>CANTUR010000577.1:600000-985602 GCA_947683625.1 Mallotus nudiflorus
TGCTTTCTATTAAACCCACAAAAGGACAATTGTTACTTATAAATATCAAATTTATATTTATTTTAAAATTAATTTAAAAATGTGCTTCAAAAACAATAATTTCAGAATGATTATTTAATTAGTTTCTATATTAATTTTTTTTTAACAATTTCAAAAATGTGAATAAAATCATATCAATTTATATTTAAAATTTATTTTTTGAAGAGCCCAAATTACAACAGTTTAATCTAGTTAAAACACTAATTTTTATTACCTTAACTAATAAATAAATAACCATCTTTTCAAAAAAAAAAAACAAAAAAAATAAATAAAGGGGTAAATACTATTTGGATACTTGTGGTTTTTCCATTTGACAAAACTGGTTTTTTTTTTTTTTTTTTTACATTTAAGTACTTTGTATTTTATATTTTTTTACATTTTAAGTAACTTTTAATCAATATTATTTAAAATATGTATTTTAATAAAAAATAATATACATTTTTAATGCTAAAATCATATAATAAATAATATAGCATTCAACTAACTATAATAAACTTACAAAAAATTAAATTTAAATGTATTTTAATTTCAATTATGAATAAAAAGAAATAAATTTTAAAATAAATTTACAATATTTTTATATAAATAACTAATTGGTTAGATTAATCATAAATCATATATAAAATAAATTTATCATTGAAATTTAATATTAAATTAATATTTTCTTATAAAATAATAATGATATTAGTTAGAAAAGTACTAAAGTACAAATAAATATGAAATAAAAGGTACTAAATGTCAAAAAAAGTAACGGGACTTGTTTTGTCAAACGGCAAACTGCAGGGATCTAAATTATACTTATCCCATAAATAAATAAATAACCGTTACTTTGAATATTAGAATCTGATTTCCCGTGAAGCACAATCAAACCGTCATAACATTTTTCGACTCCTGTTCTTCCGAATCACAATCCATTGTTCAATGTCCATTCTTTGAATCAAACAGTACCCACACATCACCTATAAGAAACTCGCAATATAAAAACAGCCAGATCTGTTGTTATTCTATTGTTTATTAGCATTTAGCTACCGAATTTTTCTTTCTCAATCCAAATAACATTGTGAGAGATTATTAATGGCAGAGAGTGTGACAGCCCTTTTGCTTAACAAGATCGGACTCTTTCTGGACCAAGAGATAAAATTATTAGAAGTTGGGACAGAGGTTGAGTATGGGAAAGGTGAACTAGAGCTTATGAAGGCCTTCTTGAGGGTAGCCGAGTCTGAAGAAGAAACAGATGAGCAGGCAAAAGTGTGGATTAAGCAAGTGAGAGATGTTGCTTTCGACATTGAAGATGTTATCGACGAAGTCACTCTTCGCCTTGCTCATGATCGCAGGGGCATGGAATCATGCGGTATCATCTATAAAATCATCTAGTTTGAAAAGAACAATGCAATGTATCGACATCAAATTGCTACTGAAATACAGAACATCAAAATCAGAGTCAATAGTGTTGCTGCCGGGCGCGACAGGTACAAACTGGCACCCCAAGAGCAAGACTTAATTGTTGGTGCTGCTGCTACCACAAGCACCTTGTGGCAAGAGCCTCGAAATGCATTACTACAAGGTGAAGCTGATTTGGTTTGTATCGAAAATCCGAAAAAGCTACTGATGGATCTGATCAACGATGATGAACCCGCGTTGAAAGTCATTTCTATGGTGGGGATGGGAGGATTGGGAAAAACCACACTCGTAAAGAAAGTCTACGACAATGTTAACCATCGGTTCGACAAGTACGCTTGGATCAATGTTTCACAGTCATTCAATGTCGAGTTACTTCTTAAGGAGTTAATAAAAAAACTTTACGAACAAAAAAAACAAGTGCCTGAGGGACTAGAAACAATGGCTAATGATGCTCTAAAAGAGAAGATCAAAGAATTCATCAGAGAAAGCAGATTCCTCCTTGTTCTGGATGATATATGGCACACAGAGGCATGGGACTCTTTATGCCATGCGTTTCCCTGCAAAAATTTCGGCAGCAGAGTCATGCTTACAACCCGTAAAATTGAAGTAGCAAACGCTTCTTGCGGGCGTTTATGGGGCGACGTCTATCATTTGCAGCCCTTGTCATCTGAAGAGTCTTGGGCTCTTTTTCGCAAGAGATTATTTTGGGATGATGAGTGCCCTCCACACTTAGTAACTATTGCTGGAGAAATACTAAAAATGTGTAAAGGACTACCTCTTGCAATTGTTGCTATTTGTGGTTTGTTGGCTACAAGGGGCAGAAGCAAAGTAGAGTGGGAATTGGTGAAACGTAGCATTCCTGCAGAATTGGATGGTGGCAAGCTTAGTTCTGTTGAAAAGATATTGTTACTGAGTTACTATGATTTGCCTGTCTATTTGAAAGCATGTATGCTGTATGTATGCATATTCCCAGAAGATTATGTAATCGAAAGCATGAGATTGATCCGTTTATGGACTGCAGAAGGATTTATGCAAGAGCAAGAGCGAATGACATTGGAAGAAGTCGCAGAAGGCTACCTTTATGAGCTTCTTAATAGAAGCTTGATTTAAGTAGCTTGGAGGGATCAAAACAGACGAATTCGAGGATATAGGGTTCATGATATCTTGAGAGAGGTTGTTCTTGCTAAGGCCAAGGATGAAAGTTTTGTGATGATCATTTCCAGAGAACAAGAAAGTATGCGGCATGAAAAAACAGTCGGAAGGTGGTCAGTTCAGAATGTAACTGGACTTGGAGTAGATAATTACAACATATCAAAGTTTCGATCTTTGCTTGTGTTTGATGTACACAACTTTCAATTCAGCAAATTATTTGGCGATCACCTGAGGCTGCTCACAGTGTTGGATTTGAGAGGCACAAACTAGATGGTGTTCCCAAAAGAAGTGCTCAAGCTATATCACTTGAAGTATCTAAGTTTGAGAAGTACCAGTGTAAGAGTTCTGCCAACTACAATACGGAAGCTTCAGAACTTGGAGACATTAGATCTCAAATATTCGAAAGTAACCCAATTGCCTGCAACAATTGTGACCCTTCACCGCTTGGGACATCTTCTATCACATGCGCATAGTGATATATTTAAGAGAACACGTACAGATTCTGGCCTGCAAACCGTATCAAGATTAGGATGCTAGCATTCTCTTCAAAAGCTCTGTTTCATAGAGGTTGAGGAAGATATTGCGCATGATACACCTGAAGAAATTGGAAAGCTCAATTTGCTGAGGAGATTAGGAATTGGGGACGTAAGATTTGAACATGGGAAGACATTTTGCTCAACAATTCAGAAACTTAACAAACTACGTAGTCTGTGGATTGAGTCGGTAACAATGGAAGAAACCATTGATTTGCAGCACATAACTTCACCATCTCAATTCCTTCAGCGAATGTACGTATACGGACGCTTAGAGAAGATACCAAAATGGTTTTCTTCTCTTGAAAATTTGATCAAATTGGAACTTGCACATAGTCAATTAATGGACAATGTGTTGGAACCTATTCAAGCTTTGCCAAGTTTAGGGCTTCTTGTACTGATGGATACTGCTTTTGCTGGAGAGAAGCTCTACTTCAGAAGTGGAGGGTTTCTGAAGCTGATGATTTTATGGGCTTGGAGATTGAATGGCCTGAGAGCGGTGGAAGTGGAGAAGGGTGCAATGGCTAATCTTGAATAGTTGTCCATATGGGACTGTGGACTGTTGCAGAATGTACCATTTGGCACTGAACATCTTGCAAAGCTTGAATTTCTTTTTCTTGGAGGTCTGTCTATGGATTTGATCAGTAGTATCAGAGAAGGAAATGACCAGTATTGGAGAGTGAAGCACATCTGCCAAGTCCGAATTGGGTGAAAAAGAAAATGCTGAGAACACTCGGGTACGAGAATATAGTGTTTAAATGATATATATGTGTATGCTATTTTAAAAATAAATTTCTAGTTAAGGTTTTTATTAAACTTTGTGTCATATATTTCTAATTTCTATGAGGGTGTTTGACATAATTGTTGGAGGAGAGCTGATAGCTATTCAGTTCCCAACAACTACAAAATAGTGTTTGGTTAATAATTTTAAATGGTAGCTGATAGCTGTTGAGACATCTATAAACTATTTTTCATATCAAAACTAATTTGAATTTTTTGATGAACAGCTCTCATAAATTTAAATATAATTACTTAATTTTTCTTATTTATTTAAATGTAATTACTTAGTTGCCTATATCTATCTAAATTAAATTAAAAATTATATTTTTATATATTAATTTTTCTTCCTTTCATACCTTTTTAGTTAATTTTTATTTATTTCTTTTGTTGATTAATTTTTTTGAACAATTGATTTAAATATGTACAAATATACTATATGCATTTTTTACATATAATAATAATAATAATAATAATAATAATAATAATAATAATAATAATAATAATAATATTATTATTATTATTATTATTATTATTATTATTATTATTATTATTATAATTACTATATAATTTATTATATTTAATTACATAATTTTTAGTATTTAAAATTATAAACATAAAATATTTTTAAAATTAATATGTGTAGTTGAATTCAATTAAACATATAAATAATTAAATAACAACAAATGTAAAATTTAAACAACTTAATTAATATTCATAATAGTCATTAGATATAGTAACATCTGTAAATAATTTTACCAAATATTTACTATTAATTAACTAAAAACTGTCAGCAAACAGTTTAGCCAAACAGACTCTATATTTAAATTAATATATTTGTAAAAAAACTTTCAGCCATGGGACTGTTATTTCTGCTAAATTAATAATTGGGTGAGTCCAAAGTCAGGCTATAGTTGTAGATACCAAAGTAGAACATAAAATCATTAAAAAATGTATATATATTCAAAATATAAAAGTTTATTAATGCAAATAAACAGTACTAATTTTTAGACCCTCAAAAAAAAATAAAAAATATATATATAATTTAATCCATATTTGTATTTTAAATAATTTTTTACTTTAAATAAGCATAGTCCTTTTTTATTTTTAGAAAAAATTTAAACAATATATTTTTAAATTAAAGAAACATTTTTAAAATAAAATAAAGATATATCCAAAACTAGAAAACGACTAGTAATTGAAATTTCCGTACACTCTAAATAGATATCATTGATAACTTATCTCTGATTATAATTTTATTATGAGAAAATTTGAATGCGTGTCTTGTCTTGATTTGTAGGCCAAACATCTAGCAAATATATATAGATTTTGTGAAATATCTTATTTTATTATTATTGAAATAAATAAGAAAGAATCACTTAGGAGTTAAATCATATTTTGACTGGGAGCATGTCCTCCACTTTCGTCTCCACATGCATATGAGATGAACACAAGATGCAGCCTGCAGGAAGCGATGGTATTCGTAATACAATTGGATGATTTTTATGTATTATCTTTGTTTGGTTTCATGCGACATGTCAAATACTATGCGTCCAGTTACTCCTGTTTAATAATAATTAAATCTGGTTATCAAACTATTGATTTTTTTTTGCGCAACGGGTCAAAAAAAGCCCTTCATGTTTATGTCGAGGCTCAAATAAGTCCCTTACTGAATTCAGGCTAAAAAATATCAGGGTTTGTCGATTTTGAACTTTTTGAGCCCCTCTCTGCCATGCTGGACAGACGGCATTAGTTTCTGTTAGAAGACTGATTACATGTCCGTTAAGTTAGAAGACTGATTACATGTCCGTTAAGTTCCGTCTCCAACCTATAACACTCCACAACCGAAGCTGGACCGCTTCTTCCAGTGGCAATCAAAATCCAATTCTTCCTCCATTTCCCCGATCCGCAATCGATTGCAGTCGCCTGCCTTCTAATTTTTGAAGAGCATGAAGAGGTATTATTTTGCACAATTGAACTCCAAAGGATTACCAGATGGCCACCAAATCGCACCGCGATCGCATTTAGGAATTCAACCAATATTTGGCTAATCTCACCGAGCATTATGACATTCCTAAAGTAGGGCCTGGTTAGCTTTAGCTTTAGCTTGATATTGCTACTCTTATTCAACTACCATGTTTCAGAATTTCAAACGCTCTGCTTTCTTCACTGTTTGTTTTTATTTCATTATAAAATGGGCATTGCTATTCTGGAAGTGTTTCTTCTTTAAGTGGAATTCTTATGTGTTGTTGTTTATGCATATGTTATACTGACTGCTTGAACGTTTCCTCTCTTTCTTAATGGTCGTAGCATTCTGGCGAAGAAAGTACTTCTTGGCTAGCAACTTGATGATCACCGCATTCCTTGAGATGCTTCTCCAGTCACCCTTTCCATATATCTACTCAGGCCGACCAAAAATAACCTGTAATCAAACTAAAAACAAACTCCATCAATATAACACCCGCATTATTAAGACATGTGTCTTTCAACTGCTGCCAACCCAACCCAACTCAACTCTTTTACTTAAAAAGCATTATTCGAAAAAAGGAAGGAGCTAACACCCAAATTGAATGGATCGAATTACAGAACCTTAATCAACAGTTACATTATTTCCACTCCAAAATGGGTTTCCAGATATAAATAGTAAATGCAAAAATATTTGTACTTAAAATCTTTCAGCATGAACTGTACTCTATCTTTGCTTAGTTTGGTTTTTTCTTCTTCCAATTTTAGATAACATAAAAAGAGAACAGAACAACTCAAAACTAAGAGATAAAACATATGGCTCATCATTGCATTTCAAAAAGGAACTAAATAGAAAGGATTAATTAAAAATAAATAAATAGAAACAAAACTAACTAAAAAACTAAAAAGAAAACCATTGATTACCTGTGTTCATCTTCTGTCCACGGAGTTCCTTTCTTTCTTTCAGGCTCAGGCTGCTTTATTTTCCCATCGAATGAAATCTCATTAGAAGTACTCACCGTAGCAGATTCCCAACTTGTGATACCTCTTCATTCTTGCTCAGTGTTTTGCTTATTTGCCGAGGCAAACCATTAAAGATAAAGATGGCACCGGTAATTTGGAATTGATGTTATATGAATTGGTTGATGAATAAAATGAGTGTCGGCGATGGCGGCTGATTCTTCTTCTTCCCCGGTCTCTTCCTCATTTACTCCCTTAAACGACAACGCAGAGAAGGCAAAACTCGCTCAGTTTTGGTTTTTTGTTTTTTGTTTTTTTTGTTTTTTGTGCTTAACTGTGGCTGTAATGTGGCATAAGTTTGGTTTTGGAGGGATCGGATCTGGTGCACTGGCGAGCAGAAACTGAGGAGGAGTGGTGCACGTGGCACTTGTAGGGACCATCTTTCCTTGCATGTATAGTATATAACACGGCAGACTTTGGTTGACGTTAGAGAGGGCGCTCAAAAAGTTCAAATTCGAGCCTAAAATTCTTTCAGGGGCTTATTTGAGCCTCAGCATAAACATTAGGGGCTTTTTTTACCCTTTGCCTTTTTTTTTTAACCAAAATAAAATGCATTAACAGAAATCACAAAACGTTTTCCTTAGATATAATGTCCCAAAATAAAGGATTAACAATAAAACCAGAATTAGAAAAAGACACAGCTGATACATTCTTGACCAAGCAGTCAGCTAGACAATTTGCTTCTCTTGAGACATGATGAAATATAATGTTGGGGTGAAGAGAAATACACTGTTGTATCCGATCCACCAAGACGTCTACTTCCCCCAGTCTTTCTGAATTTGGAGCCTTGCATAAGTTAGTAGCCAATAAGCAATCTGATTCAATTATAACTTCACAATTCAAAAATTTGGAAGCAAAATAAACTGCTTCCTTGATAGATTGCATTTCCGCGTGCAGAGGGGAAAAGGAGAGCAGACTTTTAGAGTGGACATGAATAACTGAACCATGAGAATCTCTGCAAATGAAAGCTGTGTTGCTTTTCCTTGTTTGCTGTGAGTACGAGGCATCACAGTTTATTTTTAAACATCCTTGAGAAGGAGCCTCCCATGTATGCAGTACTCGATAGCATTCATTCCCAACAGTCCTGACGCTATCAGAATTTGTTGAATGAGATTTTTCCTCGTTGAGGTGTTGAACAGATTGCCACAAATAATTAATTCTTTCTAATGTAGCTCTAGACTCCATTAAATTGTTTCATGTTTCTAGCTTTCCATACATTCCAGCTATAAGTCATAATAGGTCTCTATTATCCTGAACATTCAGCAAAATTCCTTACCGCCAACCACCAACTGTTTAAAGATTGAAAACCATAGGATGATGGCATATAACCAAGTTGACTCGCATGACATACCCGTTTTGAATAGTCACATAGGAAAATATCATGTTCTAGGGTCTCCACAGCTGAACCACATCTACTACATTTTCCATCAACTTTACAACCCCTTTGAATTAGAGAAGCATTAGTAGCAATAACATCCCAAGAACACCTCCGTAAGAAAAGCTTGACTTTTGGAGGAATCTGAAGCTGCCATATAGACTTCCATACCTCCAAATTTTCGTTGCTAGTGCTAGCATTAAAACAGCCCCTGTAAGTATTCCTACGCAGCTTCTTCAATAACTTATAAGCAAACCTGACAGTGTAGTTACCAGTCCTGTCATGGTGCCATATATATTTGTCATTCCCCATCCCCACTTGAGCTTGAATACTCTTTATAGCTTCTTGTTCTTGAGAAGAAAAAATTTGAGCTAGGAGTTGGTGATTCCGTTCCCTAGAATTCGCCATCAACAAATCCTTAACCAAATACACATCCATTCCTTCAGGCTTAGAAGAAATTATTTTGAAATTAGGGAGAGTTGGAACCCAGGAATCAGACAATATTCTGATATCACTTCTAGACCTAACATGCCATCTACACCCCTTTAAAACAGTCTCCCTACCCTTCAGTAAACTTACCCACACCCATGATGCCTTACTACCCTGTTTCGCATCCAGAAAAGAGGAAGGGAAATAAATACCTTCAAGAGTTTTTGCCCAATGCAAATTCGGATTCTGTAACAAGCGCCAACTCATCTTCCCCATCATAGCTTGATTGAATAGTTCCATCTCGCAAAATCCCAAGCCCCCATTTTGTTTTATTTCAATCAGCACTTCCCATTTAATCCAGTGCATTTTCATTCTTTCTAAATCTTGGCTCCATCAAAACCGGCGCATGTACATCTCAATATGACTTATCAGGCTAGACGGGATTTTAAACACTGACATAACAAAAGTAGGGAAAGCCTGTAGAACTGCCTTCACCATCACCTCTCTTCCCACTGGAGAAAGAAATTTCATCTTCCATGATTGAATTTTCTCACTAACCCTCTGCAATAGGAAGCTGAAAAGAGATTTCTTAGATTGTCCCCACTCCACAGGCAAACCCAAATACTTAGAAGTATAAAAGGATTCAGCAACACCAAAACTCTCATAAATAAATTTTCTAATATTCAAACTAGCTCTAGCATTAAACATAAGTTCAGATTTATGAAAGTTAACTTTCTGACCTGTAGCCTTTAGGTATTTGTCAAGCACCTCTTTAAAAGTCTGAACTTCCATTGTTGATGCTTGTCAATAGAGTACCGTATCATCTGCAAATTGTGAGTGAGTAATGGCGGGACATTATCTAGTGATTCTGATGCCTTTGATCCTCCCCGTTGTTGTTCATAAGTAATCAATCTTGATAAATATTCAGCAACAAGGATGAACAAATAAGGGGAGACTGGTTCCCCTCGTCACAATCCCCTTTTCGGGCTAAAGGATCTAGTGAAAGATCCATTTATTAAAATTGAAAACTTTGTCGTTTGTACACATTGCATAACCAATTCTATCCACCTCTCATGAAAACCAAATTGGTATAGTATTTGTCTCAAAGCTTCCCAACTAACTCAGTCATAAGCGTTCGTCATGTGTCTAATTTCAAGGCAAAATAGCAACTTCTACCCCTAGACTGAGTTCTCAAAGCATGCACCAACACATGATTAAGAATGATATTCTCTTGAATATTTCTCCTACTTACAAAGCCTGTTTGATGTGGAGAAATAAGATGAGTTAACCTCTTTTTAATCTATTTTCCATTACCTTTGCAATCACCTTATAAATAAAATTGCAACAACTTATAGGGCGATATTCATCCAAAGTTTCTGGATGTTTGAGCTTTGGAATCAAAACTATATTTGTATGATTAATCCTCAAAGGAAATTGCCCTGTACTAAAGAAATCTATGACCATTTTAAGCACATGCATTTATAATCTTCTAGTGATTCTTATAAAATGAGTCAGGGAAACCATCAGGCCCTGGTGATTTCAAGCTCCCCATACCAAAAACTACTGCCTCAACTTCTTCCAAACTAACATTTTTCAACAAATCATCATTCATTTACTCTGTAACGAGCCTTGGAAGAAGTGATCTAAAATTACCCCCAAAATGAACTGCTTCCCACATAAATATATTTACAAAGTGCTCTACCGCCTTTTCTTTAATTTCTTCCTCTTGAGTGATCCAAACATTCGAACCCAATCTAATTCTCTCTATTTGATTCTGTTGTCTTCATTGAATAGCAGTAAGGCCACTTAACATGGGATCTTTGTTTCCAATATACTTCTTCTTGCTTCTATAGTTGCGCAATCTTACCTTGAAGGCTGCAGAGCTTCATCTGATATGCACTATCATAGTCTTCCCATAAGATGACATCTACACTATGTTGCATTTCCTCCAACTTTTGATTAACACCTCTGTTTATATTGTGACTCCAATTAATTAGGCTTCTTCTGAGCTTATCCAATTTTGTATGAAAATTAACTTCCCCACAATGTTCATCCAACCATGATCGTCTAATCAATTCTTTCCATTCATCATTGAACTCCCATTTTGCTTCATATAAAAACCTCTTACTACCCTTTGGTTGTGGAGACTTCAAGAAGAGACAAATCGGACGATGATCAGACCCCAAAAACCTTTCATGAATCACCTTAGCAAACTGAAAAAGAGATCGCCATTCTGAATTTGCCAGCGCTCTATCTGACCGAGCTTGTATATTATTTACACCCACCAGCTTATTGTTCCAAGTAAAATTCCTACCTTGGTATCCCAGGTCCAATAACGAACAATCATCAAGAAGATCACAAAAATTCCTAGTCTGTGAATAATAAATAGCATTACCTCCGCTTTTCTCTTCTGGGCTAACATAAGCATTGAAGTCACTGATAACAAGCCAAGGAACAGAGGCACCCTTATTCAATTGTTGGATCTCATCCCAGACCTCTAGCATTCATTCTCGGCGACGGTGACTATAAACAGCCGTGAAATGCCATTCTTCACCATCTACCTCCACCACAATATCAATTAAATGATTTGTAACAGAGCATTTTTGGATCTTGCACTTGGCCATCCACCAAAGACCTAATCCACCCAATCTTCCCCCCGGATCTACATGAACATCATTTGGAAAACCCATACTCCGCTGCAGTGTCTCCATCTGATCTGACTTCTGTTTTGTCTCCATTAAGAAAACGATTAAAGGTTTATCGCGCTTCACCAAATTTCGCAGTACAAATAATGTTAGGGGGTTTTCTATTCCCTGACAGTTCCAAGAAATTATACTCATGGATAGAAGTGCGGAAGAATAAAAGGAGCTATATAGATCAGGAAAAAAAGGATCTATAGAGATCAAGAACAGGAAGGATATCAGAAGCTATCGAAGAACTATAAAAAATTTAAAAGTATACTATCAAACTATTGAATTTATGGATTTACTTTTATGGCTATGATATGACATAATACTTAATTATTAGAACAGGGAATGCCCTGAAAAGAATAAACTCTCTGCGGGAGAAGAAGGAGAAGGAGGCGGGCATAGATGCTGGCAGATAAAGATGCTGGCAGATAAACGATGCAAGTAATCTACAATAACTTATATGTATGTCTTGCCATGAAATGCCCTTTAATTTGTTCCGGGAAAAAAAAAAAAAGAGCGATTTAATGGAAAAATTCATTTTAAGACCCTTAAATTTATCCTTAAAATTTTATTTTGTATATTTAATTTTAGGTCCCTAAAGTTTTAATTTGGATTGCTGCTTACTTTGTTGGTTTAATTTCTTTTTCCCTTGTATCTAATTCCAACATCATTAGGGATCCCATTCAGAGTACCATATTAGCCATGGAACTTACAACACTGTAATAACCTAAGTTTTTAAATTATTTTATTTTAAAATAGGATATGCAGTGTTAATAAATTTTAAAATCCTATTTGATTATTTTACTATTTTATGAATAAATATTATTACCTTTACGTTTAATTAAAGTTTTCTACGTAAATGTATGTATTAAAGTCTATTATTTCGAAAAATATTATTTTAATAATACGTAATTTGGTGCATTAATATTTTAATATTATTATTTTAATAAATCACATTATTTAAATGTATTTTATAAGGTAATATATATATATATATATATATATATATATATATATATATATATATATATATATATATATATATATATATATATATATATATATATATTAGGGTTTAATATATGTGTATATTGTTATTTTATTGTGTGTAAAATATATAAATGTGTGTATATATTTGTGCATGTGTATATTTAAATGTGTGGTTTAGATATACACACATTATTTTATTATTATAAAGTTATAAACTATAGTATATAATAATATATATATACAAAAATTATTAAAACCCTCCTATTCTCTCTTCTCTCTCCCCGATCTCCACCCTCACCGTCTGTCTCTGCCGTTCGCCTATTGTCTGTCACGACCCAAAACAAGGGCCATGACCGGCGGTAGGGAACGGGAATTCTTTCAAATCCGGAACCCGTAACAAGCCTAAAAATAAAATAAAACATGCAATAATAATAATAATAACAATATATAATGCAGCGGAAATAAAAATCATAAATATCACAATATTATTTTCACCAACTGGATTTAAGTCAAATCTCATCTCATATATATAAAATCTTTTAATAGAAATCCAGTTCAAATATAATACAATATCTCCCATAAATAAAACATATAAAATCCCACAATTAATTTACAACTACTGCAGTGTCTAGATTATAAAAATAAGACTCAAGTAAGCAGTTTACACAAAGAAGCAGGGGCGGAAGAAATCCGGCGTACAGGCCTGCTACTGAGGTCTGAAGATGTTGACTCTCCTGAAAAATAGTCAACGAAGGGGAGTCAGACCTCACTAAGTGAATTACTATAATATATATACATGCATACTAAATGACAATGCATACAGTCAACAGTATATATATATATAATATGTATATATATAGGCAAATTCACACAGATACAGTAAAATCATTTTATATATATTTCATTGAAAATCATTTTGTATGAAGGATCAAATAGAACCCTATAATATCGAAACCTCAATCAGTGTTAGACAACACTCTAGCCACACAGGCTCACTTAATCCAAATATATCCACTTAATCCATTTAGACAGTAGACTGGCCCCAAGACACTAAGTCAACCGAGCTCCAGCAGTCTGACTGCCAGTGTGATTGGCCCCGAGACACTTGGTCAACCGAGCTCCAGCAATCACACCCAAATCACATCTCACACATCAAATGATCATATTCAATCAATATCCACAAATGGTTAGTAATATAGCCTATCTGCTATAAGCGTACCGGTACGTACTCGGTCATAGTGCTGCCCACTAGGTAGCACGTTCTATTGATATCCTTCATCAATAAATATAAAACATCCATTCACAAATACATGATGCATGAATTTAAATAAAATAACAATATAAACCATATATATACCGGAATTATACCAAAAGTAAACCAGGTATATTTTGAGTATATATACATCAAATAAATCCAATCAAATTATAAATTAAGCTAGAAATATATTTAAAACATTTTAAATATAATTTATTTACAAAACATGCATATAATTTAATATATACCAAAAATAAACCAAAAATATACTTAAATACAAATCACATTATTTATGCATTTTAATCAAAATAAAACATATATTTCTAAAATCATGCACCCTAAGCATATATATATAAAATAGCAACTCACCCTAATGCGCTCCACGAGATGGATTCGACGGGCCTAGTCCACTAGCCCTCGGTCTCGGCGCAACTAAAAAAACAATAAATAACCAACATTAGAATAAACCTAATAGAAAATCCTAGAACTCGATCTAGAATATTAAACACATAATCGAGATTAGGGTCCGGCCGGATATCATGTTTTACGAGAATTCTACCAAAAATTCTGCAGAACCTCCCCTGTAAAACGAACATCTCTCTACTCAAAGAGTAGAGCCGACCCTGCAAAGAAACACACTTCGAAAAACAAGCTCAACACTCAACCACAATCTCTCGGTCGGACTCCAAACTACCGTATACCGACCGGGGTCCACAAACACAGAATAATTCTGAAAATACCAAAAATATCCTTAAATCACAGAAATACATTTTATACGTAGAAATTACATAATTAACCTTAAAATACTGTAAAAACCGATAAAAACTCATTTTATTAGAAAAACCGTATATTATATATATAATTGAAAATAATTCACGAAAAATAGTTTTAATTAGTTAAAAATACTAAATAATTTGTAGAAATAATTTTATACCTTAAATAACTATTAAAACCATTTAAATTACATTTTTAGCCAATTTTGTGTAAAATTACCAAAATACCCCTATATATATAAATATACTAAAATTACTTCAAAAATTCACAAAAAATAGTATAATTATCCAAAATTAATTTTCTCAACATATTTATCAATAATATCAATAATTAAACTCAATTTACCAATAAATTTCAATTAAAAACATAATTAACCCTAATTTCCCAAAATTACATAAACTTCAATAATTCAAAATAAATACATAGAAATTCATAAAAATTCCAAATAAATTCCTATAATTCATTTCAACACCTAATTTAACCATAAAACACAATTTCATAATTTAAATAATTAATTTCCGAAAATTAGAAAATAATATTAAAATATTCAAAAATACCCAAAAATCAAAATAATCTCCAAAAATTCCACAAAAATTCATACATGTATATTAAGCTACTAGAATCAACATTTGTGAAGGGATTTTTTATGAATCAAGAAATTCGAAGCTCAAAAAAATCAAAAACCCTAATATGGCCGAAATTGAAAATTCGAAACCTAAGCAAATCAAGACCATTTAAGCTCAAAAAAAAAGCTAGAATCACACTCATCGGAGCTCAAGGAGAAGAAAGAGACCGGCGGTGTCGAAATGGTGGCCAGAATCATCGTGATCGACGGTGAAGAGAAATTCGGCTTCTCCGGCCAAAACCGATCTCCAGACGCCGGAAACGTCTGCAACAGGCTGCGAGGAAGGCTGGGGAAGGTGGTGGCACACCGGATGGCACACCAACGGCAAGAAATCGGCAGTTGCAGCGACCGGACGGCGATGGGGAAGTGATCTGGGAAGAAGAGAGAAATCGGGGGCAATTCGGTAATTTTTCAAAAAACTTGATTTTTGACATATTATATGTATATATATATACTTTATACTATATAATAAAATAATATTAAATTACACACATTAAATATACACCACACACTTAATATTTAATATTTTAAAATTTAATAATAAATAAAAATAATTAAATAACAATAAAACTAATAAATAATTAATAAAATATTAGGATAATAAATTAAACCCTAATTAAATAAATATATACACACATAGGCTTTATTTAGTATTTTAAAAATACGTATGAGTTCATGCAAGTCCGAAAATATATTTAAAATAATTAATAATAAATTATTTACGTGAAAATTTCCCCGAAAATGAAAGTCTCGGGAAAATTTTACGTAAAGCACTGTAAATAAGACACAATAATTAAAATAGGTTTTAAATACATATCAACTCGTAAAAATATCATAATATATATATACAAAAATTATTAACACTGCATATCCCGATACAGTGTAAACATGTTTAAAAATACGGGATATTACACTATCAGAGTGCTGTCCGGCCATCCAGCAGCTATAGTCACCTTCCGCCGCCATTCTTTTCTTCTTTGATGCCGGCAGCAACTCCAGAAGCCGTGAGAAGCCGAGATTTGCTTCTCCTCCGTTCAAGGTTATTTCGGTCACCATTTCTCTTGATTCCGATCTTGTTTTCTTCCTTTCTTATTAGTGAGTGTGAATCCAAGCTCCTGTTAGCTTGAAAACGTGATTTGGTGAGGTGTTTAAATTCAACCATTTAGGGTTTTTGAATTTTTTTGGGAGTTAAAGGTTGATTCATGAAAAAATCCTTTACAAAAGTTGATCCCCCTAGCTCAAGCTTCATCCCTAAATTTTTGTTTGTCTTTTGGGAATTATTTTGATTTTTGAGAATTTTTTATTATTTTATTAATATTTTCTAATTTTCAAAATTTAATTAAATAAATTATGAAATTGTGATTTATGGTGTTTATAGGTGTTAAAATGAATTTTAGAAATTTATTTGTAATTTTTTTGATTTTTATATAATTATTTTGAATTTATTTAGTTTATGTAATTTTTGGAAAATTAGGTTAATTATGTGTTTTATTAAAATTAATTGGTTAATTGAGTATATTTATTGATATTATTGAATTATATGTTGATAAATTAATTTTTGAGTAATTATACTATTTTTAGTGAATTTTTGAACAATTATAATGAATTTATATATAGTAGGGGTATTTTGGTAATTTGGCACTAAATTGGCTAAAAATATAATTAAATTGGTTTTAATAGTTATTTGAGGTATAAAAATGATTTCTACAAATTATTTAGTATTTTTAACTAATTAAAACTATTTTTCGTAAATTATTTTCAAATTATATATAATATATTATTTTTCTAAATAAATGAGTTTTTATTGGTTTTTAATGTGTTTTAGGGTTAATTGTGTAATTTGGAGTTTTAAAATGTATTTTGGTCAATATTTATGAATTTATAAAGAATTATCGATTTTTATAATATTTTATTAAAAGGGTTTTATTTTATTTATCGATGAAATATTTATTTTCAGTATTTTTAAATATCTGATTTGCTATATTTTGAGTATTAAAGGGTATTTTTGGTATTTTGAAATTTTCATGTATTCTGTGTTTATTTCGTGAATTGTGAGCCTCGGTCAGGAGAATTGTGTGGCTGGGAGTCCGACCGAGGGGTTGTGTGGCTGTGTATTCTTGAAGTGTGTTTTTTTATGCAGGATCGGCCCTACTTTTGTAAGGAGATGTCCGTTTTACAGAGGAGACTCTGTCGAAATTTTGGTAGATTTCTCGTAAAACTTGACAACCGGTCTGAGTCTAATTCTGAATTCTTGATTGAATTTGTCTATAGTAATTCTAGAAGTATAGAGTTAGAAGTTTATTCTGACGGTTTTTTTTTTATTTTTTTTATCTTTCTAGCTACGTCGAGACTGAGGCCTAACGGATCAGGCCCGCCGAGTTTGTCTCGTGGAGCGCTAGCATGTGAGTTATTATATTATATATATATGCATTGCATATAGGATGCATCACTTAGGGTTTTTTATTTTCATTCTATGTTTTTTTAAAAAAAAAGTGAATTAAATTATGATATTTTTGGTATATCTAGGGTTATATTTTTATATATATGCATATTAAATAATTATGCATGTTAGTTTGATATGCACATTAAACAATTAGGTTTAGGTTTAATACATTTGAGTAATATACACATGTTTTAAAATGTACACTTAGTCACAATTATTTTATTAAATGATTAGTATACTTTAGGTATAGTTTCGGTATATTTTAGGTGTATTCTTAAACAATTGCATGCTATATTACAAACCTACACTTAAATTGTTTTTAAGTTTATTTTTGGTATATTTTTGTATATTTCCAAATAAATGCATGTTTTATTATTAATACAAACCTAACACATTAGTGGTATACTTAGGGTTTAATTGTGATAGATGCATGCTAGAAAATTAGGTCATTTTGGTATATTGTGAATATATGTTAAACCTAAACACATATTCAAATGAATATTTATACATAATTGTTTTATTAAGTGATTTGTGCACTTAGGTATATTCTTTGTATATTTAGGTACATTTTAAGCAAATGTATGTTGTATTATTAAAATGCACTTAATTGTTTTTAACTATATTAATGGTTTACCTTTAGTATATTTCATACTTTATTTGACATACATAGGTATATATATATATATATATATATACCAAAAATTATTTTGGTATATATAAATTATTTTGGTATATATTATTTTGGTATATATATTTTTGGTATATATATATATATATATATATATATATACATATAGTTGATTTTACTATTATGAATATTGTTTTACATTAATTATTTTCAGAATGAATGATTTATGTAAATGAAAGATATCAATAGAACGTGCTTCCTAGTGGGTAGCATTAGGACCTTGTACGTACCGGTGCGATAGATAAGGGTTGAGTGAGAATTAATTTTGGTAATTATAATTGGTTTGATTGATTTGACTAAGATTAATGGTATGTTAGATAGTGTGATTGCGGGGCCAATCACACTAACAGTTAGACTACTGGAGCTCGGTTGACTTAGTGTCTTGGGGCCAGTCTACTGTCCATAGTGGAATGAATGATCTATTAGGTTAATTGAGATGTGAGGTGATAGATAGTGTGATTGTTGGAGCTCGGTTGACTAAGTGTCTCGGGGCCAATCACACTGACAGCCAGACTATTGGAGCTTAGTTGACTTAGTGTCTTGGGGCCAATCTGTTGTCCAGATTGGAATAAGTGTTCTATTTGGAATCAAGTGAGCCTGTATGGCTAGAGTGATGATGGGGTTCTATGGATCCTTCATGAATTTAATTAAATGTTTTCTACATTTAGTACATTTATAAAAGCAGAGTTTGACATTTGTGTGAATTATGTGTATATACATATAAATAATAATGCCTGATTGTTATGGTTTAGATTGCATGTATATACAGTATAATAATTCACTCAGTGAGGTCTGACCCCCCTCAATTATTTTTTTTCATGAGGTTCTATATCATCAGACCTTAGTAGTAGAGTTCCTTGCCAGTGTTCTTCAGTCCCGGCTATTTTATGCAAATGTATATTCTAAACTCTGATTTGTATTCTAGAAACTGCAGTAGCAATGTTATTGTATCAGAGAATATTATTTTGTTTTGATATTAAATACTCTGAGAAATTGTATTTGAACACTGTACGAATATGTATTCATTTATGAAAGGATTTGGAGTATTTATTTTACATATTGATTCGAAAAATTTTAATTCTGTCGTACTTTTATTTATTTATTGCATGATTTTATTTTCTAAGGCTTGCTACGGGTTCCGAATTCGAAAGAATTCCCGTTCCCTAGCGCCGGTCATGACTCCTAGTTTGGGTCGTGACAAAAATAGATCCTAACTCAAGGTTGCAAAAATCTAGTATGAAAAGGAAGGATCCCAAAGAATGAAACAAGTTCTAGCTTATGGTCTATGGATTGAAATTATGCATAACATGGTTTTAAATAACGGTTTTGTGAACTATTTTGATATCAGTAATGGTGTAACAGTATTGAACTAAATCAGACCAATTCAAACTGTATCGTTCACAAAAATCTAGCACTAAAAATCTTTTAGATTGTGTTATGTTTGTCCTGGCCAGGAATTTATTCATCAAGAATAAACTTAGATAGCATAGGATCTATTCGATTCACTCCAAGTAATGAATCTCATCTTGGTAGAACACTCATCCCTACATTCAACTAACTAGAGCCACGACACGCCATATGCTCATGTGTGAATTAACATAAGTATGTAAGCGGTAATAAACTCTAACCACTTAAATGTGGATGACCATGTTACCTTAGGTCAATGGATATATGCACCATTATGACCTAAATTGTGATTGTTAATTATAAGTGAGTATCCTTGCAATCACAAATCCAACATCACTGTTCGATCCACCCATCACATGAGTATCCATATGTCTATTATGATATCTCATAGCAAGTAGCATAAGACTCACTACCTCCCACCGTTAGAATCATATACTAATCAAGAAAAATAGACAGAGGTGATAGTCTAATTAATATTACCCAAATATTAATTATTTGATTATGAATAATTTATAGCATATGTACTAAATAAATTTGTAACTCATATTATAAACTCTTAATAAGAAATTTATTTAAGATATTGCTAAAGGGTAAATATTTAAATAAACAAACTCTTTATTTAAATGAATATTACATTGCCATAGGAAAAAATTTACAATGTCATTATTTATTACAATAATGGCACTAGGGCACATTTACACTAACACCTTGAGCATCCACTATCAAGATACCACTTATTTTTTATTCTTGTGGATTTCAAACACATCTACACAAAATAATTCAAATAATTTTTTACACCTAAACCTTTCTTGGTCTAGGTTTCTTGGTCTAGGTTTCTTGGTCTAGGTTGATTAGTTTCAAGATAATTCAAAGGAAGAAAATTCATGTGTAGTCTTCTATAAAAGCACATATTATTGGCGTGTCCTTTGATCATGCAATATTTGTAAATTTGTTTCTCCTAAGACATGAAGTATGCCTTTGGTGTTGTGGTGGTATGTGTCTCATATTATTTTGATTCATAGTATGAGACATGCATTGACAATGATAATGTGTACTTTGATAGGTTTGTGCAATATATTTAGCTACATTATGTTGTGCAACATGCTTATGAGTGTTGTGTCTAATGTACATGTAAGCATGTTTAGGTTATGTTTTTCTAGCATAAGACCTACCCCTTTGTGTCATATAGGATTGAGTCTTATGAGACTTCCTTTTAATATTTGACATATGAAACTTTTTAGCATTGAAAGCTCAAGTCTCAATCAATTTAAAAGTACAATGAATGGAATTGCATAATGCTCTAATAAATTTAATATGTGATGAAGATGAAGATGAGGTCATTCCATTAGTATATCCAATTCCATGAGTTTTTCCATAAAATTTTAAGAGTCAAATAATTTATTTAAACTCTCTTTTCCTCTTTGGAATTTCGATATGGAAATTTTTTTACTCAACTACCTCATTAGAAAGTTTATGATTTTCATCACTTGCTTTCTTGAGTTGCTCTTCCAAGGAATTAGAAGATTTTAAATCACTAGCAAGTTTATCATTTGATTTAACAAGACTAGAAAATTCAATTTTAAAATTCTTAAATTCCTTGGTTAAACTATTTAACTCATGATTATAATGCTTCTTTCTAAAAAGTAAGCTTTTGCACTTAAGCAAGAGTTTGCTCATAATAGAGCTTTTAATATCATTATTATCATTATATTCATCATAAGCACAATACTTATCACAAGAAGAGTTAGAAGTAGATGATACCTCTTTTTCATCTTCAAGAGCTATGAGGCAAAGATTAGCCACTTTTTGTTGATCCTCTTCATTTTCAAATTTAGAAGAGTCATCATCCCAAGTAGCTTTAAAGGCCTTCTTTTTATCTTTTGCTCCTTTGTTCTTAAATTTGAGTTTAGGACACTCAATTCTAATATGTCCCAGTTTATTGCATTCATATCAAGTAACCTTTTTGGTTTTCTTCTTATTGAAACCTCTTGTTCTTAAAGAATTTTTCTTTCTTAAGAACTTCTTAAAGCTTCTTGTGAGTGTGGAAATTTCATCATTTTCATTACTAGAGCCTTCACCATTTTCCTCTTCACTATCATCTTGTAAACCTTTTAATGCAATGCTCTTTTTCCTTTCTTCCTTCCCTAGTTGCTCTTCACCTCTTTACTTAATTGTAAGCTCATATGTCAAGAGCTTGCCAATAAGTACATCGGTTGAAAGAATAGAAAGGTCTTGAGCTTTCTCAATTGAAGTGACTCGAGATTCCCAATCCTTATGAGGTAGAATTCTTAGAATTTTATTGTTCACCTCTTCCTTGAAGAAATATTTTTCAAGTTTCTTGAGGGTTATGAGGAGAGTATTGAGACAGTTTGTCATCTCTGTGATTGATTCTTGAGGCTTCATTTTAAAAGTTCATATTCATACATATAAATTTGAACCTTTTTTATTTTTACTTGTACATTGCCTTCATAATGTTCTCCAAGGTTTCCCATATTTCCTTAGCCAAATTGAAATGTTGAAGCTTGCCTCCGTCTTCTTTTATCATAGAAGAGAGTAGAGTGATCATACTCTTTTTATTTTTATAGTTTTCTTCCTTTTGATCATTGCTCCTATCACTTCTTAAAAGAGTAGTTTGGACATCATTAATGGTAGTTTCTAGTTGTTTCCAACCTTTAAGAAAAACTTCCTAAAGTCTAATAAAATCACAATCTAGATATAGCTCTATTTTGAATTTTCAATGAGGATAGTCACTACCATCAAAAAATGGTTTAAGTGAAGAAATATTTTGAGATTCAATCCTCATGATCTTGTATTCTAGTAATTAAGTACCTAGAATTCAAGCTCTGATACCAAGTGAAAATGCCTTAGAGGGGGGGTGAATAAGGCTAATGAGGGTTTTAGAAAAATAAAAATGATTTTAAGCAATTAAACAATAATTGAAAGAATGTTGAGAAGAAAGAGTGAAGAACACAATGATTTAAAGAGTTCACATTCGATAACAATCCTACGTCTTCACCTAACTTATCCCCAAGTTAGAATTTTTAATCACCTGTAATCTTATTCATAAGATTGAGATTACATAAGAGATTTATGGCTCACTCTTACAACCTTACAACTTAGGTTTTCAAGGCTCACTCAAAAACCAAATCTTAAGTGTTTCAATGGATAACATTTAAACCAATTTCTTTTATAATAGAATCTCACTTCCCAGTTTCTTAATCCTGAAAAATAGAAGAATAAGAATGTCTATTTTAACACTCACCAACTCTTACAAGAGTTGCACAAATACAAAAATTATTTAAGAGAGAATTTGAGAGCATAATTGAATGCTTAAGAGAGTACAATGAGTAAACAAGTTTCTTAAAACTTCAATTGAACTCTAGGAGTTTTTTAATATAGATAAACAACTTAGATTATGGTTTTTGGGTGCATTAATTATGCCTCCAACATCTCTTGTTGATTTTTGAATTATCTTAGACTTATTTCTGTCAAAACGTCGTTCACGATCATGAGGAGCAAACCTTAGCTTATGAGCATCAATTTAAGGACTATTGCATTCAAAAATATTTGTTGAATGCTATCAAGACTGCCCTTATGTGCTGAGCTCTATTCCTCACAATCGTGAGGGCAGCTCGTGAGGAGCATTGACCATTTTATCAAAAATGAGCTCCTAAGGCACTATACAAGGTCGGCTCATAAGGGGCTTAGGAGGTGCTTGTGAGTAGACCACTGTAAGTCCAAATTTGTATATTTTTTGTATATAATTATTTCTTAATGTCATGATACAAACCGGGGGCCATGATCAACGCTAGGGAACGAGAATTATTTCGAATCCACAACCTGTAGCTAGCCTTAAAAGAAAAGCATGCACTAAAATGAAATAAATAAAATATTTATGCAGCGAAAATTAAATCTCAATTAATAAAATAAATTCCTCAACTTCCTTTGATAAAAATATATCACATCTTATATCATAAATAATATCTCTTAATACAAATCTTCAGAGAAACACTCTGAATTAAAATCTTATACATGCGTAAAATCAAATACAACTACTACTGTAACGTCTAGAGTACAAAATAAAACTCAAGTAAGTAATTTACATAATAGGGCCAAAGTGGAAGAAATCCGGCAGATAGGTTTACTGCTGAGGTCTGTAGAAGTGGACTCTCCTGTAAAAACATCAACGGAGGGCAATCAGACCTCACTAAGTGAATTACTATAATATATATACATGCACTACTAAATGTCAAATGTAGACACTCAAAAGTATATATAATAAATATATATATATACAAGTAAGTACACATAGATGTAAAGAAAATCATTTTATAATAATACTGAAAATCATCAGTTATGAATGATCAAATAGAACCCAATGTTTTCACAACCTCAAATAACAATAGAAACACTCTAGCCATACAGGCTCACTTATTTCCAAATAAATTCACTTAATCTTTATTGACAATAGACTGGCCCAAGACACGAAGTCAATCGAGCTCCAGCAGTCTGACTATTAGTGTGATTGGCCCTGAGACACTAGGTCAACCGAGCTCCAGCAATCACACTCTCATTCACATCAATCAAATCAATCATATCATTCTTAATCCAATCATAATTTCCACAATAAATTAATAATTCAACCTATCATCTATCGCACTATTACATACACGGTCCTAGTGTTGCCTACTAGGAAGCACATTCTATCGATATCCTTCATTAAAAATAACTCATTTTAGTCATAAAATAATGATGCATGATATCATTATAAATAACATTATAAACCATATATATACTAGAAATATACCTAAAATAAACTAAATATATTTCAAGTATATATACGTAAAATCAATTCAAATAAATCATGGACTATATTAAATTAAAACAATAATATATTTGAAAGTAATCTAGATTTAATTAAAAAGAAAAACATGCATTTATTTCATAATATACCGAAAATATACTGAAAATATACCTAGAATATCTTTAAGCATTTATTAAGTCATTTATGCATAAATCATACAATTAAAACATATATTTCTAAAACATGCAACCTAAATGCACGCATATATAAAATAATAACTCACAGATGTGCGCTCCTCGAGATGGGTCTGACGGGTCTGGTCCACTAGGCCTCGGTCCTGGCGTAACTAATAATAAAATAATAACACGAAAATCAGAATAAATCTAACTTAACTTCTAGAGACTCGATCTAGGATTACTAACACAGACAGAGAATAGGAATTAGACCTAATGTCACATTTTACGAGAATCCTACCAAAAAATCGGCAGAACCTCCTCTATAAAATGGACATCTCGCTACATAAAAAGTAGGGTCAGTCCTGCAAGAAAAATATATTTCAAACCAGAATTCTCACAACTCCTCAGTCAGGATCCTAAACTACAAATTCCTCTGACTGAGGTCCACAATTCACAACAAAATATAATAAAATATATTAAATTTCAATAAATACCAAAAATACCTTTTAAATATCAAAATATAGCAATTTAAATATTAAAACACCAAAAGTAATTATTTTACCAATAATTACTTAAAAAACCTAATTAATAATATAATATTATCAAAATCGATATTCCTCAATAATTCCACAAATATTAATAAAAATTCATTTTATAAATCCAAATTACTTAATTAGTCCAAAAATATACTAAAAATTACTAAAAATCCATTTATTTACAAAAATAGTATATTATATATAATTTGAAAATAATTTTTGAAAAATAGTATTAATTAGTTCAAATTAGTAAATAATTTATAAAAATCATTTTTATACCTTAAATAATTATTAAAACCAATTAAATTTAATATTAAACTAAAGTTATCATCAAATTATCAAAATACCCCTAATATATAAAAATACACATAAAATACTAAAAATAGTCAAAATTTCAATAAAAATTATATAAATACTCAAAAATCATTTTCTCAACATATTATTCATTAAAATCAAAAAATACACTTAATTAACCAATTATTTCTAATTAAATATATATTTAACCTATATTTTTAAAACTAACATAAAATAAAAATAATTATAAAAATTAAAAAAAATACACAAAAATTATAAATTAATTTCTAACATTAATATTAACCACCAATAACACTAAAAATCACAATTTCATAATTTATTTAATTAATTTACGAAAATCATAAAATAATAAAAATTCACAAAAATCATAATAATTCCCAAAAATCACACAAAAATTTTGGGATGTAGATTAAGCTAAGGGGAACAATATTTGTAAAGGAATTTTTCATGAATCAAGCAAAAATAATCAAAAAACTAAAAACCCAAGAATGACCGAAAATGAAATCAAGCTAGAAACCTTACCAAATCACGTTTTCAAGCTAAAAGAAGCTTAGAATCCTCCTCCTCGAAGTTCCAAGAGTCCAACGGCACCGGAATCATCCAGTTTGGTGGCCAGACAAAGGAGAACGGAGGAGGAGAAAGTTTTGGGTTTTCTGGCTTCAAATGGACTAAATGGCATCGGAGAAGAAGACTGATGGCAGCTAAGTTGGTTGGAAGGCGATGGAAGGCAAAGAGGCACACCAACGGGAGGAGAAACGGATGGCAGATGGTGGTGATGGGGGGTGATTGGGAAAAATGGTAGAGGTGGAAGGTTTTTTTTGCATTTTGTAAATGTATATATATTATATATTATATATTATATGTGTATATATATATTATATACTATAGTTTAGTACCTTATATTAATAAAATAATATGTGTGTATATCTAAACCACACATTTGAATATACACATGCACAAATATATATATATATATATATATATTAACACATAAAATAATAATATATAAAATAACGTGATTTAATAAGATAAAGTGACATTAAAATAAAATATACTAAGTTAAATATTATTCAAAATAAGATATATATATATATATATATATATATATATATATATATATATTACACAAATAAATTATCCAAATACTAATCTTAAAATAAATATTTATATCGAAACCCTAATTAACATAAAATAATGAAAATAAAACTCATCAATCGATAAATAATCAAATTTATCTTTAAAATTTATTAACACTATATATTCTATTTTAAAATAAAATAATTTAAAAACTCAGGTTATTACACTTAAAGATTGATCACTTGCATAGATTGAGATACTCTATTTAAATGCATATTTATACTTTTTCAAGGAGTATTTCATTGTCTCCAATCATTAAACAATTATTATTGATAATCAATAAACTTCCTACACACTTAAAGGAAATTATTAGAATCTAAATTGTTTGTCAAAGTCCAAAATTAGAAGTTTGATCATGCAAATGATCAATAATTATCAAAATATAGTTGGATAACTTTGGCATTGGTCTTGTTGATTCCAATTATCAGAGAGCATTCCATAATATCATAGAGGATCTCATGTAATGATTGAACTCATAATCTTGATTTACAATGGTCGAAGTAGAACTACTTTCACCTTCACTAATTTTGTATCAAAATTCATGTTGTTGTGATGCCAAATTGGATGGAATACTTTGAGAATCATATGGATTAGGAAATGAAGGGATATCATTTGAAAAAATATATACCATCCAAAAGAAAATAAGTATTGTAACATCTATGGTAAAAAAAAATAAAAAATAAAATAAAATCATGTAATGTCTCATGATTCACTAATAAAAAAAAGTTTAGTTCACAAAATATATTTATTATAATTAATTATACAATATAAAATTAAGAAGATAATTACAAATATTATATATATATATATATATATATATATATATAACAATTATTTTTCACAAATAAATAAGAAATTAAAAAATTACATTTATATATAATTACAAATACTTTAACTAATATCTTTATAAATACAATTATTAATAATTCTACAAACATTAATAGGCTCAAACACTTGACTATGGGCTGATAAAAAGTTCTTGGGTTATTTTTAAAACTTGGGATGCTTCTTCTTCTTCTTCTTCTTCTTCTTCTTCTTCTTTTTCACACGATTTTCTGGCATTACCCTGTGTACCAACAAATCACAGGTGATATAATCGATTCAGCAAACGGCCGATTCCTAGATCAAATATGAATTGTCATTTTTAACCATTTTGAACTGCCTATATATCGGATTGCCCTCCCTAATAGTGAATACGAAACAACCAATACGTACAATATCTGTTGTTTTTTAATACACTGATGCATAAGGAAAAAATAAAATCTCAAAAATAGAATCACGTGGCAATAGGGGGTAGGCACATGATGTGTACTGCTTTGGTGAAGGAAGCAAAAAAATTTTTCCCATCGTGCCTTATGAATTATGACAATGATGATAAGGTATAACAAGTATAATGGGAAGAGATATAAAAATGGAAAAGACAACTGAGATAAGGGAGGACACAGTAGAAGTGGCCTAAAGGAACTATGCAACTTTTTGTTTTATGCTAGCATGGGTAGCTTATGGTTTTTTTTTTTGAAACATCATTTTAATTAAAAGGCTAGTAGTTAACCAAAGGGGAATCCCCAATGCCATATAGACACGCCTGTATCAAATTGCTAGGAGCCAGAGAGGGCTTCTTGAAATGGTCTGAAAGAATGAATGTTATACTTCCATTAATAGATGATGGGGTAAGGGAAGAGATGACTTTAATCATTGGCTCTACTAGGAAAGACTTTCAAAATTAACATTTCCCTATCAAAATTACAGCACTGACGCTGAATTATGTATTATTGGTAGCTTCATTTGATCATCACATCATCAAACTTCAACCTAATCAACTTCTTCAGTCTTTTTCTTGTATAATTAAATTGAAAAGCAAAATACAATCATCAAGATTATTATCATGAGCAAAGAAAATAATCTGTAAGTTAAAAAAAGCACAAAACTAAAATAAAAAGTAGCTTATATAACAATGTCTTTTTCTCTAAAGCATGAAAAGGGCAGCTCAAAATAAACACAAAGTGTCTCCTACTAAGATTTAGTGTTGTCTAGAGTTCGCCTGTAGTTGAGAAAAATAGTTCTCTACTTCCTCTAGTTTTTTGTCACACCCATTTTTTCTCTTTTTTTTCTTCTTTTCTTCTTTCACTGTCTCATTTTATAGTTTATAAGTTTAGTTTTTGTGGGTTAGTTGTTTCTTTTGGTTTTATTTCTTCCTTAGATCCACATATCCAACTCTAGATATTGTTTGCTCTTCTGGTGTGGATAACCTCCTTGGTTAATACAATAGCTTGGTTTGAAATCTCGACTTCTTTAGTAAAGCAAGAGAAAAAAAAAGCAAGCAAAGTTGGGGATTGCTACACATAGGAGGACTCCCAGACAGTGGGATAATGATGTGGATGAGGCAGCATTAAAGTTTATAGATGGATTTGATAGATTAGGCTTGCGCACTTGGGCTTCAAATGGATGTTTGTGGCTACATCGGTTGACCCACAAAGCCCATAATATATCAAATCGAAGCTGATTCAGAGAGCTATAATGGGTGCTACAATTTTATTTGTAGCAATCCATCTTCAAGCCCAAATTCCTTTGTTTAGGCCTTTAAATTTTACTTTAAAGTTTATGTTCCCATTTTGGAGTTTTTTATTTTTTCCTTTTTTGGTTTTAGGGTTTTTTCCCTATGCACTATTTATGTGCCTCTTTTAGTTATTTTGAGACAATTTTTTTGATGAATTAAAATAAATTACAAACATAGTTTTTCCAATTCCTTTAGAATTCTTTAAATCAACGGGGTTTTTGACTATTGATTTCGGGAATTCTTTGAATCAATGAATTTAATTTTTATTTTAAAGTTTGCACTACATCAAATAACCTAGCATAAGATAGCGCAAATGCCGAATCTAGATACAAAGATGCAAAAGTTAGTAACCAATAGTAGGAGCTGGTGGGAAAGTATTTGAGAGTGCTGAAATTTTACCATAAAATTTGAGTTATTTTATTGTAAAAAATGTTAGTTGTAAATGTGTGGTGATCCTTAAGTTAGGGAGAAAAAATCTAAGTATTGTTGGTGTTTGTTATTGACTAAAGTGAATTTTTTTCTCTATAAATAAAGCTGTTGTAAGTTGTGTGAAGAAGAGAGAGCAGTGTAGAGTAGAGAGTAAAAGAAAAAGTGTGTGTATGCTAAAAATGAAGAAGAAAAAGAGAATAAAAAATTTTCTATTTTTTTGTTTTAAGTTCTGATTTTTTGTTTATGTCAAAACTCTATTATTCTTCATTATATATCTCCTGTTATATTCCAACAGTGGTATCAGAGCTTTAATGGTCTTAGAGGACCTTTGTGTTGAGGTGAGCTCTAGAAAGTTAAAGATTTGATTGTATATATTAAGAATCAAATCTTTGTATACAATTAGAAATTAAATCTTTAATTTATTTAGGATGTTATTCTATTCCTAATTAGTATGTAATTAGGTTTTCTTTATATGTATATATATGGGATGTAATCTCTCTTAGAAATATATGAAAAATAGAATTCCCTTAATTTTTTCTCTTCTTTTCTCTAAATTTTATTCTTTACGGTTTTAGAGCATACCTATTGAAATTAAATTTTTTATTGAATTCTTTAAATCCTTGAAATCATGACCACTAAAAACACATATATTATATACCCATGGAACACTCGCCCTGATTCAAGCTCTTCAAGATAATTCTCCATTTCCTACTGGAATTATATTTAATGATACGACCTATCCTCTATGGTCACAACTTATGGAGATGCGAATTGCAACAAGAAATAAATTTGACTTTCTTACTGGCACAATGCTAAAACCATTAACAAGAGATAAAGCTTTAGAGAATTGGCTTATTGATAATAACTTAATCAAAAGTTGACTTATTAATTCCATGAGTCCAATATTGATGCAAAGATTCATCTGTCTTTAAACAGTAAAGGAGATATGGGATGTTGTCTCAAAAATCTTCTATGATGGATATGATGAAACTCAATTATTTGAATTAAACCAAAAATGATTCACTACATGTTAGAGTGGTAGACCATTACCTATAAACTGCAATGAGCTAGTTAGGATATTTCAAGAGATTGATGCCCAGATGAGTGTTTAAGGGGAGGATGTTAATGGAGTACTATCACTCCACAAGCATATTATTCAACTTCGAACATAAATTTTACTAGCCGGACTTAACTCAGAATTTAACAATGCTCAAAGTGAAATACTACGGAAGGATCCACCTCTTGATCTCGAGTCTAGTTATACATATGCGTATAGGGATCACAACTAGCGACAGATGATGGAGGAGCCTAAGATTCTACTAGATCATGCAGTACTTGTAGTAGCTCTAACTTGCCTGTAGTTTAAAGGGAAAGTACCAAGTAAGTCCAGTGTCACAACCTAAAACTAGGAGTCATGACCGACGCTAGGGAATGAGAATTCTTTCGAATCTGGAACCTATAGTAACCCTTAAAAAAAGAAAATCATGTAATAAATAAACAAAAAGTATGACATAATTAAAATTTTTTGAATCAATATAATAAATAGATACTCCAAATCCTTTCATAAATAAATATATTCATACAATGTTCAAATACAACTCTCAAAGTATAAAAAATCAAAACAAAATAATACTCTTATGATACAATAACACTACTACTGCAGTTTCTAGAATACAAATCAGAGTTCAAAATATACATTTATATAAAATAGCCAGGACGGAACAACACCGACGAAGAACTCTACTACTAAGGTCTAATGATATAGGATCTCCTAAAAAAAATAATTAAGGGGAGTCAAACCTCACTGAGTGAGTTATTATACTATGTATACATGCAATCTAAACCATATCCATTTAGGCATTCTTATATATATATATATATATATATATATATATATATATATATATATATATATATATATATATATATATATATATATATTCAAGCATTTCATACAAATGCCAAACTCTACTTATAAATATAATAAATGCATAAAACATTTATTTTAATACATGAAGGATCAAATAGAACCCTATTAATCGCAGCCTCAATCAACCATATCATCACTCTAGCCATGTAGGCTCACTTAAATCTAAATATATCACTTATTCCATTATGGACAGTAGACTGGCCTCGAGACACTAAGTTGACTGAACTCCAGCAGTCTGACTATTAGTGTGATTAGTCTTGAGACACTTGGTCAACCGAGCTCCAATAATCACACTATCAATCACATCACATCTCAATCAAATCATAATTACTATAAATAATTCCTCACTCAAACCTAAATCTATCACACCGGTATGTACAAGATCCTAGTGCTGCCCACTAGGTAGCACTTTCTATTGATATACTTCATTTGAAATAATTCATACATTCGGAACATAAATAATGTAGAATGACATTCATAATACTAAAATAAACCATATATATACCAAAAATATACTTAAAAACAATTTAAGTATAAATCAGTAATATAGCATGCATTTACTTAGAAATATACCTAAAATATACTAAAAATATTGTAATAACCGTAGTTTTTAAATTATTTTAATAATTATCAAGATATACAGTGTTAATAAATTTTAAAACTATATTTGATTATTTTACTATTTTGTAAATAATTATTATTATTTTACATTTAATTATAATTTTCTATGTAAATGTATATAATGAAGTTTATTATCTCGAACAATATTATTTTAATAATGTTTAATTTAGGGCATTAATATTTTAATATTTTTAATTTAATAAAGTACATTATTGTATTGCATTTTATGTGTTAATATATATATATATATATATATATATATATATATACACACACATAAATATTAGGGTTTAGTATTATTTTAATGTATGTTATTATTATGTGTATGTATATATATATTGAAATATATGTGTGTGGCTTATATATATACACATTATTTTATTACTACATAAAGTTTACTAACTATATTATATAATAATATATACATATAATATATACATACAACTAAAAACACAAACATATACACATTTTCAACCTACCCTCCCCATAAACCACCATCACCCTCCGCCTATCATCGTTCATTTCCCTTACCGTCAGTGTGCTGTTTGGCCTTCCAGCAGCTCTAGTCGCCTTCCACCATCTTCCACCTTCTTCTCCAGCGTTGACGAGCGGCTGTGGCAGCGAGAAACCAAGAATTGAGCTCTCGGTCGTTCTCCTTCATCCAGCCACCATTTTCCTTACTGCCAGTCTTGTTCTCTTCCTTTTTTGCCGGTGAGTGTGAATCCAAGCTCCTTTTAGCTTGAAAACGTGCTTGTTTTTTAATTCGGCCACTTTAGGGTTTGAATGATTCATGAAAAATCCCTTTACAAAAGTTGATCCCTCTAGCTCAAGCTACATCCTTGAATTTTTGTGTGATTTTCGGGAATTATTTTGATTATTTTGATTTTTATGAATTTTTGAATATTTTATTATTATTTTATTAATTTCGTAAATTAATTAAATAAATTTTGAAATTAGGATTTTTTGTGTTATTGGTGGTTATTATTTATTTTAGAATTTAGTTTATAATTTTTGTGAATTTTGTGTGATTTTTATAATTTTTTTTAGTTTATGTCAATTTTGAAAATATAGGTTAAATATATATTTAGTTTGAAATAATTGGTTAACTATATTTTTTTTGTTGATATTATGGAGATATATGTTGAGAAAATAATTTTTGTGTATTTATATAATTTTTGTTGCATTTTTTAGTATTATTAGTATTTTATGTGTATTTTTAAATATTAGTGGTAATTTGGTGGTAATTTTAGTTAAATATTAAGTTTAATTGGTTTTAATATTATTTGAGGTATAAAAATGATTTTTAAAAATTATTTACTAATTTTAACTAATTAATACTAATTTTTGAAAATTATTTTTAGATAATATATAATATACTATTTTTGTAAATAAATGGATTTTTAGTAAATTTTAATATATGTTTGGACTAATTAAGTAATTTGGATTTATAAAATGAATTTTTATTAATATTTATGGAATTATCAAGAAAATGAATTTTTAATAATATATATTATTATTTAGGGTTTTTAAGTAATTATTGGAAAAATAATTATTTTTGGTATTTTAATGTAAAATATGTTATATTTTGATATTTGGAGGGCATTTATGATATTTATTGAATTTTAAAATATTTTATTGTAGTATTTGAATTTTTAATGAATTGTGATCTCGGTTAGGGAATTTTAGTAATTCGGAATCCCAACCAAGGGTTGTGAGAATTTTTATACTTGAAGTGTATTTTACTTGCAGAACCGGCTCTACTTTTTAGTAGAGAGATGTCCGTTTTACAGAGGAGGTTCTGCCGAATTTTCGATAGAATTCTCATAAAACGTGACATCGGGTCTAATACTAATTTTATGTCTGTTCGTGTTTAGTAATTCTATATCGAGTCTCTAGAAGTCTAAGTTGGATTTATTCTAATATCGTGATCGCTTTTATTCTTTAGTTGTACCGAGACCGAGGCCTAGCAAACCAGGCCCGACGAGGAGCGCGTCCCTGTGAGTTATTATTATATATATACATTGCTTTAGGTTGCATGTTTTAGAATTATGTGTTTTAAATGTAAAGTTTTGCATAATTGCTTTATTAAATGCTTAACTATATTTTAGGTATATTTTTAGTATATTATTGGTATATTTTAAAATAAATCCATATTTTCTTTTTGATTTATATTCAAATTATGTTTAAGTATATTATCGGTTGATTTTGAGTATATTTCATGATTTAATTGAATTTATTATATGTATATATACCTGAAATATACTTAGTTTATTTTAGGTATATTTTTTGTATATATATGGTTTACTTGATCATTTTGAATGCCATTATATATATTAATTATTCTCGAATGTATGTTTTATTTTTTTTAATGAAGGATATCGATAGAACGTGCTTCCTAGTGGGCAGCACTAGGACCGAGTACGTACCGGTGCAATAGATGATAGGTTGAATTACTAAGTTATTTGTGGAAATTATGACTTGATTAATTTGATTGATGTGAAATGTGATTGATGGTATGATTGCTGGAGCTAGGTTAACCAAATGTCTCGGGGCCAATTACACTGACAGTCAGACTGTTGGAGCTCGGTTGACCAAGTGTCTCGGGGCCAAGCACACTGATAGTTAGACTGTCGGAGCTCGGTCGACTTAGTGTCTTGGGGCCAGTCTACTGTCCAGTTGGACTAAGTGAATTTACTTGGAACTAAGTGGGCCTATATGGCTAGAGTGATTTCTATTGATATCTGAGGTTGCGATAACTTAAGGTTTTATTTGATCCTTTATAAACGGATGTTTTTCTGTATTAATTATAAAGTGATTTTCAGCATCTGTGTGTACATGCCTGTATATATATTTATTAAATACTTATAAGTGTTTGCATTTTTCATTTAGAAATGCATGTATATATACTATAATAATTCACTCAGTGAGGTCTGACTCCCCTTAGTTGATGTTTTTACAGGAGAGTCCTCTTCTTCAGACCTCAATAATAGGCTTATCCGCCGAATTTCTTTCACCCCAGCTTTATTATGTAAATTACCTACTTAATTATTTATTATTGTATTCTAGAAAACTGCAGTAGTTGTATTTTTATTAGTAAAAAATGGTAACCTATATTTTATATGTTGATTTCAAATTAAGAGAGGCATATCTCTAAATGTTGTATTAAAATATTTTATTTTATGATATATGGAGATTATTTTATTATAATTATTAAGTTTTAAATTCTAATGTATTTTTAATTATTTTAATTCATTTATTGTATATTTTTATTATATTCAAGGTTTACTACAGGTTCCGGATTCAAAATATTTTTTTCATTCCCTAGCACCGGTCATGACCCTAGTTTTGGGTCGTGACAAAGTTGGTATTAGAGCGGAGTTTTGTATCATGGCCTTAGTTGTGAGAATTATGGCCCTAGTTTTTAGTGTTGTGTTTTCTTTTGAAACTACTGCAGTTAATTAGGTTCAAGTATGTCTTGATAAGTATTCCTTGATTTAGTTTTCTGCATTACCAATGGTTGTCTATTTTGTCTAAATCCTTTTATTTGTCTTTTCAGAATGAGGAGGCGAGCGCATGTCACTCCATCGGTCTTTGAGGCCGAGGATGAAGAGTCCTTCCAGGATGAGGTTTTACCTCCTGAGCCGCCAGCTAGGCGTAGAGGTTAAGGCAAAGGTAAACCTCGAGGAGCGGCAGGTCATCATAGACAAAGAGAGCTACAAGTTGAGGAACCTATATAGCCTAAATTTGAGGATATTCCAGTACCTCCTATTGCACTGCCTGTTTAGCCTGCCTATCAGTAGGGTATGTCTGACCCTGAGGCAGCCTTATTCTATGCTAGAGTCGGCAGGATCACGTTTGATGGGACTTCTGACCCTTTAGATTTTCTGCATGCAATTGAGATGAGGACTCGAACTGCTCACACCGAGTACCAACGGATCATGATAGTCGAGCTGTCGGTAGAAGGACTAGCCCTGGACTAGTTTATTCAGATGATCCAACCATACATGATGATGATGACCTAGGCTCAATTCAGAGAGCGATTCATAAGGAGATTTTACCGAGAGCCACTTCGTATGAGTTACAAACTCTGACTGACTAGCATTACTCGAGGTGACAGATCTGTTGAGGATTATACTAAAGAGTTCCTTCGACTTGGCATATATGCAAAGGATCTTATGCGAGATCAGTACTTCGCAGTCACCACTTATGTCACTAGATTGGGTTTTACATTTACTGGTATGCCTATAATGAGCCTTACTCTAGAGTCAGTGATAGAGGTGGCTAAAGAGATTGAGCTGAGGCTAGTCAAGCAAGGAGCTATGCCTGATTATTACCAGTTGGGTGTTCATTCAGATGGATTCCAGACTACTTCGTATTTGAGTTTTCAGATTGGATCGAGTAGTCAGCAGAGAGGTTCAACCCAACAGAGTTAGAGACAACAGCAGAGGGTACATAGGAGCAGTAGACATGGCTGTGGAGGTCAGAGTAAACCGTTTAGACTTGGGTTAGGTGCTTCAAGCAGCAGCAGTGGTTGTAGTTCTAGGTCAGCTGCCAATGTTTGTTAGACGTGCGGTAAAGTCCATCAAGGACCGTGTTACATGACACCGCTGACATGTTTCAAATACAGATGGATGGGACATTTTGCTAGACCATGTCACTATTCTGATTATTATTAGCCATAGATACTATGATTTCCTTAACAATTGAATGCTAGTGTAGTACTCATTCCTTTTTAGTTGCCTCTAGCCCAACACTAAAGTTTTACTCAGATTGTTCCTCAGCAGGGATGTGGTAGAGGTACCAGAAGAGGTGCCAGAGGTGTTGGCCAGGCTTCTACCAGTCATCAGGGAGGTCAAGGTCAAGCCAGAGTCTTTCATCTCACTCAACAGGATGCTCAGGCATCTAATGTAGCCGTGGTAGGTATTATTTTTATCTGTTACATGGATGCTTGGGTTCTGTTTGATCCGAGTGCCACACATTCGTTCATTTCTCCTGTTTTTACTTCCAAGTCTTGTTGGCAAGCTTCAAGGATGGCTTTTCCTTTGTCTGTTGCCACTCCTCTAAGTGATTCTTTATACACCGATATTTTTCTTTCTAGTTGTCCAGTTTTTATCGGAGGTAGAGAATTATCTGCTGATTTAATTTTGTTGAATATGATGGAATTCGATCTTATTCCAGGTATGGATTAGTTATCTTAGCACTATGCCATGGTGGATTGTCAGAGTAAAGAGGTGACTTTCAGAATTCTTGGTGAAGAAGAATTTAAGTTTGTGGGTGATAAGAGTTTTGCACCTCATAATCTCATTTTCGCTATTACGGCTAGGAAGCTACTAAGGAAGGGTTGTCAAGGTTATTTGGCATTAGTCAGGGATACTTCAGTGGATAAGTTGTCACTCGCAGATGTTCCTGTTGTCTGTGAGTTTCCTGAGGAGTTACCTGGTTTACCACCTCACAGAGAGATTGAGTTTTATATTGATATGGTTCCAGGCACTACCCTTATTTCTATGCCACCCTACAAAATGGCTCCTACAGAGTTGAAAGAGTTGAAGGAGCAGTTGCAAGAGTTGCTAGATAAGGGTTTTATTAGACTCAGTGTTTCTCCTTGGGGTGCACCAGTCATGTTTGTGAGGAAGAAGGATGGTACCCTGAGACTGTGCATTGACTACAGAGAGCTTAATAAAATGATAGTGAAAAACAAGTATCCTCTCCCGAGGATAGATGACTTGTTTAATAAGCTACAGGGCGCACAGTTCTTTTCCAAGATTGATTTGAGGTTGGGTTATCATTAGTTACGGATCAGCGAAGCCGATGTTCCTAAAATGGCATTCCGCACTCGATATGGCCATTATGAGTTTCTAGTGATGTCTTTTGGCTTGACTAACGCACCAGCAGCTTTTATAGACCTAATGAATAGGGTATTCAGACTATTTCTGGATCATTTTGTGGTAGTCTTCATTGATGATATACTGGTGTATTCGAGGAGTATGGAAGAGCATGTATATCACTTGAGGACAGTACTACAGACACTGAGAGAATATCAGCTTTATGCTAAATTCTTGAAGTGTGATTTCTGGATGGAGAGTGTTGCATTTCTTGGACACATGGTGTCTAAAGAGGGTATCCAGGTGGATCCATAGAAGATTGAGGCAATGCCTGAGTGGCCTAGACCAACTTCAGTTACTGAGATTTAAAGTTTTCTAGGTTTAGCTGGGTACTATAGGAGGTTTGTGTAGGATTTCTATAGAATTGCAGCTCCTATGACTTGATTGACTCAGAAGAATGTGAGGTTTGAGTGGTCAGAAGCTTGTGAAAATAGCTCTCAATTGCTAAAGGAGAAATTAACCACAGCTCCAGTTTTGGCTTTGCCTAATAGAGAAGATAAGTTCATAATGTATTGTGATGCCTCTAGAGTTAGCCTAGGTTGTGTGTTGATGTAGAATGGTAGGGTAATAGCCTATGCTTCAAGGCAGTTGAAGAAGCATGAATAGAACTATCCTATCCATGACCTACAGATGGCTGTAGTGATCTTTGCTCTTAAGATCTGGAGACATTATTTGTACGGGGTGACTTGTGAGATTTTTACTAATCACAAGAGCCTTAAGTACATTTTTCAGCAGAGAGATCTAAATCTGAGGCAGAGAAGATGGTTGAAATTGTTGAAAGATTATGACTGTGAGATCCTTTATCATTTAGGCAAGGCTAATGTGGTAGCAGATGCCTTGAGTAGGAAGTTTTCAGGCAGTCTTGCTCACATTAGTGTGGAGTCCTACTATTGATCCAAGAGTTGCATCAGTTAGTGGATCAAGGTCTGATGATGAAGGTGAGTAGATCAAGTGGATTGCTAGATCAGTTTAAGGTGCGATCTGTATTGAGAGATAGGATTAAAGCAGCTCAGAGCCGAGATCCTATTCTAGAATAGCTTGCAGAGAATGTTTGATCAGTGAAGTTCACTGATTTCACACTTGATGGTGATGGTTTTTTGCGGATCAGTAGTAGATTGTGTGTTCCTGATGTGGATAATTTGAGAGAAGAGATCCTAGAGGAAGCACATTCTACAGCCTACAACGTACATCCCGATGTTACTAAGATGTACCACAGTATCAGAGACTTGTACTAGTAGGATGGACTGAAGAAGGATGTCACTGATTATGTTGCTAAGTGTCTAACGTGTCAGTAAATGAAAGCTAAACATTAGAAACCTTCTAGGAAGCTTCAACCTCTTCCTATTCTTGAGTGGAAGTGGGAAAGGATTGCTATGGATTTTGTGGTTTGTTTACCTTGTTCCAAGGATGGATACGATTCCATCTAGGTGATTGTGGACAAGTTGACCAAGTCTGCACATTTCTTGCCTATGAAAGCCAATTATTCTATAGCTAGATTGACGAAGCTGTATATGAAGCATATTGTGTGCCTTCATGGGGTACCTGTGTCTATTGTGTTAGACAGAGGTTCAGTGTTTACCTCTCATTTTTGGCAGAAGCTGTAGGAAGCGATGGGCACTAGGTTGGATTTCAGTACTGCTTTTCATCCTCACACGGATGGTCAATCTGAGAGGACAATCCAGACATTGGAAGATATGTTGAGAATGTGTGTTTTGGATTTGGGAGGTAGCTAGGATGATCATTTGCCACTCATCGAGTTTGTATTTAATAATAGTTACCATAGCAATATTGGAATGGCACCATACGAGGCTTTGTACGGAAGGAAGTGTAGATCTCCTTTGAGTTGGGATGAGATTGGAGAGACAGCTTTGACTAGATCTGAGATGGTTCAGGATGCTACAGAGAAGGTTACTGTAATTAAAAGCATATTAAAGACTGCAGTTAGTAGACAGAAGAGCTATGCAGATCCTAAATGCAGAGATGTGGAGTTCCAGTAGGAGACTATGTTTTTCTGAAGGTGTCTCTGATAAAGTGTATTATGAGATTTGGTAGGAAGGGTAAGCTAGCACTGAGATATATAGGACCGTTCGAGATTCTGGAGAGAGTTTTCACTGTTGCATATCAGTTGGCTTTGCCTTCGAGTATGTCTCAAGTGCATCCATTGTTTCATATCTCAATGCTGAGGAAGTATGTTTCAGACCCTTCACACGTGTTGTAGCCTAATAGTGTTAAAATGAATGAAGTCTTGACATTCATAGAAGAACCTATTACGACCGTAGACTATTAAGTTCGACAGTTGCGTTCAAAGCAAATTCTGATGGTTAAGGTGTTGTAGCGCAGCAACAGAGTAGAAGAGCATACATGGGAGACCGAAGCTGAGATGCGAGCTTCTTCTCTATATCTCTTTCCTCCTTGATTCTTGTGTATTCTTTTCTTGTAATCCAGGGACGAATTCTTATAAGGAGGGAAGACTGTAATAATCCTAGTTTTTAAATTATTTTAATAATTATCAAGACATGCAGTGTTAATAAATTTTAAAACTATGTTTGATTATTTTACTATTTTGTGAATAATTATTATTATTATTTTACGTTTAATTATAATTTTCTATGTAAATGCATATAATGAAGTTTATTATTTCGAACAATATTATTTTAATAATGTTTAATTTAGTGCATTAATATTTTAATATTTTTAATTTAATAAAGTACATTATTGTATTGCATTTTATGTGTTAATATATATATATATATATACACACACACACACACACACACATAAATATTAGGGTTTAGTATTATTTTAATGTATGTTATTATTATGTGTGTGTATATATGTATACATATATTGCAATATATGTGTATGGTTTATATATATACACATTATTTTATTGTTACATAAAGTTTACTAACTATATTATATAATAATACATACATATAATATATACATACAACTAAAAACACAAACACATACACATATTCAACCTACCCTCCCCGTAAACCACCATAACCCTCCGCCCGTCACCGTCTATTTCCCTCATTGTCAGTGTGCCGTCCGACCTTCTAGCAGCTCCAATCGCCTTCCGCCGTCTTCCACCTTCTTCTTTGGCATCGACGAGCGGCTGTGGCAGCGAGAAACCGAGAATTGAGCTCTCGGTTGTTCTCCTTCGTCTAGCCATTGTTTTCCTCACCATCGGTTTTGTTCTCTTCCTTTCTTGCCTGTGAGTGAATCCAAGCTCCTTTTAGCTTGAAAACGTGATTTGATGACGTGTTTTGCTTGTTTTTGAATTCAGCCATTTTAGGGTTTTGAATTTTTTTGGGAATTTTTGAATGAATCATGGAAAATCCCTTTACAAAAGTTGATCCCCCTAGCTCAAGCTACATCCCTGAATTTTTGTGTGATTTTTGGGAATTATTTTGATTTTTGTGAATTTTTGAATATTTTATTAATTTCATAAATTAATTAAATAAATTTTGAAATTGTGATTTTTTGTGTTATTGGTGGTTATTATTAATTTTAGAATTTAGTTTATAATTTTTGTGAATTTTGTGTGATTTTTATAATTTTTTTTAGTTTATGTCAATTTTGAAAATATAGGTTAAATATATATGTAGTTAGAAATAATTGGTTAACTATATTTTTTTGTTGATATTATGGAGATATATGTTGAGAAAATAATTTTTGTGTATTTATATAATTTTTGTTGCATTTTTTAGTATTATTAGTATTTTATGTGTATTTTTAAATATTAGGGGTAATTTGGTGGTAATTTTAGTTAAATATTAAGTTTAATTGGTTTTAATATTATTTGAGGTATAAAAATGATTTTTAAAAATTATTTACTAATTTTAACTAATTAATACTAATTTTTGAAAATTATTTTTAGATAATATATAATATACTATTTTTGTAAATAAATGGATTTTTAGTAAATTTTAATATATGTTTGGACTAATTAAGTAATTTGGATTTATAAAATGAATTTTTATTAATATTTATGGAATTATCAAGAAAATGAATTTTTAATAATATATATTATTATTTAGGGTTTTTAAGTAATTATTGGAAAAATAATTATTTTTGGTATTTTAATGTAAAATATGTTATATTTTGATATTTGGAGGGCATTTATGATATTTATTGAATTTTAATATATTTTATTGTAGTATTTGAATTTTTAACGAATTGTGATCTCGGTTAGGGAATTTTAATAATTTGGAATCCCAACCAAGGGTTGTGAGAATTTTTATACTTGAAGTGCATTTTACTTGCAGAACCGGCTCTACTTTTTAGTAGAGATATGTCCGTTTTACAGAGGAGGTTCTGCCGAATTTTCGATAGAATTCTCATAAAACGTGATATCGGGTCTAATTTTGATTCTGTGTCTGTTCGTGTTTAATTCATTTATTGTGTGTTTTTATTATATTCAAGGCTTGCTACCTATTCCAGATTCGAAAGATTTCCCGTTCCCTAACACCAGTCATGGCCCTGGTTTTGGGTCGTGACAAATATACCCTAAGTACACAAATCATTTAATAAAACAATTATGAATAAATATACATTTAAAACATGTATATGTACTAAAACATGCATTAAGTTTGACATATATCCAACCATATACTAAAAATAAACCTAATTATCTAATATGCATATATATATAAAAAAATAAACTCTAAATATACCAAGATATAGTAAATGTATATTGAAAATATGCAAACATATATATCAAGATATACTAAAAATAAACCGAAAATATACCAAATCATATTATAAATTAAATTACTTTTAAAAACATATAATGAAAATGAAAAATCTTAAGTCATGCATCTTATATGCAATACATATATATACAATATAATAACTCACTGATTAGCGTTCCATGAGACAGACTCAGTGGGTCTGGTCCGTTAGGCCTCGGTCTCGGCACAGCTAGAAAAATAAAATAACAACAACCATCATAATAAATTTCTAACTCTATGCTTCTAGGATTACCATAGAAAGACTCAATTAAAAATTCAAAACTAGACTCTGACCGATTGTCACGGTTTACAAGAAATCTACCGAAATTTTGGCAGAGTCTTCTCTGTAAAACGGACATCTCTCCATAAAAGTAGGGACGATCCTGCACATAATACACACTTCTAAAATCTCAAAGTACAACACCTTGGATTGGGACCCCCAAACTCCATAAATCTCTAACCGAGATTCACAATACACAAACAAATAATATTAAATAGGAAAATAATAAAAATCATCAAAAACCCATAAAAATATTTAAAAATCTTTATTTTCCAATTAAAACATAAAAGTCTAATTTAAATAATATTTGAGAATAAAATTTCCATTTTACAATTAAATTAACATAGATTGTAAATAATATTTAAAATTACAATTTAACATCACGAAATAATAAAACACATTTAGCCCCAAAATAATAAATACACTAATTATTTACATAATATTCTAAAATTATTACAACTAACTAATAAAATCTTAAATATTATATAATATTAATAAAAATTCAACTTTTATAATTATTCAACATAACTTAATAAAATTCACATTTAATTGCATAAATAGTTTAATTATATAATAAAATTAGTTTAAAACCCAATTTAATTCCAAAATAATATTTAATATATTATTTGAAAACAATTTTTAAAAAATAGAATTATTTAATTAAAAATGGTAATTAATTTTTAAAAATCATTTTATTACCTTAAATAATTATAAAATCAACTAAACATAATATTTAACTATAATTAACACAAAATTACACATTTACCCCTATAATATAAAATACCCAATATATTAAATAATTTCCTCAAAAAATTATAAAAATATTAAAATTATTTAATCAACATATATTATACTAATATCAACCAAAACACATATTTATCCAACAATTTCTATAAAATACATATTTAATCTAATATTTCAAAATACACATAAATTGTATAAAATTCCATAAAAATTATATAAATTCATAAAAATTATTTTATCAACAAATAACCTTCTAATATCAACTAAAACACAAAATTAAACTCTAAATTCAACCAAAATACACATTTAACTCAAAATTCCAAAATTTACATAAACTATAAATATTTCTAAAAATTATATAAAATTTCCAAAAATTAATTTCTCAATACCAAAATTAATAACAATATATAATAACAATAATTTAACCAATTTCATAATTTAATTTATTTATTTACGAAAATTCATTAAATAATATTAAAATAATAAAAAATTCACCAAAATTAAAATAAATTCCAAAAATTATAAAAAAAATATTTTCATGAAGCATGAGCATTAAGGATCAAAGTTTGTAAAGGAAGAAAGCAAGAATCAACCAAAAATCAACCAAAAAAAAATTAGAAAACCCTAAAAGCCAAAAACCAAAAATTTAACAAAACTCACAAATGATCGAATTCTAGCTTGAAGGAAGCTTGGATTCATCTTCCTTGTGACTTAGGGAGTCAAATGGCATAAATCATGAGAAATGGTGGCCGGATGAAGGTGGTGACCGGAAACAATGGAGTTTTGGTTACTTCTGGTCTCCTCCAACGCAGACGTCGGCAAGCTGCTCCCCTGGCTGGACGACAACTAGGAAGATGGAGGAGATGATGGTGTGGATGATGGCAGTCCAACGAAGGGCCAAAAGGCTCAGTGGTGGTTGAGGTACGAACGTGATCTCCACCACATGCATTATATACTTATATATATATATATACACACACACACACACACACACACACATATATATATAACACACAATAATAAATAATACACACATAAAATAATAACCCTATATATATATATATATATATATATATATGTCACAACCCAAAACAGGGGCCATGACCGGCGCTAGGGAACGGGAATTCTTTCGAATCCGGAACCCATAGCAAGCCTAAAAATAAAATAAAACATGCAATAGTAATAATAATATCACAATTAAATAAAATACTGTGCAGCGGAATAAAATCATAAATATCAAAATAATATCCATATCTCATATAGATAAATCCTTTGAATACACATATAGTTCAAATTCTCAAAATACATAACTCACACAAATATAATACATAAAATCCATAATTAATTTACAACTACTGCAGTGTCTAGATTATAAAATAAAACTCAAGACTCAGATAAGTAGTTTACATAAAGAAGCCGGGGCGGAAGAAATCCGGCGTACAGCCTTGCTACTGAGGTCTGACGAAGATGACTCTCTTAAAAAATGGTCAACAGAGGGGAGTCAAACTTCACTGAGTGAATTACTATAATATATATACATGCATACTAAATGTCAATGCACACAATCAAAGTATATATAATATGTATATATACAAGCAAATACATACAGATGCAATAAATTCATTTTATATATTTTTATTGAAAATCACAGTACATGAAGGATCAAATAGAACCCTAAAATATCGCAACCTCAAATCAATGTTAGATAATACTCTAGCCACACAGGCTCACTTATTCCAAAATATTCACTTATTCCATTTAGACAGTAGACTGGCCCCGAGACACTAAGTCAACCGAGCTCCAACAGTCTGACTATCAATGTGATTGGCCCCGAGACACTTGGTCAACCGAGCTCCAGCAATCACACCTCCAAACCATATCTCACACATCAGATAAACCAATCCAATTAATATCCTCAAACTGATTAGTAATATAGCCTAAATGCTATAAGCGTACCGATACGTACTCGGTCCTAGTGCTGCCCATTAGGTAGCATGTTCTATTGATATCCTTCATTAAAATATAAAGCATACATTCATAAAAGTAAATGATGCATGAATTTAAATAAAATAACAATATAAACCATATATATACTGGAAATATACCAAAAGTAAACCAGGTATATTTCGAGTATATATACATCAAATAAATCCAATTAAATAACAAAATAAGCTAGAAATATATTCAAAACCATTTTAAGCATAATTCATTAATAAGACATGCATATAGTTTAAAATATACAGAAAATAAACCAAAATAAACTTAAGTAATCATTAAATCATTTATGCATATTTAATCAAAATAAAACATATATTTCTAAACTCATGCACCCTAAAACATATATATATATATAAAATAGTAACTCACACTTAGTGCGCTCCTCGAGATAGGTCCGACGGGCCTGGTCCACTAGGCCTCGGTCTCAGCGCAACTAAACAAACAATAAATAACAGACATCAGAATAAACCTAACAGAAAATCCTAGAAACTCGATCTAGAATATTGGACATAGAATCAAAATTAAGGTTCGACCGGACATCACGTTTTACGAGAATTCTATCGAAAATTCGGCAGAACCTCCCTTGTAAAATGGACATCTCTCTACTCAAAGAGTAGATCCGGCCCTGCAAAGAAACACACTTCGAAAAATAGATACAGAATTACATCCACCACCCCTCGGTAGGACTCCAAACTATAGTTTACCGACCGGGGTCCATAATTCACAAAATAACATAAAAATACCAAAAATACCCTTATATCACAGAAATATATTTAATAAGTAGAATTACATAATTAACCCTAAAACACAGTAAAAACCGATAAAACTCATTTATTTAGTAAAATCATATATTATATATATAATTGAAAATAATTCACGAAAAATAGTTTTAATTAACTAAAAATATTAAATAATTTGTTGAAATTATTTTTATACCTTAAATAATTATTAAAACCAATTAAATTACATTTTTAGTCAATTTTATGTAAAATTACCAAAATACCCCTATATATATAAATATACTAAAATTACTCCAAAAATTCACCAAAAATAATATAATTGTCCAAAATTAATTTTCTCAACATATTTATCAATAATTAAACTCAATTAATCAATTAATTTCAATTGAAAACACAATTAACCTAATTTTCCAAAATTACATAAACCTAAATAAATTCAAAATAAATACATAGAAATTCATAAAAATTCCAAATAAATTTCTATAATTCATTTCAACACCTATATTTATCAAAAAACATAATTTCATAATTTAATTAATTAATTTCCGAAAATTAGAAAATAATATTAAAATATTCAAAAATACCCAAAAATCAAAATAATCTCTAAAAATTCTACAAAAATTCACACATGAAGATTAAGCTAAGGGGAACAAAATTTGTGAAGGAATTTTTCATGAATCAATCAATTCAAAGTTCAAAAAAATCAAGAACCCTAAAATGGACGAATTACCAAAATCGAAACCTAAGCAAATCAAGACCATTTTAAGTGAAACAAAGCTTGGAATCACACTCACCGGAGCTCAAAGGGAAGAAAGAGACCGGCGGTGTCGAAAACGGTGGCCGAAAACGTCGTGAACGACGTTAGCTTCCACTTTCGACTTTCCGGCCAAAAACGACTTCCAGACGTCGGAAACAGCTGCAGCAGGCGGCGGGGAAGGCTGAGGAAGGAGGTGGCATGCCGGGAGGTACACCGACGGCAAGGAAATGGGATGGCAGGCGGCGGAACGGTGATGGGGAACGGTCGGGAGGGAGGAGGAAGAAGAATGGCAATCTTGTAAATAAACTAAACTTTTATTTTTGTTTTAATATTAAATATATATATGTATATATATATACTTTATACTATACATTAAAATAATATAAAATTACACACATTAAATATACACCACACACTTATAATTTAATATTTTAATAATTTAATACACCTAAAAATAATTAAATAATATTAAAATAAATTAATAAATAATAAAATATTAGGGTAATTAATCAAACCCTAATTAAATAAATACACATATATACATTATTTAGTATTTTAAAAATATATATGAGTTCATACAATTATGGAAATTATTTACGTGAAAATTTCCCCGAAAATGCAAGTCCCGGGAAAATTTTACGTAAAGCACTTAAAATAATACACAATAATTAAAATAGGTTTTAAATACATATCAACTCGTAAAAATATCATAATATATATACAAAAATTATTAACACTGCATATCCCGATGCAGTATTAAAATATTTAAAAACACGAGATATTACAATATATATATATATAATAACATGTAAAATAACAATGCAAATAATGTAGTTTAATAAAAATAATAATAATAACATTAAAATAATAATGCACTAAGTATAATATTATTAAAATAATATCATTCAAAGTAGCAAATATAAATAGTGTAAATTAATTGTCAAAATAATAAGTTATGAAATAAATATTTACATAGAAAATTATAATTAAGCATAAAATAATAAAATACTAAAATATAAATCACAAAATAATTAAATATAACTTTTAAATTTATGAATACTGCATATCTCGTTAAATATTAAAATAATTTAAAACTAGGGTTATTACAGTCCAGTACATGCACATGTACTTATTGTGGTGAAGTTGGACACTCCAAGGAGTGGTGCTATGAAATTGTGGGCTATCAAGAATGGTGGGATTTTAATAAAAAACCTCGTGAGAAGCTCGAAAAAGCTATAATTGTCACCTTTAGTGTCACTAATCCAAGTGGTGATCTTGATGAAACATCAGGTATAGTGATCTTGATGAAACATCAGGTATGACAAATCTTACTCGAAATAATACATGGATTATTAATACAAGTGCTATTAATCATATGAAAAACTCCACCCACCATCTTACATCCATCCGACCATTAACCTAATAAAGTATTTTGACTGCTAATGGAGGAATAACACCTGTCACTCATGAAGGATTAGTATCTAACTCTGCCTCTTTTAATCTAGATATTGTTCTTATTATTCCATCTCTCTCTTATAATCTATTATTTGTTGGGCAAATCACTAAAACCTTAAATTGCACTATCAAATTTTAGCCTAACTATTGTTTATTTCAAGACATTACAATGCATCGGATTCTTGGCTCTGGTGTTAAATGTGGAAAGTTGTACTATCTTGATTTGCATGGTGATCTGAGTTAGAAATCAAGTCAAGTCAATAGTGTTAGTAGAAGTCGCTTGAATAAAGACCAAGTCATTTTATGGCATCGTTGTTTTGGACATCTTTCTTTAAATTATCTTAGACAAAAGCCAGAATTATTTTTGAGTATCCTAGACTCTAAATTCAAGTGTGATATTTATGAATTGGCAAAGGGCCACCGGATTTCATATGTATCGAGTTATAATAAAAATTCATATCCATTTATTACCATTCATTATAATGTATAGGGACCTGTTCGGATTCCTACTCTGTCTAGTGCTCGATATTTTATAATATTTATTGATGAATGTACCCGGATGACCTGGGTATCCCTACTTTGAAACAAGGGAGATGTGTGATATGCTTTCTAGGACTTGTACAAAATGGTGACCACACAATACCATAGAAAAATTCGAGTCTTGCAATCTAATAATGATGGGGAGTATCTCAACTCAGCTCTTAAAGACTTTTGCTATGAGTGTGGTATTCACTACTAAACTTTTTGTGTCGGAACTCCCCAATAGAATGGTATAGCAGAATGAAAAAATCAATAGTTATTGGAAGTCATTTAAGCATCATTGTTTGACATAAATGTTCCTCAAGAATACGCAGCAAATTGAACAGTGAAACTTTAGGAACTTATTTCATCTTTACCTTTAAATAATCTAGAGCCCCGAATCTTTGGATGCTCAGCATATGTTTATCAAGTACTTAGTAAATTAGATCCTCGAGCTATTCGATACATCTTTATGGGCTATACTGATCTACAAAAGAGATATCGGTGTTATGATCTAAATGCTAAGAAGATGTATGTAACTCAGAATGTTCAGTTCCATGAAAATGCTCCCTTCTTCTCTCAATCTGAGTGCTCTCTTAAGGGGGAGAGAATTTAAAGTATCTTTAAAGATAATACTTCGAGTATCTCACCGACTTGTAATATCCCGTGTTTTTAAAATAATTTTTACACTGTACCGGGATATGCAGTGTTAATGATTTTTGTATTTTATATGATATTTTTACGAGTTGATATGTATTTTAGACCTATTTTAATTACTGTGTTTTATATACAGTGTTTTACGTAAAATTTTCCCGGGACTTTTATTTTCGGGGAAATTTTCACGTAAACAATGTATTATTAATTATTTTAAATGTATTTACGGGTTTGCATGAACTCATACATATTTTTAAATTATTAAATAAAGCCGGTGTGTGTATATTTATTTAATTAGGGTTTATTATTTCCCTAATATTTTATTAAGTATTTAATTGTTTTAATTGTTATTTAATTAATTTTATTTGGTATAAATTATTAAAATATTAATATTTTTATGTGTGTGGTGTATATTTGATGTGTGTGATTTAATATTATTTTAATATAAAGTATAAAGTATATATATATACATATATACATTAAAAATCAAAAAAATTTGCAAAATTACCAAACTGCCCCCGACTCCTTCTCCTTCTTCTTTCTCACGCCCGACGCCCGACCACCATCCCTCACCACTGCAACTGCCGTTCCTTCACCGTTGGTGTGCCTCTCGGCTTGCCACCGTCGCCTCCAGCCTTTCCCCGCCGCCAGCAGCCCCTTTCCCGACGAGTTTTGGCCGGAATTAGCTTAGGAGGCCGAAAGTCGAGCTACCGCCGTTTCTCCCTCCTCCGGCCATCGTTTTCGACACCGCCGGCCTCTTTCTTCTCCTTGAGCGCTCCGGTGAGTGTTATTCTAGCTTTGGTTTGAGCTAAAATGGTCTAGAATTGGTTAGGTTTCGAATTGTTGAATTCGGTCAATTAGGGTTTTTGATTTTTTTCGAATTGTTCTTGATTGATTCATGCTTAATTACTTCACAAATGTTGTTCCTAGTAGCTTAATCTACATGTATGAATTTTTGTAGAATTTTTGGAGATTGTTTGGATTTTTGGGTATTTTTGTATATTTTAATATTATTTTCTAATTTTCGGAAATTAATTATTTAAATTATGAAATTGGAGTTTTTGGATAAATTAGGTGTTGAAATGAATTATAGGAATTTATTTGGAATTTTTATGAATTTCTAAGTATTTATTTTTAATTATTGAAGTTTATGGAATTTTGGAAAAATTGGGTTAAATGTGTTTTTATTTGAAATTAAATGGATAATTGAGTTTAATTATTAATATTATTGATAAAAATGTTGAGAAAATTAATTTTGGATAATTGTATAATTTTTGGTGAATTTTTGAAGTAATTTTAGTATATTTATATATATAGGGGTATTTTGGTAATTTTACCCTAAATTGTCTAAAAATGTAATTTAATTAGTTTTAATAGTTATTTAAGGTATAAAAATGATTTCTACAAATTATTTGGTATTTTTAATTAATTAAAACTATTTTTCGTGAATTATTTTCAATTATATATATAATATACGGTTTTTCTAATAAAATGAGTTTTAATCGGTTTTTATAGTGTTTCAAGGTTAATTACGTAATTTTTACCTATAAAATATATTTCTGTGATTTAAGGATATTTTCGGTATATCTGGAATTATTCTGTGTTTGTGGACCCCGGTCGGTGGACTGTAGTTTGGAGTCCGACCGTGGGATTTTGATTGTGTTGAGCTTGTATTTCGAAGTGTGTTTCTTTGCAGGGTCGGCTCTACTCTTTTGAGTAGAGAGATGTCCGTTTTACAGGGGAGGTTCTGCCGAATTTTTGGTAGAATTCTCGTAAAACGTGATGTCCAGTCGAACCCTAATTCTGTTTCCGTATTTTAATACTCTAGATTGAATTCTAGGATTTCTGTTAGGGTTATTCTGATGTCGATTACTTATTTCTTGTTTAGTTGCGCCGAGACCGAGGGCTAGTGGACCAGGCCCTTCGGACCTATCTCGTGGAGCGCATTAGGTGAGTTACTATATTATATATATATGCTTAGGATACATGATTTAGAAAATGCATGTTTTATTTTTACTAAATATGCATAAATAATGTGATTTATATTCAAATATATTTTTGGTATATAATAAATTATATACATGTTTTATTAATAAAATATATTTAAAATGTTTTTAAATATATTTTTAGTTTAATTCATAATTTGATTGGATTTATTTGACATATATATACTCAAAATATACCTGGTTTATGTTTGGTATATTTTCGGTATATATATGGTTTATATTGTTGTTTCATTTACATTCATGCATCATTTATTGTGAATGAATGATTTATATTATTAATGAAGGATATCTATAGAACGTGCTACCTAGTGGGCAGCACTAGGACCGAGTACGTACCGGTACGCCTATAGTATTTAGGCTATATTACTAACTATTTGTGGATATTGATTTGATGATGATTATTGATATGTGAGATGTGGTTTGGGTGTGATTGCTAGAGCTCGGTTGACCAAGTGTCTCGGGGCCAATCACACTGGCAGTCAGACTGCTGGAGCTCGGTTGACTTAGTGTCTCGGGGCCAGTCTACTATCCAAATGGATTAAGTGGATATATTTGGATTAAGTGAGCATGTATGGCCAGAGTGTTGTCTAACACTATTATTCTGAGGTTGCGATATTCTAGGGTTCTATATAATCCTTCATAAAAGATGATTTTCAGATAATATATATAAAAATGATTTTTCTGCATCTGTGTGAATTTGCCTGTATATATACATATTAGATATGTATTATTGACTGTATGCATAGTCATTTAGAGTGTATGTATATATATTATAGTAATTCACTCAGTGAGGTCTGACTCCCCTCCGTTGACTATTTTTCAGGAGAGTCAACTTCCTCAGACCTCAGTAGCAGGTCGATACGCCGGATTTCTTCCGCCCTGGCTTCTTTGTGTAAATTATCTACTTGAGTCTTATTTATTTTATCTAGACACTACAGTAGTTGTAAATTACAGTATTGGATTTCATGTATTTTGTTTTAAAGGAGATATATTATGTTAAAACTGGATTGTATTAAAGAGATTTTATGTATGAGATAAGATTTTTATTTAAATCCAGTGATGAAAATGATATTGTGATATTTCAGATTTTTATTTCCGCTGCATATATATTATATGGTTATTGTTATTGCATGATTTATTTTATATTTAGGCTTGCTACGGGTTCCGGATTCGAAAGAATTCCCGTTCCCTAGCGCCGGTCATGACTCCTGTTTTGGGTCGTGACACGACTGTTCTGATTATTCCGACCATCTCACCTGGTATCTCATCGAGTGTTCTGAGTCTGAGCATCACACCTAGACAAATAATTGAAGATAATCTAAGTATCTCACTTAGACTTAAAACTAATAAAGATAGTACATTTTCCCAGTCCATATTAAAAGCTGAGGAAACCCCGAATGTGCACAATGAGGTAAACTCATCTTCCCTAATAATTCCAAATACTAAGTCTCGTTATCTTTCTAGAATCAATAGAGGGATTCCAAAAAAATAATATGATCTATACTTTAATTCCAAAGCTAAATATCCTATTAATAACTTGATATCAATAAATTTTTTATCAAAATCACATGTATATACTGTAAATCAATTATCTACTGTATCTATTTTGAGTAATGTGCAAGAGGCTCTAACTGATCTAGCTTAGAAAAAAAGCCATGAATGATAAAATGGAAGCATTGCAGAAGAACTCCACATGGGAATTTGTTTCACTTCCTAAAGGAAAGAAAATGGTCAGATACATATGGATATTCATTGTCAAACTGAATCCAAATGGAAGCATTAATCGAAATAAAGCTCTGTTGGTTGCAAAGAGATATACTTAGAAGTATAGAATTAACTATAAAGATACATTTGCCCTAATAGCAAAAATGAACACCATCTGAGTTCTTATTTCATTAGCTACTAACCTGGACTAGCCACTACAACAATTTGATGTAAAGAATGCTTTTTTGAATGGAACTATAAATGAAGAAGTGTATATGGATCCATCACTCAGAATGAGGTACATTTGCCGAGTATACAAAAAAAAACAATATTGTATGGACTCAAACAATCACCTTGAGCATGGTTTGGATGACTCACAACCTTTATGAAGAAGCTTGGTTATAAACAAAGTGATACTGACTATACACTATTCATCAAACGAAAGGCGGGTAAAGTCACTACTCTTATTGTACATGTTAATGATATGGTAGTCATTAGAAATGATCCAAGTGAAATAACAACTCTGTAAAGACAGTTAGCAACCGAGTTTGAATTTAAAGATCTGGGTAACTTAAAGTATTTTTTAGGGATTGAAGTTGTAAGATCAACTCAAGGAATTTCTCTCTGCCAATGAAAGTATGTAATGGATCTATTGACCGAATTCAACATGCTTGATTGTAAGCCAACTGAGACTCTAATTGAAGTCAATCATGGACTATCCATCTGAGGAGATCAAGTTCCAATTGATAAGGATCAATATCAAAGGCTTGTGGGAAGGTTAATTTATTTATCTCATACTCGGTTGGATATTACTTATGCAGTAAATATTGTAAGTCAATTCATGCATTCTCTGAGGAAATAATATATGGATGTAGTATACCGAGTGTTGAGATATCTGAAGTCTTATTCGGCTAAATGTTTATTTTTTAGGAGAAATAAGGATTATGAAATTACTAGTTATATGGATGTTGACTGGGCTAGAGATCAAACTGATAAAAAATTAACATCCAGGTACTTTATGTTTTTTAGAAAGAATTTGGTCACTTGGGGAGCAAGAAATAGAAAGTTGTGGCAAGGTCAAGTGCTGAAGCTGAGTTTAGAGGAATTGCTTATGGAGTATGTGAGTTGCTGTAATATCCCGTGTTTTTTAAAAATATTTTTACACTGTACCGGAATATGCAGTGTCAGTGATTTCTGTACTTTATATGATATTTTTATGAGTTAATATGTATTTTAAACCTATTTTAATTACTGTCTATTATTTTCAGTATTTTACGTAAAATTTTCCCGGGACTTTCATTTTCGGGGAAATTTCTACGTAAACAATGTATTATTAATTATTCTAAATGTATTTACGGGTTTGCATGAACTCATACATATTTTTAAATTATTAAATAAAGCCTGTGTGTGTATATTTATTTAATTAGGGTTTATTATTACCCTAATATTTTATTATTTATTTATTATTATTTGATTATTTTATTTATTATTAAATTATTAAAATTTATTATTTATTAATATTTAATTATTTTAATTTATTTTATTTTTTTTTTCTTTTTTTTCTTTTCCTTTTTCTTTCTTTTTCTTTTTCTTTTTCTTTTTCCTTCCTTTTCTTTCTTTTTCTTTTTCTTCTTCTTCTTCTTTTTCTTCCCGTGGGTGCGTGAGCGCCGGCCACATTCTCACCGTCGTTTCTCCCTCCTCCGGCCACCGTTTTCGACACCGCCGGTCTCTATCTTCTCCTTGAGCTCCGGTGAGTATTATTCTAGCTTTGGTTTGAGCTAAAATGGTCTAGAATTGCTTAGGTTTTGATTTGAAGTTTTCGGCCACTTTTGGTTTTCGATTTTTTTGAGCTTCAATTTGGATGATTCATGGAAACTTCCTTCACAAATGTTGTTCCTGGTAGTTTAATCTTCATGTATGAATTTTTACAGAATTTTTGGAGGTTGTTTGGATTTTTGGGTATTTTTGAATATTTTAATATTATTTTCTAATTTTCGGAAATTAATTATTTAAATTATGAAATTGGAGTTTATGGTTGAATTAGGTGTTGAAATGAATTATAGGAATTTATTTGGAATTTTTATGAATTTCTAAGTATTTATTTTTAATTATTGAAGTTTATGTGATTTTGTAAAATTAAGTTAATTGTGTTTTAAATTGAATTTAATTGGTTAATTGAGTTTAATTATTAATATTATTGATAAATATGTTGAGAAAATTAATTTTGGATAATTGTATGATTTTTGGTGAATTTTTGAAGTAATTTAGGTATATATATATATATAGGGGTATTTTGGTAATTTTACCCTAAATTGTCTAAAAATGTAATTTAATTGGTTTTAATATTTATTTAAGGTATAAAAATGATTTCTACAAAATATTTGGTATTTTTAACTAATTAAAACTATTTTCGGGAATTATTTTCAATTATATATATAATATACGGTTTTTCTAATAAAATGAGTTTTAATCGGTTTTTATAGTGTTTCAAGGTTAATTATGTAATTTTTACCTATGAAATGTATTTTTATGATTTAAGGATATTTTTGGTATATTTGAATATATATTCTGTGTTTGTGGACCCCGGTCGACAGATTGTAGTCTGGAGTCCGACCGAGGGGTTGTGATTGATTAAGGTGTTTATTTTTGAAGTGTATTTTCTTTGCAGGGTCGGCTCTACTCTTTTGAGTAGAGAGATGTCCGTTTTACAGGGGAGGTTCTGCCGGATTTCCGGTAGAATTCTCGTAAAACGTGATATCCAGTCGAACCCTAATTTTCGATTCTGTATTTAATACTCTAGATTGAATTCTAGGATTTCTGTTAGGGTTATTCTGATGTCGAGTAATTATTTCTTGTTTAGTTGCGCCGAGACCGAGGGTTAGTGGACCAGGCCCGTCGGACCTGTCTCGTGGAGCGCATTAGGTGAGTTACTATATTATATATATATGCTTAGGATGCATGATTTAGAAAATGCATGTTTTATCTTTACTAAATATGCATAAATAATATGATTTATATTCAAGTATATTTTTGGTATATTTTTGGTATATAATAAATTATATACATGTTTTACTAATAAAATATATTTAAAATGTTTTTAAATATATTTTTAGTTTAATTCATGATTTGTGTAATATCCCGTAATTTTAAAAAATATTTTTACACTGTACCGGGATATGCAGTGTCAGTGATTTCTGTACTTTATATGATATTTTTATGAGTTGATATGTATTTTAAACCTATTTTAATTACTGTCTATTATTTTCAGTATTTTACGTAAAATTTTCCCGGGACTTTCATTTTCGGGGAAATTTTCACGTAAACAATGTATTATTAATTATTTTAAATATATTTACGGGTTTGCATGAACTCATACATATTTTTAAATTATTAAATAAAGCCTGTGTGTATATTTATTTAATTAGGGTTTATTATTACCCTAATATTTTATTATTTATTTATTATTATTTGATTATTTTATTTATTATTAAATTATTAAAATTTATTATTTTTTTTTTCTTTTTTTCTTTTTTTTTTCTTTTTCTTTTCCTTTTTCTTTCTTTTTCTTTTCTTTTCTCTTTCCTTTTCTTTCTTTTTCTTTTTCTTCTTCTTCTTCTTCTTCTCCCGTAGATACCCGCCGGACCACCACTATTCCTCACGTGGTTTCTCCCTCCTCCGGCCACCGTTTTCGACACCGCCGGTCTCTATCTTCTCCTTGAGCTCCGGTGAGTGTTATTCTAGCTTTGGTTTGAGCTAAAATGGTCTAGAATTGCTTAGGTTTTGAGTTGAATATTTCGGCCACTTTTGGTTTTCGATTTTTTTGAGCTTCAATTTGGATGATTCATGGAAACTTCCTTCACAAATGTTGTTCCTGGTAGCTTAATCTTCATGTATGAATTTTTGTAGAATTTTTGGAGATTGTTTGGATTTTTGGGTATTTTTGAATATTTTAATATTATTTTCGAATTTTCGGAAATTAATTATTTAAATTATGAAATTGGAGTTTATGGTTGAATTAGGTGTTGAAATGAATTATAGGAATTTATTTGGAATTTTTATGAATTTCTAAGTATTTATTTTTAATTATTGAAGTTTATGTGATTTTGTAAAATTAAGTTAATTGTGTTTTTATTTGAATTTAATTGGTAAATTGAGTTAAATATTTATGTTATTGATAAATATGTTGAGAAAATTAATTTTGGATAATTGTATGATTTTTGGTGAATTTTTGAAGTAATTTAGGTATATATATATATATAGGGGTATTTTGGTAATTTTACCCTAAATTGTCTAAAAATGTAATTTAATTGGTTTTAATATTTATTTAAGGTATAAAAATGATTTCTATAAATTATTTGGTATTTTTAACTAATTAAAACTATTTTTCGTGAATTATTTTCAATTATATATTTAATATACGGTTTTTCAAATAAAATGAGTTTTAATCGATTTTTATAGTGTTTCAAGATTTATTATGTAATTTTTACCTATGAAATGTATTTTTATGATTTAAGGATATTTTTGGTATATTTGAATATATATTCTGTGTTTGTGGACCCCGGTCGACAGATTGTAGTCTGGAGTCCGACCGAGGGGTTGTGATTGATTGTGGTGGTTATTTTTGAAGTGTATTTTCTTTGCAGGGTCGGCTCTACTCTTTTGAGTAGAGAGATGTCCGTTTTACAGGGGAGGTTCTGCCGGATTTCCGGTAGAATTCTCGTAAAACGTGATATCCAGTCGAACCCTAATTTTCGATTCTGTATTTAATACTCTAGATTGAATTCTAGGATTTCTGTTAGGGTTATTCTGATGTCGAGTAATTATTTCTTGTTTAGTTGCGCCGAGACCGAGGGTTAGTGGACCAGGCCCGTCGGACCTGTCTCGTGGAGCGCATTAGGTGAGTTACTATATTATATATATATGCTTAGGATGCATGATTTAGAAAATGCATGTTTTATTTTGACTAAATATGCATAAATAACATGATTTATATTCAAGTATATTTTTGGTATATTTTTGGTATATAATAAATTATATACATGTTTTATTAATAAAATATATTTAAAATGTTTTTAAATATATTTTTAGTTTAATTCATGATTTGATTGAATTTATTTGACGTATATATACTCAAAATATACCTGGTTTATGTTTGGTATATTTTCGGTATATATATGGTTTATATTGTTGATTTATTTAAATTCATGCATCATTTATTGTGAATGAATGATTTATATTATTAATGAAGGATATCAATAGAACGTGCTACCTAGTGGGCAGCACTAGGACCGAGTACGTACCGGTACGCCTATAGTATTTAGGCTATATTACTAACTTATTTGTGGATATTGATTTGATTATGATTATTGATATGTGAGATGTGGTTTGGGGTGTGATTGCTGGAGCTCGGTTGACCAAGTGTCTCGGGGCCAATCACACTGGCAGTCAGACTGCTGGAGCTCGGTTGACTTAGTGTCTCGGGGCCAGTCTACTGTCCAAATGGATTAAGTGGATATATTTGGAATCAGTGAGCCTGTATGGCTAGAGTGTTGTTTAACACTATTTTCTGAGGTTGCGATATTCTAGGGTTCTATGTGATCCTTCATAAAAGTTGATTTTCAGACAAAATATATAAAATGATTTTTCTGCATCTGTATGAACTTGCCTGTATATATACATATTACTCATATATTGTTGACTGTATGCATTATCACTTAGAGTGTATGTATATATACTATAGTAATTCACTCAGTGAGGTCTGACTCCCCTCCGTTGACTATTTTTCAGGAGAGTCAACTTCCTCAGACCTCAGTAGCAGGTCGATACGCCGGATTTCTTCCGCCCCGGCTTCTTTATGTAAATTGTATACTTGAGTCTTATTTATTTACTCTAGACACTGCAGTAGCTGTAAATTAAAGTATTGGATTTTATGTACTTGATTTTAAAGAGATGTATTATAGTAAAACTGGATTTGTATAAAGATTATACATTTATGAGATTATATATGCGATGTGATGAGTTTTGAATTATATCCAGTTGAGATGGATGATATTGTAATATTTATGATTTTATTTTCCGCTGCATATTATATTTTTATGGTTATTATTGCATTTTTATTTTATTTTTAGGCTTGCTACGGGTTCCGGATTCGAAAGAATTCCCGTTCCCTAGCGCCGGTCATGGCCCCTGTTTTGGGTCGTGACAATTTGATTGAATTTATTTGACATATATATACTCAAAATATACCTGGTTTATGTTTGGTATATTTTCGGTATATATATGGTTTATACTGTTGATTTATTTAAATTCATGCATCATTTATTGTGAATGAATGTTTTATATTTAAGAATGAAGGATATCAATAGAACGTGCTACCTAGTGGGCAGCACTAGGACCGAGTACGTACCGGTACGCCTATAGTATTTAGGCTATTATACTAACTATTTGTGGATATTGATTTGATTATGATTATTGATATATGAGATGTGGTTTGGGGTGTGATTGCTGGAGCTCGGTTGACCAAGTGTCTCGGGGCCAATCACACTGGCAGTTAGACTGCTGGAGCTCGGTTGACTTAGTGTCTCGGGGCCAGTCTACTGTCCAAATGGATTAAGTGGATATATTTGGAATCAGTGAGCCTGTATGGCTAGAGTGTTGTTTAACACTATTTTCTGAGGTTGCGATATTCTAGGGTTCTATGTGATCCTTCATAAAAGTTGATTTTCAGACAAAATATATAAAATGATTTTTCTGCATCTGTATGAACTTGCCTGTATATATACATATTACTCTTATACTGTTGACTGTATGCATTATCACTTAGAGTGTATGTATATATACTATAGTAATTCACTCAGTGAGGTCTGACTCCCCTCCGTTGACTATTTTTCAGGAGAGTCAACTTCCTCAGACCTCAGTAGCAGGTCGATACGCCGGATTTCTTCCGCCCCGGCTTCTTTATGTAAATTGTATACTTGAGTCTTATTTATTTACTCTAGATACTGCAGTAGTTGTGAATTAAAGTATTTGTTTTAAAGAGATGTATTATAGTAAAACTGGATTTGTATAAAGATTATACATTTATGAGATTATATATGCGATGTGATGAGTTTTGAATTATATCCAGTTGATATGGATGATATTGTAATATTTATGATTTTATTTTTCGCTGCATATTATATTTTTATGGTTATTGTTATTGCATATTTATTTTATTTTTAGGCTTGCTACGGGTTCCGGATTCGAAAGAATTCCCGTTCCCTAGCGCCGGTCATGACTCCTGTTTTGGGTCGTGACAGTTGCTTTAGATAAATGATAATGTGCAAAATAGCATAATCATTTAGGTTCATTTTGGTGACTTTTTCTTTAGTTTGCATTTGCATTGTGTTTAATTATTATGTTATTGTTGTTATTTGTGTGCTTTTATGTTATTTGTGTGATTTGTAGGTTCTTTAGGCTAATCTCATGCTTAAAGTCGAATTTGAATGCCTTGGAATGAAGAAAGGTTTAAGAAAGGCTAAGACAAGGATCAAGTGGAGTGTACCGACTCATCACAGTGGTGCTAAGTCGTGACAGCAAGTTTTGGTGCCGAGTTGTCATGCATGTGCTGAGTCATCACCAACCACAATAGTAAGGAACAAATTGTACCAACTCGTCATGCACATGCTGAGTCGTGACAGAAACATCTTATGTCGAGTCGGCACAATGGTGATGACTCGTCCCTTACACCTCTTCAATGTACCTTTCATTTTCACACTCATTTAAAGAGACATAAATTTGGATGCCAAGAAGCCTCTATAAATACATGAAGATTGGCTCTGTTTTGGATATTGAAAAAATCATTGAAAAACACTTAATATTGTTTTAATTAGTTATAGCATTATTAGTTTTATTGAAAAAGTTAAAGTACGTAGTGTTCAAAGATATATCCAAGGAATTGAAAGAAGATATCAAGAGGATTTACTACAATCAAAGTAACTTCTTAGAGAGCATTAAAGGGTTTTATTAATACAATCTTTTCTCCCTTGTTTTATTTTAGTTACTTGATGTTTATAATACTTCTTTATTGTTCCTTAATATTGAGCATTATGTATTCCGGCTAAGTCTTTATATGTAGAACTATAATGATGAATTAATCTATGAACTACATTTTTATCTTTTATGATTCATGATTGATTTAATTTTAATTGAGTTTTGAATTGTTTTATGTATGCTTGATCACCATATATAACTTGTTAGTCAATTGTTTACAATGAGAATTGGGAAAAATTGGTGGAAATGCAATTGAAATTACTTAAAGCTTAGACAAGTACTTGGAGACAAGAAATTCACTTTAAGGTGATAAAGAATTAGCATAGAACTTAATGTTTTTTGTTTATCTCTATAATTTCACAAGAGCGTGTGTGGACTCTAAATGAAAATGCCCTTAATTGTCAACAAAGTTACTTTTAAGGATCATTGGCTTATTCTCCAATCAATGCATGAAATTTTATATGTTGTTGACTTTTAAAGTTCTTGATTAATTCTGATTTGCAATTCTAATATACATTGCTTAAAATTGTTATTAGTATAGTCTATTTAATTTGTGTAGTTAGTAATTAGTAACTTTAAGTTAGTTAGAATAAATTAATACCATTTTAATATCATTTGTCTATCCATCCAAGTATTTGTCCGGCTAATAAAAAATTTACTTCAAATTCTCAGTGTTTGACACCCTATTTACTTTATACTAAGTCTTAGAGACAAGGGTATTACTTTTGACCCGTATCAATAAAATGAATTGTTAAGGATCTGGAACTAAATCATCTGAAGCCTATATTATTACATTTTGATAATAAGGCAGTCATAGCTATTGCAAACAACTCGATTCAACATGATCGAACTAAGTATGTGGAGATTGACAAGCACTTCATCAAAGATTATCTGAATTAAGGAACAATTGGTCTTCTGTTTGTTTCTTTTTATACTCAATTAGTTGACATCCTCACAAAAGTTGTATTCGGAAAAATGTTATACAATTCACTTGACAAGTTGGGAGGAATCAAATCTTTATATACAATTAGAAATTAAATTTTTAATTTATTTAAAATATTATTCTATTCGTAATTAGTATGTAATTAAATTTTATATATATAAGTGATGTAGCCTCGTTTGTTAACATATGAAAAATAGAATTCCCTTAAACATTTTTTCTTTTTTTTTTTTTGAATTTTATTCTTTATCTTTGGGTGTGTTTTGAGTTGAAAATCAGTTTTTGTATTCGATGAAAAACTTGTTTTGAAAGTCGTTTTTTTTTTGTTATTGTTGATAATGGACATGAGTTTCAGCATGTGATTGTGACCCTACCTTCTCACCCTCCCACCTCCAATGACTTCTCGACTCCTCCCATATTGTTGAATGTGGCCCATCTTTCCATTCAATCATCAAATATTCCATGGGATTCTTTTTGTTGATATGTGATTACCATATCAATTCTTGATCCAATAGGCTTGTAATTTACATATAATAATCAGATAAAAGCTCTAGTTATATATGTAGTTTTTAATTTATCAGTGTTCATACTTTACTACTTTACTGTATTCTAACTACTATAATTTAATTTGAGAAGGATTACAATATAAAAATAATTAATATTTTCCAATTAATAATTTGACACACGTGTGTATATACTCTTTTTTAGTTAAAAAGATTTATACATAATCACTAACCGTTAACTAATTTTACTTAAATGACTATTAAATTAAAGTTGTGATATGTACAGGTTGAATTTTTAAATTCCCCACTCCTAAAGAATGTTTATGATAATGTGAAGAACTATATATACTTGGATTACCATATGCTAAAAGCAAAAAAAAATATATTGTCTTGAAGTCCCTAAAAATTAAAATCTCAGTACTTCAACAACTACCAAAGCTAGTTACATGTCCAAATTAACGTTGAGGTTTTGCTTATATTTATTCTTCAAAGCAATTTTTAATTTGTCAAGAGGTTGGAATTATTCTAGTTATATGAATCACCACTAGACAGATTGTTAAATATTGAATCAAGATTGATAAAAAAATATAATAATCTTCATGTTTATTCAGACTGAGAATATCTTAAACAACAAAAGGTTCAGAAGAGAAGAAGGACGATATTCATATTCCTTGCTATCGTTCTTTGCAAAGGCAAGGTTGTGACTGCGTGGAACTTGAGGCAAACCATTTTCTTTTGGAAAATTCTTATCTATTATTGCATGAGTGCAGGCAAGAATCAATCTCCTTCTTTCATATCAATTACTATGCATTTTGAGGAAAAGCTTAAAAGAAATCTTCCTTGTGCCTAAAAAAACAAAAGATGATTACATTGTTGAAGCAAAGTATATCAGAATCTCTGATTTTCTTGCAAAGAGCTACCAGAGATACATTCAAACAAAAAATTGCCAACCATTAAAATATTTTTCAGTTTCCTTTCGTTCTTCCTAATCACAGTCCACATTTCTATACGTATTCTTTGAATATATCCAGACACCCACAAACTAAAAAAAAAAAAAAAGGAATTAGCGATAGCCAAATCCATTATTATTACATTTCTAAATAGCCATTTGTCAATAAATTAGCGACAGAATTCTTTCTACTAATGGTAGAGAGTGTGATAGCCTTTTTTATCAACAAGATCGGACTCTTTCTGGACGAAGAGGTAAAATTACTGGGAGGAGTTCGGACAGTCAGAACTTGAGTATCTGAAAAGTGAACTAGAACATATTAATAAAGGAAAAGGAATTTTTTGTATATTTCTTTTGTACAATGAAGACTGATATTTATACAAGAGTCCGATGACTAGAATAGGAAAGAAAAGCTGTCATTGCTTGTGATATACACATTCTAAAAGTACTTCCTAAAAATCTGCCTATTTACATCATAGAATCAGACAACTGATGCTATTGATTCCTATAATCACGTTAACACCCCCCCCCCCTCAAACTCAAGATAGCATAGTGGATGCCAACTTAAGTTTGCTTAGTAAGTCTAGAAAACGTGTGGGTGGATGGGTTTTGGTGAAGATATCAGTGGCTTGGTTAGCAGAGGAGACGGGAACCAAAAGTTGGTACCCTGAGTAACATGATGACGAACAAAATGGCAATCAAGTTCAATGTGTTTGGTACGCTCATGAAAAACGTCATTATGAGAGATCTGTATAGCACTTCGATTATCACAATGAAGCATAGTAGCAGAAGATTGTGGGACAACCATATCAGATAACAACCAGCGTAATCAAAGTAATTCAGATGTAGTGTCAGCTAGAGCACGATACTCAAATTTGGTACTGGAATGAGCAACAACTGTTTTCTTTTTTCTACGCCAAGAGATAAGAGAATCGCCTAAAAAAAATAATAACCAGTAGTAGAATGACGATCTGTGGGATCACCAGCCCAATCAGCATCAGAGTAGCCAGATAACACCAAAGAGGAGTGAGCAGAAAAATGGAGACCATGAAAAAGAGTGCCTTTAATATAGCGAAGTATCCGAAGAACTGCAGAAAAATATGATGAGCAAGGGGCAGACATGAACTGACTGACTAAGTGAACTGCATATGAGATATCAGGGTGAGTAACAGTGAGATAAATAAGACTACCAACAAGTTGTCGATATAAGGTAGGATCATCAAGAGGAGTGCCATCGAGAGGAGTAAGTTTGTAATTGAGTTCCAATGGGGTTAATATAGTTTTACCATCAGTAATGCCTGCTCGAGAAAGTAGATCAGATGCATACTTAGCTTGAGAGAGATAATAACCTTCAGAAGTATGAGAAACTTTAAGACCCAAAAAATAACTGAGATGGCCAAGGTCCTTCATTTCAAAACATTGATGGAGAAAATGTTGTAATTTGGAGATACTAGATATATCATTCCCTGTAGTGATCATATCATCAACATAAAGTAGCAGAAGTACAACACCATGGTCAGTTCGACGAACGAACAATGCAGAATCGTGTGGACTAGAGATAAAGCCAAGTTAAGCAAGAGTTGAACTAAATTTGGCAAACCAGGCTCGAGGAGCTTGTTTTAAGCCATACAAAGCTCGTCGGAGCTTGCAGACCTTATGAGGAGAATGATAGCCAAGGGGAGGATGCATATACACCTCTTCGGATAAATCACCATGGAGGAACGCATTTTTGACATCCATCTGGAGAAGCTTCCATTTATGAACTGCAGCAATAGCCAATAAACTACGGACTAATGTCAATTGAGCAACCGGAGCGAAAGTTTCTTCATAATTGATCCCATATTCTTGAGTGTAACCTTTGGCTACTAAGCGAGCTTTGTAGTGCTCAATGGACCCATCAGAATGAGTCTTGATTTTATAAATCCATTTGCAGCCAATAGGGGACTTGTGAGGAGGAAGATCAACTAAGTCCCAGGTATGAGTTCTCTCCAAAGCCTAAAGTTCTTCAGACATAGCTTTTTGCCAAAGAGGGTCAGTACTTGCCTCACGATAAGAGTGAGGCTCATGAATGGTGGCAATAGTAGAATAACAATGGAAATCAGTAAGATAATGAGGAGTTTCTCTTACTCGGGTGGAACGATGAAGAGTGGTGTCAAGGATAGGTGGAGGATCAACAAGTGCATGATCAACAACGAGAGCATAATCACTAGGAGCAGGTGTAGAAGGCCTAATATTGAGCGTATCAGAATTTTCTATGTCAGAACTTGGAAATAAATCAATAGAGGAATCAATGAAAAACATAGAGTCAACGTTCACAAAGTGGTGAAATTTATAAAGAGATGAGAACATGGTATTTTCTCAGAAGGTAACATGACGAGATATGCGAAGTCTATTGGTAATAGGATCCCAACAATGATACCCTTTGTGTTCAATACCATATCCAAGAAAAAAATATAAACGAGCACATGGTCCTAATTTCGTACGTTCATGGGGTTGTAGAAGAACAAAACAGGCACAACCAAAAGGTTTAAGTAGAGAATAGTTAGGAGGCTTACCAAACAATTTTTCAAAAGGGGATAAATTTTGGAGAACTAAGGTAGGGACTCGATTAATGCTGTAGACTGCAGTAAGAGCGGCTTCACCTAAAATTTTTTTAGATAAGAGGCAGAAAGAAGAAGAGCACGAACAGAGTCAAGTATGTGATGATGTTTGCGTTCAGCTCGTCCATTTTATTGGAACGTGTGAGGACAAGAACGTTGAACCAAAGTACCTTGTTGATTGAGAAATTGGAGTAAGGAGAATCCCTATATTCCATAGCATTATCTATTCGAAGAATTTTAATAGTATAAGAGAATTGAGTTTTAATCATATTAGCGAATGAAGTGTAAATTTATGGTAATTCAGAGCGATTTTTCAAAAAATAGATCCATGTAAAATGAGAATAATCATCAATGAACAACACAAAATAACAAAAACCATTTATTGAAGAAATAGGGGAAGGACCCCAAATGTCTGAATGAATTAAGTCAAAAGGACTCTCTGAAATGGAATTGCTAAGATTGAAAGACAACACTGGTTTTTTTACAAGCTGACAATGTAAGTAATTAAATGACTCAAATTTTGTAAATCCTAACAAGCCACGAGAAATTAAAGACTGAATTTTGCTAGCTGAGGCATGACCAAGACGAAGATGCCATTGGTGAATAGAAGAGTTGGTAGTTGTAGCAGCTGACAAAAATTTCTGAGGAAGATGAAGAGAGACAAGTTCAAATAATCGACCCACCCTGTGACCCGTCCCAAGAATCTATCCCGTTTGTGGATCCTGTACCTGACAACAAGAAGGGGAAAAGTTAACATTTAGCCCTTGTTCACACAACTGACCAATAGAGATAAGATTGAGGGCTAAATTAAGGATACAGTAGGTTTCAGGAAGACTAAGATTAGAGGTAGATGCATGACCAGTGTGAGTGATATTCATTTTACTACCATTGGCAGTGTGGATCGGTGGCAGGGAAGAATTCGGTGAGGTAGAAGACAACAAGTTAACATTATTAGTCATATGGTTACAACAGGCAGAGTCATAAAGCCAATGTGAGGTACCTAGAGTGACAAACATGGTAGAATATGAATTGGAAGAGATAACCTGTTTGTATAGTGCTTCAAGATCACTCATAGTGATGGCAGCAGAACCGTCAATGGCAACCACGGAGACAGAAGGAAGGCTAGGCTTCGAGACAGTCTTGGGTTTAAAGACCACACCTTTTGGTCATGGAGGACGAGTCGGGCAATTCTCAAGAATATGGCCAAGAGCATGACAATATCTGCATTCGATAGTCAGACAATTAGCAAAAACATTACCAGTTTTATTACAATTCTTACAAGAGTTATGGCTAGATTTCTGATATGAGGAACGAGTAGTCACAAGAGCAATTTCAGAATTCAAGGTTTTGTCAAGATTGAGGCGAGTTTCTTCGAAAATGATTTCTTGTATAGCCATATCCAATGTAGGAATAGGATGTCGATGCAGTAGAGAGGCTCGGACAGCTTCATATTCAGGTCGGAGAGCCTTGAGAACTTGAATAAGATGAAGATGATCTTCACTTATTTTAGCCTAAGATAGTTGATTCCAAATCGGTTGAACTTGAGCAAGAAAATCATTCACAAATTGACCAGATTCTTGTTTCAGATTATGAAGTGTAGTCCATAACTGAAAGTAATGAGCAAGTCCAGTGGTTCGATATCTACTGGCCAAGAAATCCTAAATTTCTTTTGTAGTGTCATAATCAGCAAATTGGATGTGAATGGATAGAATAGAGGTGTTGCAAAACCAAGTAATAATCTGATGATTTTTGCTATCCCAATCTTCAAGGCGGTCATCAAATTTATCATCAGTTTCATCTTGTTGTTTGGTTGGCTTATTGATATCTCCGGTAACAATACGCCAAAGCTTACGACCGATCAAGAAACTCTTCATTCCTTGAACCTACAGATTATAGTTTGAACCAGTTAAAACCGTTGTAATAGGTTTTGCAATATCAGATTTCTCCATTTGGAAGTGGAGGTGGCAGGGATCTTAAGAAATTATGCAAAACAAGGCACCAAAAGTCACGAGCCAAGAACCAGAAAATTTGCAGAAAAGAAGAAAAGCTCTGATACCATAATAAAGGAAAAGGAATTTTTTGTATATTTCTTTTGTACAATGAAGGTTGATATTTATATAAGAGTCCAATGACTAAAATAGAAAAGAAAAACTGTCAATGCTTGTGATGTACACATTCTAAAAATACTTCCTAAAAATCAGCCTATTTACATCATAGAATCAGGCAACTGATGCTATTGATTTCTATAATCACGTTAACACATATGAAGGCCTTCTTGAGGGTAGCTAAGTCTAAGGAAGAAATAGATGAGCAGGCAAAAGTGTGGATCAAGCAAGTGAGAGAGGTTGCTTTCGACATTGAAGATGTCATTGACGAATTCACTCTTCGCTTTGCGCATGATCGCAGGGGCATGGAATCATTCAGTATAATCTATAAAATCATCCAGTGGATCAAGAACAATGCAAGGTATCGCCATCAAATTGCTGCTGAAATACAGAACATAAAAACCAGAGTTGATAATGTTGCTGCCGGGCGCGAGAGGTACAAATTGGCACCCCAAGAGCAAGGCTTAATTGGTGTTGCTACTGCTACCACAAGCACCTTGTGGCAAGAGCATCGAAAAAATGCATTACTACAAGATGAAGCTCATTTGGTTGTTATCGACAAACCAAAAGAGCAACTGATGGATCTGATCAACGATGATGAACCCGCATTGAAAGTCATTTCTGTGGTGGGGATGGGAGGATTGGGGAAAACCACACTCGTAAAGAGAGTTTATGACAATGTCAAGAACGGGTTCGACAAGTATGCTTGGATCAATGTTTCACAGTCATTCAATCCTAAGTTACTTTTTAAGGAGTTAATAAAAAAAACTTTACGAACAAATAAAAAAACTTTACGAACAAGGAGGACAACAAGTACTCGAGGGACTATAAACAATGGCTAGTGATGCTCTAAAAGAGAAAATCAAAGAATTCATCGGAGAAAGCAGATTCCTCCTTGTTCTGGATGATATATGGCAAATAGAGGCATGGGACTCTACAAGCCATGCTTTTCCCTGGAACAATTCCGGCAGCCGAGTCATGCTTACAACCCGTATAAGTGCAGTAGCAAAAGCTTCTTGCAGGCATTCAACAGATGTAATCTATGAATTGAAGCCCTTGACTTCTCAAGAGTCGTGGGCTCTTTTTCTTAAGAAATTATCTCAGGATGAGGAGTGCCCTCCAAACTTAGGAACTATAGCACGAGAAATACTAGAAATGTGTGAACGACTACCTCTTGCAATTGTTGCTATTTGTGGTCTGTTGGCCACAAGGGACACGAGCAATTGGGAGCTGGTGAAACGTAGCATTCCTGCAGAATTGGGTGACGGCCAGCTTAATACTGTCGAAAAGATATTGTTACTGAGTTACTATGATTTGCCTTTCTATTTGAAAGCATGTACGCTGTATGTATGCATATTCCCAGACGATTATGAGATTGAAAGCATGAGATTGATCCGATTATGGATTGCTGAAGGATTCGTGCAAGAACAGGAGCGGATGACATTGGAAGAAGTCGCGGAAGGCTACCTTTATGAGCTCCTTAATAGAAGCTTGATTCAAGTAGCTTGGAGGGATCAAACCAGCCGAATTTGAAGATGTCGGATTCATGATATCTTGAGAGAGGTTGTTCTTGCTAAGACCAAGAATGAAAGTTTTGTTATGATCATTTCCGGAGAACAAGTGTGGCATGAAAAGACAGCTCGAAGGTGGTCAGCTCATAATGAATTGATGAAAAGCTCTGAACTTGGAGTAGATAATTACAACAAATCGAAGCTTCGATCTTTGCTTGTGTTTGATGTGCACAACATTCAATTCAGGAAATCTTTTGGCGATCACCTGAGGCTGCTCACAGTGTTGGATTTGAGAGGAACAAACTTGATGGTGTTTCCAAAAGAAGTGCTCAAGCTATATCACTTGAAGTATCTAAGTTTGAGAAGTACCAATGTAAGAGTTCTGCCAACTTCAATATGGAAGCTTCAAAACTTGGAGACATTAGATCTCAAATTTACAAAAGTAATCCAATTGCCTGCAACAATTATAACCCCTTCACCGCTTGCGACATCTTCTATCCTATAAGCGTGAACTTCCACCTAAGAACATTTTTACAGATATTGGTCTGGGAGCCATATCAAAATTAGCATTCTCTTCAAAAGTTCTGTTTTATAGAGGTTAAGGAAGATGATGCACATGATACACTTGAAGACATTGGAAGGCTCAATCAGTTGAGGAGATTAGGAATTGGTTGCTTAAAATTTGAACATGGGAAGACATTGTGTTTAACAATTGAGAAGCTTAACAAACTTCGTAGTCTCGGGATCAAGTCGAAAGAAAGAATTGATTTGCAGCACATAACTTCGCCTCCTCAATTGCTTCAACGATTGAAAGTATACGGAGGCTTAGAGAAGACACCAAAATGGTTTTCTTCTCTTGAAAACTTGAGCAAATTGGAACTTACATTCAGCGGATTAATGGACGATGTGCTGGAGCCTATTCAAGCTTTGCCAAGTTTAGGGCATCTTGTTCTTGATAATGCTTTTGATAGAGAGAAGCTCTACTTCAGAAGTGGAGGGTTTCAGAAGCTGAAGATTTTGTGGGTTTGGAGATTGGATGGCCTGAGAGTGGTGGAAGTGGAGAAGAATCTTGAAGAGTGGTACATATTTGCCTGCACATCGTTGCAGAATGTTCCATTTAGCACTGAACATCTTGCGAAGCTTCAACTTCTTCTTCTTGTATTTATTTCTAGGGATTTGATCATTAGCATCAGAGAAGGAAATGACCAGTATTGGAGAGTGAAGCACATCCCCAATGTCCGAATTGAGTATTGGATTTCGGATTCCTAGGGTACGAGATTTTTATTTTTTATTTTTTATTTTTTTACATTTGAAAATAAATTTCATTGGAAGTAAAATGAATTATTTAATAAATTTGAATCAAACAAGAAATTAAAAAAATAAATTTTAAGATTTTGATTGAATTTTTGTGTTTTATATTTCAAACTTCTGTATTTAAATCAAAACATGTGCTAAATGGAATATTTGGGTGAGCCCAAATTCAGGCTATAGTAGTAAATACAAAAGTGGCATACAAAATCATAAAAAAAATATAAATATTAAAAGTATAAAATTTTATTAATAGAAATAAATAATAATGCATTTCAATAGTTGAATTATAAATTTTTCATTTTAAAAAAGCATAGTCCTGTTTTAAATTTTTTTCCTTCTTATTTAAAAAAATTAAATATATATATATATATATAATGAAAGAAACATTTCTGAAATATTTTTTAAAGTTTTGAAAATAAAAATATATTCGAAACTAGAAAATGTCCAGTAATTGAAATTTTCACTCAATGTTAATAATTTAGCTATCCATTATGATCTTTTTGTGAGAAAAATGGATTTCAAAGACACATAAATATATAGATTTTTAGAGATATCTTTATTTATTATTGAAAAAGATAAGAAAGAATTATTTTGGGTTTAAATCATATTTTGACTAGGAGCATGTCCTCCGCTTTCCCCTCCACATGCAGATGAAAACAAAATGAAAGCATGGGACGTGAGCTGCAGTTTGAGTTGTGTGTCTTTGCGAGTGTGGGTTCTTTGGAAAATTAAGTGTGTGAAAAAAATTGTTGTAGTGTGCATAGTATTTTTTTTATTTAATATTTAAGGTTCCCAAATATTTTACGTGCTAGTTATTATTATTACCATTATTTACAAGTAACATGTCAAATATTATGCGTGGACTTACCCTGTTTAATATAATAATTAAATATGGTTATAAAACTATTAAATTTTTGCATTTATGTTTATGGCTATGGTGTAATACTTAATTATTAACTTGAGATATATTAAGACTTGAAATAATTCATTTTTAATATATAGTATATAATTCTGGTGGGCTATGCAGATGAGCACTGTTGTAAACATGAATCCTTGGTTTGGTTTGTGCAAGTAATGCTGCGTGCTCTTATTCTGGTTCATGTTTTTCAATCACAAAACACATTCTGTATAAATGCGGATAAACTGGAAACGACTAAGCTTTGCCCATCATAGTACAGTAGTTGCACTCTTAGGTAAATTTATAGTTCATGTACCTAGTTACAAGCATGTGAAGTTATTCAAATGAAGTTCAAGATGTCATCTTGCTGACATATTCATTTCAAATGTATCCAAAAAGAAAGAAAAAAAAAAAAAGATCTTGGTTCACATTGATGTCCAGATTAATTGGGAACTATCACGCACCAAATCGAGAAGTTATGATCAACGTTAGGGAATGGAAATTCTTTCGAATATGGAACTCTAACAAATCTTAAAAAATAAAAAATATGTAATAAATAAATAAAAATACATCAGAATTAAAACTTTAATTGATATAAAAATAAATACTTAAATGTTATTTTATAAAATAAAAATATATCCATACAATATTTAGAAATAGATTTCTTACTAACATTCTACTGATACAATATATTACTACTACAGTTTTTTAGAATAGAACAAAAGTTCAGATAAATAAATTACATAATATAGTCGGAACTGAAGAAGTCTGGCATAGAGGTTTACTATTGAAGTCTGACAATGAGGAATCTCCTCAAAAAAATATTGAGGGAAATCAGATCTCACTAAGTGAATTATTATAATATATATACATGCAATATAACTGTAATATCTCGTATTTTTAAATATTTTAATACTGCATCGGGATATGCAGTGTTAATAATTTTTGTATATCTATTATGATATTTTTACGAGACTGATATGTATTTAAAACCTATTTTAATTATTGTGTATTATTTTGAGTACTTTACGTAAAATTTTTCCGGGACTTGCATTTTCTGGGAAATTTTCACGTAAATAATTTATTATTAATTATTTTAAATATATTTCATACATATTTTTAAAATACTAAACGCCGTGTATATGTGTACTTATTTATTTCATTAGGATTTAATATTACCCTAATATTTTATTAATTATTTATTAGTTTTATTGTTATTTAATTATTTTTATTTATTATTAAATTTTAAAATATTAAATATTAAGTGGTGTATATTTAATGTGTGTAATTTAATATTATTTTATTATATAGTATAAAGTATATATATATACACATTATAAGTCAAAAATCAAAACTTTTGGAAAATTACGTTTTTACCCCCGATTTCTGCTTCTTCCCCGATTGCCTTCCTCCAGCCGTCCGGTCGCTGCAACTGCCGATTCCTTGCCGTTGGTGTGCCGTCCGGCATGCCACCACTTTCCCCAGCCTTCCTCGTCGCCTGTAGCAGCCGTTTCCGGCGTCTGGAGATCGGTTTTGGCCGGAGAAGCCGAATTCCTCTTCACCGTCGATCACGACGTTTCTGGCCACCATTTTCGACACCGCCAATCCCTTTCTTCTCCTTGAGCTCCGGTGAGTGTGATTCTAGCTTTGGTTTGAGCTTAAATGGTCTTGATTTGCTTAGGTTTCGAATTTTCGAATTCGGCCATATTAGGGTTTTTGATTTTTTTTTGAACTTTGAATTCTTTGATTCATGAAAATTCCCTTAACAAATATTGATCCTAGTAGCTTAATATACATGTGTGAATTTTTGTGGAATTTTTGGAGATTATTTTGATTTTTGGGTATTTTTGAATATTTTAATATTATTTTCTAATTTTCGAAAATTAATTAATTAAATTATGAAATTGTGTTTTATGATAAATATAGGTGTTAAAATGAATTATATAAATTTATTTGGAATTTTTATGAATTTCTATGTATTTATTTTGAATTATTTAAGTTTATGTAATTTTGGAAAATTAGGGTTAATTGTGTTTTAAATTGAAATTAATTGGTTAATTGAGTTTAATTATTAATATTATTGATAAATATGTTGATAAAATTAATTTTGGATAATTATACTATTTTTGGTGAATTTTTGAATGAATTTTAGTATATTTATATATATAAGGGCATTTTGGTAATTTTACACAAAATTGGCTAAAAATGTAATTTAATTGGTTTTAATAGTTATTTAAGGTATAAAAATGATTTCTACAAATTATTTGGTATTTTTAACTAATTAAAACTAATTTTCGTGAATTATTTTCAAATATATATATAATATACGATTTTTCTAATAAAATGAGTTTTTATTGGTTTTTACTGTGTTTAAAGGTTAATTATGTAATTTCTACTTATAAAATGAATTTCTATGTTATAAGGGTATTTTTGGTATTTCTGAAATTATTCTGTGATTGTGGACCCCGGTCGGTAGACTGTAGTTTGGAGTCCGACCGAGGGGTTGTGGATGCGTTGTTGTGCCTGTTTTTCGAAGTGTGTTTCTTTGCAGGGTCGGCTCTACTCTTTGAGTAGAGAGATGTTCGTTTTACAGGGGAGGTTCTGTCGAATTTTCGATAGAATTCTCGTAAAACGTGATATCCGGTCGAACCCTAATCTCGATTCTGTGTTTAATATTCTAGATCGAGTTCTAGGATTTTTCTGTTAGGTTTATTCTGATTTCTGTCGTTATTGTTTGTTTAGTTGCGTCAAGACCGAGGCCTAGTGGACCAGGGCCGTCGGACCCATCTCGTGGAGCGCACTAAGTGTGAGTTACTATTCTATATATATATGCTTTAGGGTGCATGATTTAGAAATATATGTTTTATTTTGATTAATTATGCATAAATAATTCAATTATTACTTAAGTTTATTTTTGGTTTATCTTTAGTATATTTTCGGTATATTTTAAATTATATGCATGTTTTGCTAATAAATTAAGTTTAAAATGTTTTTAAGTATATTTCTAATTTATTTTGTAATTTAATTGGATTTATTTGACTTATATATACTCGAAATATATCTGGTTTACTTTTTGTATATTTTTAGTATATATATGGTTTATGTTGCTATTTTATTTAAATTCATGCATCATTTATTTGTGAATGAATGTTTTATATTTATTAATGAAGGATATCGATAGAACGTGCTACCTAATGGGCAGCACCAGGACCGAGTACGTACCGGTACGCTTATAGCATTTAGGCTTTATTACTAACCTATTTGAGGATATTGATTGAAATTGATTTATCTGATGTGTGAGATATGGTTTGGAGGTGTGATTGCTGGAGCTCGGTTGACCTAGTGTCTCGGGGCCAATCACACTGGCAGTTAGACTGCTGGAGCTCGGTTGACTTAGTGTCTCGGGGCCAGTCTACTGTCTAAATGGATTAAGTGGATATATTTGGATTAAGTGAGCCTGTATGGCTAGAGTGTTGTCTAACACTGATTGAGGTTTTGATATCATAGGGTTCTATTTGATCCTTCATAAACAATGATTTTAATATATATATATATATATAATGATTTTACAGCATCTGTGTGTATTTGCCTGTATATATATCTATATATATACTATTGACTGTATGCATTGTCATTTAGTGTGCATGTATATATATTATAGTAATTCACTCAGTGAGGTCTGACTCCCCTCCGTTGACTATTTTTCAGGAGAGTCATCATCTTCAGACCTCAGTAGTAGGCCTGTACGCCGAATTTCTTCCGCCCCGGCTTCTTTATGTAAACTGCTTCTTTGAGTCTTGAGTTTATTTTATCTAGACACTGCAGTAGTATTAAATATTTAAAGAGATGTTGTATTATATTTGAATTGGATTTGTATTAAAAGAGTTTATATATATGAAATGATGAGGATTTGATTTAAATCCAGTTGGTGAAAATGTTGTTGTTATATTTATGATTTTTATTTCCGCTGCATTATATATTGTTATTACTATTGCATGTTTTATTTTATCTTTAGGCTTGCTACGGGTTCCGGATTCGAAAGAATTCCCGTTCCCTAGCACCGGTCATGGCCCCTGTTTTGGGTCATGATAAAGTTGGTATCAAAGCGTGGTTTTCTGTGTCAGGGCTTAGTTATGTGAGTTGTGGCCCTAGTTTTCAAGTTGTGCTTTCTGTTGAACTACTGCAGTGAATTAGGTTCGAGTACGTCTTGATAAGTGTTCCTTGCTTTAGTTTTCAGCGTTATTCCTTCGTTGTCTGAATTGTTCTATTGTATTTTCAGAATGAGGAGGCGAGCGGGTGTCACTCCACCAGTCGTTGAGGCCAAGGATGATGAATCTTTTCAGGATGAGGTTTTACCTCCTGAGCAGCCAGTTAGATGTAGAGGTCGTGGCAGAGGTAGACCTCGAGGAGCGGCAGGTCGCCGTAGGCAGAGAGAGTTACAGGACGAGGAGCCTGTTGAGCCTGAGTTTGATGTTCCTGTTCCTCCAGTTGTTCAGCCTGACCCTGAGGCAGCTTTGTTTTATGCCCGAGTTGGCAAGATTGCTTTTGACGGTACTTTCGATCCGTTAGATTTTCTGCACGCGATTGAGACGAGGACTCGGACTGCTCATACCGAGTACCAGCGGATCATGATCATCGAGTTGTCTGTCGAGGGACCAGCCCTAGATTGGTTCATTCAGATGATCCAGCCTTATATAATGACGATGACCTGGGCTCAGTTCCGAGAGCGGTTTATGAGGAGATTCTATCCAGAGCCTCTTCGTATGAGCTATTATCTCTGATTGACTAGCATTTCTCATGGTGATCGATCAGTTGAGGAGTACACCCGAGAGTTTCTTCGACTGGGTAGGTATGTAGAGGATCTGATGCGAGATCAGTATTTCGCGGTCACTACCTACGTTACTGGTTTGGGTTCAACATTTGCTGGTATGCCTATAGTAGGCCTTACTCTCAAGTCTATGATTGAGTTAGCCAAGGAGATTGAGCTGAGGCTAGTTAGGCAGGGAGCGATGCCTGATTACTACCAGCTAGGAGTTCAGTCGAGTGGATTGCAAGCTACTCCATATTCGAGTTTTCATGTTGGTTCGAGTAGTCAGCATCGAGGTCCAACTCAGCAGAGTCAGAGACAGCAGCAGCGAGTGCATCGGAGCAATAGACATGGCCGTGGAGGTCAGCGTAGATCGTTCAGATTCGAGTCAGGTGCTTCGAGCAGCAGCAGTGGTCGTAGTTCTGGATCAGCGGCCAGTGTATGCCAGACCTGCGGTAGAGTCCATCAGGGACCGTGTTATCTGACACCACTGACATGCTTCAGATGCAGGCAGACAGGACATTTTGCCAGATCATGTCCTTACACCGGGTATCAGCAGTCGCAGATTCCGCGATTCCCACAGCAGTCGATTGCTAGTGCTGCACCCGTGCCATTTCAGTTACCTCCAGCTCAGCATCAGAGTTCCACTCAACTTGTTCCACAGCACAGTCGTGGTAGAGGTACTAGAGGAGGTGCCAGAGGTGTTGGCCAGGCTTCTACCAATCAGCAGGGAGGTCGAGGTCAGGCCAGAGTTTTCCATCTCACTCAGCAGGATGCTCAGGCATCTAATGCAGTCGTGGCAGGTATTGTTTCTATTTGTTACTTGGATGCATGGGTTTTGTTTGATCCGGGTGCCATGCATTCGTTTGTTTCTCCTGTTTTTGCTTCTAAATCTTGTTGGCAAGCTTCGAGGATGGCTTTTCCTTTGTCTGTTGCCACTACTCTGAGCGATTCTTTGGACACCGATATTGTTCTTTCCGGTTGTCCAGTTCTCGTGGGAGATAGAGAATTACCCGCTGATTTGATTTTGTTGGATGTGATGGAGTTTGATGTTATTCTGGGAATGGATTGGTTATCTCAGCTCTATGCCGTGGTAGATTGCAGGAATAAAGAGGTGACTTTCAGAATTCCTGGTGAAGAAGATTTTAAGTTTGTGGGTGATAGGAGTTCAGTACCTCAGAATCTTATTTCTGCTATTACGGCTAGGAAGTTGTTGAGGAAAGGATGTCAGGGATATTTGGCATTGGTCAGGGATACTTCAGTAGAGAAGTTGTCAATCACAGATGTTCCTGTTGCTTGTGAGTTTCCTGATGTTTTTCCTGAGGAGTTGCCAGGTTTACCACCTCACAGAGAGATTGAGTTCTGTATAGATATGGTTCCAGGTACTACTCCTATATCTATGCCACCCTACAGAATGGCTCCTGCAGAGTTGAAAGAGTTGAAGGAGCAGTTGCAAGAGTTATTGGATAAAGGTTTCATCAGACCCAGTGTTTCTCCTTGGGGTGCACCAGTCCTGTTTGTGAAGAAGAAGGATGGTACCCTGAGACTGTGCATTGACTACAGAGAACTGAATAAGGTGACAGTGAAGAACAAGTATCCTCTTCCAAGGATAGATGACTTGTTTGATCAGCTACAGGGTGCACGGTTCTTTTTTAAGATTGACTTGAGGTCGGGTTATGATCAGCTGCGAATTAGTGAAGCTGATATTCCTAAAATGGCATTCCGCACTCGATATGGCCATTATGAGTTTCTGGTGATGTCTTTTGGTTTGACTAATGCACCAGTAGCTTTTATGGACCTGATGAATAGGGTATTCAGACCGTATGTGGATTAGTTTGTGGTAGTCTTCATTGATGATATACTGGTATATTCAAGGAGTATAGAGGAGCATGTATATCACTTGAGGATTGTACTACAGACATTGAGAGATCATCAGCTTTATGCTAAATTCTCGAAGTGTGATTTCTGGATGGAGAGTGTTTCTTTTCTTGGACACGTAGTGTCTAAAGAAGGTATTCAGGTTGATCCACAGAAGATTGAGGCAGTATTTGAGTGGCTTAGACCGACTTCTGTTACTGAAATTTGAAGTTTTCTGGGTTTAGCCGGGTATTATAGGTGGTTTATACAGGATTTTTCCAGAATAGCAGCCCCTATAACTCGCTTGACTCAGAAGAATGTTAGGTTCGAGTGGTCAGAAGCGTGTGAGAATAGTTTCAAGTTGTTGAAGGAGAAATTGACCACAGCGCCAGTGTTAGCTTTGTCTAATAGTGTGGATAAGTTCACAGTTTACTGTGATGCCTCTAGAATTGGTCTTGGTTGTGTGTTGATGCAGAATGGAAGGGTGATAGCCTATGCTTCGAGGCAGTTGAAGAAGCATGAGCAGAACTATCCTACACATGACCTGGAGATGGCTGCAGTGATCTTTGCTTTGAAGATTTGGAGACATTATCTGTACGGGGTGACTTGTGAGATTTTTACTGATCACAAGAGCCTTAAGTACATTTTCCAACAGTGAGATCTGAATCTGAGGCAAAGGAGATGGTTGGAACTGTTGAAAGACTATGATTGTGAGATCTTATATCATCCGGGTAAAGCTAATGTAGTAGCAGATGCCTTGAGTAGAAAGTCCTCAGGCAGTCTTGCTCACATCAGTGTTGAGAGGAGACCGTTGATCCAAGAGTTGCATCTGTTGGTGGATCAAGGTTTGATGATGAAGATTAGTAGATCAGGTGGACTACTGGCTCAATTTAAGGTGCGATCTGTACTGAGGGATAGGATTAAAGCAGCTTAGAGCTGAGATCCTATTCTAGAAGAACTTGCAGAGAATGTTCGAGCAGGGAAGTTCACTGATTTCACACTTGATGATGATGGTGTGTTATGGATCAGTGGTAGATTGTGTGTTCCTGATGTGGATGATTTGAGAGAAGAGATCCTAGAGGAAGCACACTCTACAGCTTACAGCATTCATCCGGGTGTTACTAAGATGTACCACAGTATTAGAGATTTATACTGGTGGGATGGATTGAAGAAAGATGCCGCTGATTATGTTGCTAAGTGTCTGACGTGTCAGCAAGTGAAAGCCGAACATCAGAAGCCTTCTAGGAAGCTTCAGCCTCTTCCTATTCCCGAGTGGAAGTGGGAAAGGATAGCTATGGATTTTATGGTTGGTTTACCTCGTTCTAAGGATGGATACGATTCCATCTGGGTGATTGTAGACAGGTTGACAAAATCTGCACATTTCTTGCCTGTGAAAGCCACTTATTCAGTTGCCAGATTGGCGAAGTTGTACGTGAAGCATATTGTGTGCCTTCATGGAGTACCTGTGTCCATTGTGTCAGATAGAGGTTCAGTGTTTACTTCTCGTTTTTGGCAGAAGTTGCAGGAAGCGATGGGCACTAGGTTGGACTTCAGTACTGCTTTTCATCCTTAAATAGATGGTCAGTCTGAGAGGACAATCCAGACACTGGAAGATATGTTGAGGATGTGTGTCTTGGATTTGGGAGGTAGTTGGGATGATCATTTGCCACTCGTTGAGTTTGCATATAATAACAGCTACCATAGCAGTATTGGTATGGCACCATACGAGGCGTTATATGGAAGGAAGTGTAGATCCCCTTTGAGTTAGGATGAGATTGGTGAGAGAGCTTTGACTAGACCTGAGATGGTTCAGGATGCTGTAGAGAAAGTCGCCGTGATTAAGCGAAGATTAGAGACCGCAATTAGCAGACAGAAGAGTTATGCGGATCCTAGGCGCAAAGATGTGGAGTTTCAAGTTGGAGATTTCATTTTTCTGAAGGTATCTCCGATGAAGGGTGTGATGAGATTTGGCAGGAAAGGTAAGTTAGCACCGAGATATATCGGACCGTTTGAGATTTTGGAGAGAGTTGGCACTGTTGCATATCGGTTGGATTTGCCTCCGAGTATGTCACAAGTGCATCCAGTATTTCATATCTCAATATTGAGGAGGTATATCTCAGACCCTTCTCACGTGTTGCAGCCCGACAGTGTAGAAGTGAGTGAAGATTTGACGTTTGTGGAAGAACCTGTGGCAATTGTTGATTATCAAGTTCGACAGTTGCGTTCAAAGCAAATTCCGATGGTCAAGGTTTTGTGGCGTAGCAACAGAGTTGAAGAGCATACGTGGGAGACTGAAGCTGAGATGCGAGCTTCTTACCCGTATCTCTTTCCTTCTTAATCCTATTTTCTGGAATTCGGGGACGAATTCTTGTAAGGGGGGAAGACTGTAATATCCCGTATTTTTAAATATTTTAATACTGCATCGGGATATGCAGTGTTAATAATTTTTGTATATATATTATGATATTTTTACGAGACTGATATGTATTTAAAATCTATTTTAATTATTGTGTATTATTTTGAGTACTTTACGTAAAATTTTCTCGGGACTTGCATTTTCGGGGAAATTTTCATGTAAATAATTTATTATTAATTATTTTAAATATATTTACGGACTTGCATAAACTCATACATATTTTTAAAATACTAAACGCCGTGTATATGTGTACTTATTTATTTAATTAGGGTTTAATATTACCCTAATATTTTATTAATTATTTATTAGTTTTATTGTTATTTAATTATTTTTATTTATTATTAAATTTTAAAATATTAAATATTAAGTGTGTGGTGTATATTTAATGTGTGTAATTTAATATTATTTTATTATATAGTATAAAGTATATATATATACACATTATAAGTCAAAAATCAAAACTTTTGAAAAATTACGTTTTTGCCCCCGATTTCTCCTTCTTCCCCGATTGCCTTCCTCCAGCCTCCGGTCGCTGCAACTGCCGATTTCTTGCTGTTGGTGTGCCGTCTGGCATGCCACCACCTTCCCCCAGCCTTCCTCGCCGCCTGTAGCAGCCGTTTCCGGCATCTGGAGATTGGTTTTGGCCGGAGAAGCCGAATTCCTCTTCATCGTCGATCACGACGTTTCTGGCCACCATTTTCGACACCGCCAATCTCTTTCTTCTCCTTGAGCTCCGGTGAGTGTGATTCTAGCTTTGGTTTGAGCTTAAATGGTCTTGATTTGCTTAGGTTTTGAATTTTCAAATTCGGCCATATTAGGGTTTTTGATTTTTTTGAACTTTGAATTGTTTGATTCATGAAAAGTCCCTTAACAAATGTTGATCCTAGTAGCTTAATCTACATGTGTGAATTTTTGTGGAATTTTTGGAGATTATTTTGATTTTTGGGTATTTTTGAATATTTTAATATTATTTTCTAATTTTCGAAAATTAATTAATTAAATTATGAAATTGTGTTTTATGATAAATATAGGTGTTAAAATGAATTACAGAAATTTATTTGAAATTTTTATGAATTTCTATGTATTTATTTTGAATTATTTAAGTTTATGTAATTTTGGAAAATTAGGGTTAATTGTATTTTAAATTGAAATTAATTGGTTAATTGAGTTTAATTATTAATATTATTGATAAATATGTTAATAAAATTAATTTTGGATAATTATACTATTTTTGGTGAATTTTTGAATGAATTTTAGTATATTTATATATATAAGGGCATTTTGGTAATTTTATACAAAAGTGGCTAAAAATGTAATTTAATTGGTTTTAATAGTTATTTAAGGTATAAAAATGATTTCTACAAATTATTTGGTATTTTTAACTAATTAAAACTAATTTTCGTGAATTATTTTCAAATATATATATAATTTACGATTTTTCTAATAAAATGAGTTTTTATTGGTTTTTACTGTGTTTAAAGGTTAATTATGTAATTTCTACTTATAAAATGAATTTCTATGTTATAAGGGTATTTTTGGTATTTCTGAAATTATTCTGTGATTGTGGACCCCGGTCGATAGACTGTAGTTTGGAGTCCGACCGTGGGGTTGTGGATGCGTTGTTGTGCCTGTTTTTCGAAGTGTGTTTCTTTGCAGGGTCGGCTTTACTCTTTGAGTAGAGAGATGTTCGTTTTACAGGGGAGGTTCTGCCGAATTTTTGATAGAATTCTCGTAAAACGTGATGTCCGGTCGAACCCTAATCTCGATTCTATGTTTAATATTCTAGATCGAGTTCTAGGATTTTTCTGTTAGGTTTATTCTGATTTCTGTCATTATTGTTTGTTTAGTTGCACCGAGATCGAGGCCTAGTGGACCAGACCCGTCGAATCCATCTCGTGGAGCGCACTAAGTGTGAGTTACTATTATATATATATATGCTTTAGGGTGCATGATTTAGAAATATATGTTTTATTTTGATTAATTATGCATAAATAATTCAATTATTACTTAAGTTTATTTTTGGTTTATCTTTAGTATATTTTCGATATATTTTAAATTATATGCATGTTTTGCTAATAAATTTGGTTTAAAATGTTTTTAAGTATATTTCTAATTTATTTTGTAATTTAATTGGATTTATTTGACGTATATATACTCGAAATATACCTGGTTTACTTTTGGTATATTTTTAGTATATATATGGTTTATGTTGCTATTTTATTTAAATTCATGCATCATTTATTTGTGAATGAATGTTTTATATTTATTAATGAAGGATATCGATAGAACGTGCTACCTAGTGGGCAGCACCAGGACCGAGTACGTACCGGTACGCTTATAGCATTTAGGCTATATTACTAACCTATTTGAGGATATTGATTGAAATTGATTTATCTGATGTGTGAGATATGGTTTGGAGGTGTGATTGCTGGAGCTCGGTTGACCTAGTGTCTCGGGGCCAATCACACTGGCAGTTAGACTGCTGGAGCTCAATTGACTTAGTGTCTCGGGGCCAGTCTACTGTCTAAATGGATTAAGTGGATATATTTGGATTAAGTGAGCCTGTATGGCTAGAGTGTTGTCTAACACTGATTGAGGTTTCGATATCATAGGGTTCTATTTGATCCTTCATAAATGATGATTTTAATATATATATATATAATGATTTTACAGCATCTGTATGTATTTGCCTGTATATATATCTATATATATACTATTGACTGTATGCATTGTCATTTAGTGTGCATGTATATATATTATAGTAATTCACTTAGTGAGGTTTGACTCCCCTCCGTTGACTATTTTTCAGGAGAGTCATCATCTTCAGACCTCAGTAGCAGGCCTGTACGCCGGATTTCTTCCGCCCCGGCTTCTTTATGTAAACTACTTCTTTGAGTCTTGGGTTTATTTTATCTAGACACTGCAGTAGTCATTAAATATTTAAAGAGATGTTGTATTATATTTGAACTGGATTTGTATTAAAAGAGTTTATATATATGAAATGATGAGGATTTGATTTAAATCGAGTTGGTGAAAATGTTGTTGTGATATTTATGATTTTTATTTCCGCTGCATTATATATTGTTATTACTATTGCATGTTTTATTTTATCTTTAGGCTTGCTACGGGTTCCGGATTCGAAAGAATTCTCGTTCCCTAGCGCCGGTCATGGCCCCTGTTTTGGGTCGTGACACTAACTCATATACAGTCAAGCATCAGTATAGCTATAAATTCACACAGACATTTTACACAGATGCAAAAATTCATTTTTTTTTAATATATAATAAAAGCATAAAATCATTTTAGTTGAAGGACCGAAGTAGAACCCTTTGTAACCTCGATCAGAATAATCAATAACCAATAGGCTTAATCAAAACTCCAAGCATTATTTTTTCCAACTTAAGGTAGTAGACTAGCCCCGAGTATACTAGGTCAACCGAGGTTCCGCAATCTTACTACCAGCATGACTGGCCCCGAGTACATTAGGTCAACTGAGGATCCACAATCAACCTATCCAATAATCAACATCTCAATAAAATTATCAGATTCTCAACCTAATTCTATCATACCATCGCGCAACAGTTCTAGCGTAGCCCACTTGGTAATATGTTCTACTTTTATCCTTCAAATCATTCTTATAATTATTCAAAATAATAAAATGCATGATATAAACATGATAGCATTCATTTAAAGAGGAATATACAAATTTTATAGTGAAAGAATACCAAAAGTTTATTGAAAATATACTAAATGTATACTAAACATATATCATATATATATGCCACAATATACTCCAATAAACCATAAATATACTAGAAATATACTAGGTGTATATTGAAAATTACAACATGCATATATATTGCATATATATATATATATCAAAATATACAAAATATATAGTGAGTCATTTAATAAAATAATCATGTTTAAACATATAATGAAAATATGAAAATTCTTATTCATGCATTCTATATGCAATGCATATATATAATAATAACTCACAAGTTTGCACTCCTCGAGACTGACTCAACAAGCTTGGTCCCATAAATCTCAATCTTGGCGCAGCTAAAAAATAAATAATAAAAAAATTAAAATATATTCTAACTTATACATCTAAGAATTCTAAAGAAATACTCGATCTAGGAATTCAAAAACTCAATCAAAACATAGAAACTCAGGATCAACCTAACGTCACATTTTACTAGAATTCTACTGAAAATTCAGTAGAACCTCCACTGTAAAACGGACATTTCTTTACTGACAGTAGAGCTGATTCTATAAGGAAAACACACTTTTAAATTCCATCAAGCTAAACACCTCGAGTTGGGACCCTGAACTGCATAAATTTTCAACCGAAATTCACAATTCACCAATAATCAATATAAAATAATAAATATATTAAAAATCATTAAACTCCATAAATATCCATAAAATACCAAAATACAATATATTTAAACATTAAATCACTAAATATAATTATTTTCACAACAATTAAATAAAAATCTCAAATAATAATATAATATTAATAAAAATCCAATTTTTCAATAATTCAACATATAATAGTAAAATTTACTTTTATATACTCAAATAGCTTAAATATATAATAAGAGTAATTAAAAATCCATTTAATCACCAAAATAGTAAATAATATATTATTTGAATATAATTTTCAAAAATTAGTATTAATTAGTTAAAAACAGTAAATAATTTATAAAAATTATTTTAATACCCTATAAAATTCTAAAATCATTTAAAACATATTTTTTAACTATAATTTCAACAAAAATACCCAATTAACTCATAATTCCAATATTCACAAAATATTAATAATTTCTCAAAAATTATATAAAATTACCAAAAATTATTTTATAAATTCTAAAATTATTAACTCAAATTAACAACACTAATTTAATCAAATTTCCATTAAAAATAATTAACTAACATAATTATAAAAAAATTTCAATATTTTAATATTAAAATAATAAAAAATACCCATAATTCAAATTAATTAAAAAAATATACAAAAATTATTTTTGAGAATCTTAAGTTGCCATGAACAACATTTTCAAAATCCATAAATCAAACAATAACAATCTTAAAAAAAATAAAACCTAAAATGGACATAAACTAAAAATGAATAAAACTCACAAATGAGTTGATTTAAGCTCAAACCAAGTTTGGAAGTAGACTCACTAGTGTCAGAGCTTTCGATAGAGACCGGAATCAAGAGCTCTCATCACCGGAAACTTCATCAACTTCAATGGTGGCCATCTACTGTGCACTCTCAGTTTAACACTTTCCGACGACTCCCAATGGCTCTGCTGGTGGTGGACGGTGGCTGAAGGAAAAGGGAAGGTGACGGTAGTGATGGGTGGCACAATGGCAATCCGGCAATGGGTGGGTGATTGATGGTTTCGCAAGATAAGGAGAAGAAAATGGTAAGGAAAAAAGAAAAGAAAATAGAAGGGAGAGGAAGAATAGGTTAACCACATGATGCTTTTGACTAATTTACTTATATATATATATATATATATATATATATATATATATATATATATATATATATATATATATATATATAACACATGCATTACACATGTACATAATAATAATAATAATAATAATAATAATAATAATAATAATAATAATAATAATAATAATAATAATAATAATAATAATAATAATAATAATAATTATTATTATTATTATTATTATTATTATTATTATTATTATTATTATATTAATAATACTATTTAAAAATATTAGCAATGAAAATGACTTTAATACTTTAAATAATAAAACTCAGAAAATAATTATTTTACGTAAATAAAATATTTAGAATGAAATAAATGGATCATATACACAAATAATAATAATATATAAATAAAATTTAAAATTTTATTAACATTACATATCCAAAAATATATTTATAGGAACTCACCTAAATTATCTAGTCAAGCTTATATTAATTACTACCTGCTTAATGCTAAACAAATTTGTATATTAATTTTTAATTTGATTTTTGATAGAAAATAATGTTGTTATTTCCAATTTTATACTATAAATTTGTTATGCAATTTTATTTATACTTTTTAGATGGAAATATTTAAAATTCTGAATTCTCATTTTAACCTATATCATATAGATTAGTTTCGAAAGAACCGAATTTTTATACTGAATCATTAAAAAATGAGCTGCTATCAGTGTGAAAATTTTTAAATTTGATAATGTACTAAATATTTTATTTTAAAATCTCCAAAATTTTTTTGGTTTTGGGAATTTTAAATCCCTATATTTCCTCAATCCGTGCTCAACCTTTGATGTGAGTGAGGGTGGGTATAGAGAAATAAATTTTGGGAGTTTTAATTGAAATTTTTACATTAAAAAAAATTACAATTTAATATTAAAATGTAACTTACTCTTTAACCTAAAATCTCTATTTTCTAAAATTTTGTGCTTAAAATATAAAATATGTTTTCCGCATAAATATTAGGAATAAAAATGCATTTTTGCCTATAGAAAACAATAAAAGTAAAAAAGCCATATGGAACAAATGAGTAAAATTTAGGAGTAAAATTATATTTTTGGCCCAAATAATAACGTACAACAGCTTTTAAAAGTGAGTGCTTTTAGTGTACAAACATTTATATTAACTAATAAACAAATAATTACATTTTTCATATATAAAATAATTTTTTTTAAATTCATGATATATATTAAATAAATTATTAAATATTATTATTATTGTTGTTAAATAAAACTTTTAAAAATAAATTTTTTTTAATAATTTGATATTAATTTAATACAGTTATAATTTATAATAATTTTAATAAATTTTATATTTAAAAAATTATATAATATTATTTTAATATTTTTTATAATTAATTTTCTCAACTTTAGAACTGATTTCAAATAAAAAATATTATCATCATAATTAATTATAAAATAATAAAAAATATTAGTTATATTTTAATAAAAAATAAAAAATAATAAAAGTTATATTTTTTTTTGTCGCATCCTGTTCTAAAATAAAATAAAAGCGTAAATAAGTATGAATAAAAAGATTAAAGAAAGAATAGAGAGAAGCTTAGGGACTAGAAAGAGAAAAATAAAGATAAGAATTTTTCTCCTTGTTTCTGCATTTCTTTCTTTAGTTCAACTATGGTAGTTTTTTATTGTGTTTTTTTTTTTTTGTTTTTGTATGTTGCGAACCAATCTTGGAGTAGTTTGAGTTCTTGAAGCTGTTGCTGCCTATGTTAGAGTTCCGGTTATGTATTTTGTTGATTCTTGATCGATCCCTTTTGTAATTCTTGGTTGTTAAGTTGATTCCAGTTGTAAACTAAATTGTCTTTCGTGATTTTTCTTCTTTTTGAAACTTTGTGAGTATTGGGATAAAGAATTTTAAGTTTGGAAAGGTTTTAATATACATATATAACAGTTCTTCTCCAAGTTGGGACTTCCAGGCAACCAATAAATATATACTTTAGTGGAAAAATGTAAAGATATGCAATTATACATATGCCCACCCATGAGAACTAAGCGTGTTTAGCATTAATAACCTCGTACTAATCATTTTTTTAATATATTCGAATAATAATTATAATTATAATAATAAAGAAAATGATATCTTTAGTATTTTAATATATAATTTTTTTTTTTTTTTAGAATTTGAATTATGGTGAAATTCTGTTAAGTGTTCACATATGTAGTATTTTTATTTCTTCTTTATCTTTTGAATAGAATTTAGATAGTGGATTAGAATTTTATTAAATGCTTATAAATTTTTATTATAGGAATCGGTTCAAACATCACTGTAGAGGATAGGCCCAGACCGTCTAATTAATTTCTTATGCTTACCATTACAGGTAAGTGGTTAACTATATAGCAATATTTTGAATTATGTTGAAATTCTGTTAGGTGATGTTTTATGTTTTATAGCAGAGTATTTAATTTATGTTTTGGAATTCAATAAATAATTTTAGCAAGTATATTTCACATTTATTTTCAGTAAATATAAAGTTATTATATTTACTACTGGTTATTGCGATTAAAGGTGGCAATAATAGCAATTATAATTTATAAATAGCACTGTTTTTTTTCAATTGATTTAGTTTTTATATGAATTTATATACTTGTAATATATATGTTTTAGATTACATTATGATGTTTATATTTCAGCATTATTTACTGACAATATTATTTAGTAATTGTCTTAGAGATAACGCTTGGTATACATATAGCCTTGGGGCCTATACCGGGTGATTTACCTTTTGGAGGCAGCTCTATACATGCGTATAATCAACAATTTTATATACTTAAACTGTTTAATGTTATCACGCGCCTAATGTGTCAACTTATCATAATTTATTGGCTATATATTTTATGAGTGTATGAAATGTCTTTATATGATTGTTCTTCAGCTTATAAGTTAACAAAATTTTATGCTATTTTTTAGATAATGATACATTATATTAAATCGTAGCTCTACAACAATATGTGAGAATAATTAGAGGCTTTATAGCTATTATTAAGATAATTTTTTTAAATGCAAATTTATTAATAGAAAAATAGTATTTGTTCTCACTTGTTATATTTTTATCCATTCATTGAGTATTTTTTACTCACTCCTCATTCTTAAATTTTCTCATATCAATTGGAGTATCAATAGTAGTCCTTTAGGAATCGTCTCTCTTGTCTGTGGTCCAGTAGTTAGAAAAGGTTGTGCCAACAACTCGATTATTTTTGCTCTTTTAAGATGTAATTAAAATGTTTATAAGTAGTAGAGATATGTCCATAGTGTTGTGACTAATAATAGTAGTAGTGAACTTGGTGTATAATTTGTAAGTAGAACCTAAAGTATGTGTAATGACCTATATTTTTAAATTATCTTATTTTATAATGAGATTTGCAGTGTTAATAAAAATCTAAAAGTAAATTAAATTATTTACTATTTTGTGATTATTATTATTATTAGTATTATTTTATGTTAAATAAATTTCCTACGTAAATATTTATTTATTTGAGACTTATTATTTCAAACATTAATTTATGTTATTGATGTTTATTTCTTTGGATAGAATTATTTTAAATAACATTATTTATGTGCATTATTATTTTTATCAACTTACATTATTTATTTTATTATTAAATTATTTTATTTGTATTAATGTTATTTTTTTAGTGTTATTTTATGTGTATATTATTGTGTGATGTGTGTGTGTAATATCCCGTGTTTTTAAAATAATTTTTACACTGTACCGGGATATGCAGTGTCAGTGATTTCTGTACTTTATATGATATTTTTATGAGTTAATATGTATTTTAAACCTATTTTAATTACTGTCTATTATTTTCAGTGTTTTACGTAAAATTTTCCCGGGACTTTCATTTTCGGGAAAATTTTCACGTAAACAATGTATTATTAATTATTCTAAATGTATTTATGGGTTTGCATGAACTCATACATATTTTTAAATTATTAAATAAAGCCTGTGTGTGTATATTTATTTAATTAGGGTTTATTATTACCCTAATATTTTATTATTTATTTATTATTATTTGATTATTTTATTTATTATTAAATTATTAAAATTTATTATTTATTATTATTTAATTATTTTAATTTATTTTATTTTTTTTCTTTTTCTTTTTTTTTCTTTTTCTTTTTATTTTTCTTTTTCTTTCTTTTTCTTTTTCTTTCTCTTTCCTTTTCTTTCTTTTTCTTTTTCTTCTTCTTCTTCTTCTTCTTCCCGTGGGTGCCGCCGGACCACTACATTTTGCCACCGTCGTTTCTCCCTCCTCCGGCCACCGTTTTCGACACCGCCGGTCTCTATCTTCTCCTTGAGCTCCGGTGAGTATTATTCTAGCTTTGGTTTGAGCTAAAATGGTCTAGAATTGCTTAGGTTTTGATTTGAATATTTCGGCCACTTTTGGTTTTCGATTTTTTTGAGCTTCAATTTGGATGATTCATGGAAACTTCCTTCACAAATGTTGTTCCTGGTAGTTTAATCTTCATGTATGAATTTTTACAGAATTTTTGGAGGTTGTTTGGATTTTTGGGTATTTTTGAATATTTTAATATTATTTTCGAATTTTCGGAAATTAATTATTTAAATTATGAAATTGGAGTTTATGGTTGAATTAGGTGTTGAAATGAATTATAGGAATTTATTTGGAATTTTTATGAATTTCTAAGTATTTATTGTTAATTATTGAAGTTTATGTGATTTTGTAAAATTAAGTTAATTGTGTTTTTATTTGAATTTAATTGGTAAATTGAGTTAAATATTGATGTTATTGATAAATATGTTGAGAAAATTAATTTTGGATAATTGTATGATTTTTGGTGAATTTTTGAAGTAATTTAGGTATATATATATATATAGGGGTATTTTGGTAATTTTACCCTAAATTGTCTAAAAATGTAATTTAATTGGTTTTAATAGTTATTTAAGGTATAAAAATGATTTCTACAAATTATTTGGTATTTTTAACTAATTAAAACTATTTTTCGTGAATTATTTTCAATTATATATATAATATACGGTTTTTCTAATAAAATGAGTTTTAATCGGTTTTTATAGTGTTTCAAGGTTAATTATGTAATTTTTACCTATAAAATATATTTCTGTGATTTAAGGATATTTTTGGTATATCTGAATTATTCTGTGTTTGTGGACCCCGGTCGGTGGACTGTAGTTTGGAGTCCGACCGTGGGATTTTGATTGTGTTGAGCTTGTATTTCGAAGTGTGTTTCTTTGCAGGGTCGGCTCTACTCTTTTGAGTAGAGAGATGTCCGTTTTACAGGGGAGGTTCTGTCGAATTTTTGGTAGAATTCTCGTAAAACGTGATATCCAGTCGAGCCCTAATTTTCGATTCTATATTTAATACTCTAGATTGAATTCTAGGATTTCTGTTAGGGTTATTCTGATGTCGAGTAATTATTTCTTGTTTAGTTACGCCGAGACCGAGGGTTAGTGGACCAGGCCCGTCGGACCCGTCTCGTGGAGCGCATTAGGTGAGTTACTATATTATATATATATGCTTAGGATGCATGATTTAGAAAATGCATGTTTTATTTTGACTAATTATGCATAAATAACATGATTTATATTCAAGTATATTTTTGGTATATTTTTGGTATATAATAAATTATATACATGTTTTATTAATAAAATATATTTAAAATGTTTTTAAATATATTTTTAGTTTAATTCATGATTTGATTGAATTTATTTGACGTATATATACTCAAAATATACCTGGTTTACTTTTGGTATATTTTCGGTATATATATGGTTTATATTATTGATTTATTTAAATTCATGCATCATTTATTGTGAATGAATGATTTATATTATTGATGAAGGATATCTATAGAACGTGCTACCTAGTGGGCAGCACTAGGACCGAGTACGTACCGGTACGCCTATAGTATTTAGGCTATTATACTAACTTATTTGTGGATATTGATTTGATTATGATTATTGATATGTGAGATGTGGTTTGGGGTGTGATTGCTGGAGTTCGGTTGACCAAGTGTCTCGGGGCCAATCACACTGGCAGTCAGACTGCTGGAGCTCGGTTGACTTAGTGTCTCGGGGCCAGTCTACTGTCCAAATGGATTAAGTGGATATATTTGGAATCAGTGAGCCTGTATGGCTAGAGTGTTGTTTAACACTATTTTCTGAGGTTGCGATATTCTAGGGTTCTATGTGATCCTTCATAAAAGTTGATTTTCAGACAAAATATATAAAATGATTTTTCTGCATCTGTATGAACTTGCCTGTATATATACATATTACTCTTATACTGTTGACTGTATGCATTATCACTTAGAGTGTATGTATATATACTATAGTAATTCACTCAGTGAGGTCTGACTCCCCTCCGTTGACTATTTTTCAGGAGAGTCAACTTCCTCAGACCTCAGTAGCAGGTCGATACGCCGGATTTCTTCCGCCCCGACTTCTTTATGTAAATTATCTACTTAAGTCTTATTTATTTTATCTAGACACTGCAGTAGTTGTAAATTACAGTATTGGATTTTATGTACTTTATTTTAAAGAGATGTATTATAGTAAAACTGGATTTGTATAAAGATTATACATTTATGAGATTATATATGCGATGTGATGAGTTTTGAATTATATCCAGTTGTTATGGATGATATTGTAATATTTATGATATTATGATTTTTATTTCCGCTGGACATATATATATTATATGGTTATTGTTATTGCATTTTTATTTTATTTTTAGGCTTGCTACGGGTTCCGGATTCGAAAGAATTCCCGTTCCCTAGCGCCGGTCATGGCCCCTGTTTTGGGTCGTGACAAAGTTGGTATCAGAGCGAAGTTGGTATCAGAGCGAAGTTCGTTTCAGAATGGAGTTCTGTGTCAGGGCTTAGTTATGTGAGTTGTGGCCCTAGTTTTAAAGTTGTGTTTTCTGTTGGACTACTGCAGTGTATTAGGTTCGAGTATGTCTTGATGAGTATTCCTTGCTGTAGTTTTCAGCGTTATTCCTCCGTTGTCTGTTTTGTCTGAATCTTCCCGTTTGTCTTTTCAGTATGAGGAGGCGAGCGCGTGTCGCTCCACCGATCGTTGAGGCCGAGGATGATGAGTCTTTTCAGGACGAGGTTTTACCTCCTGAGCCGCCAGTTAGACATAGAGGTCGTGGCAGGGGTAGACCTCGAGGAGCGGCAGGTCGCCGTAGGCAGAGAGAGTTACAGGACGAGGAGCCTGTTGAGCCTGAATTTGATATTCCTGTTCCTCCAGTTGTTCAGCCTGTTCAGCCTGCCTATCAGCAGGGTATGTCTGACCCTGAGGCAGCTTTGTTCTATGCCCGAGTTGGCAGGATTATTTTTGATGGTACTTCTGATCCTTTAGATTTTCTGCATGCGATTGAGACTAGGACTCGGACTGCTCATACCGAGTACCAGAGGATCATGATTGTTGAGTTGTCTGTCGAGGGATCAGCTTTAGATTGGTTTATTCAGATGATCCAGCCTTATATGATGACGATGACATGGGCTCAGTTTCGAGAGCGATTCATGAGGAGATTTTGTCCAGAGCCTCTTCGTTTGAGCTATCGTCTTCGTCTGACTAGTATTTCTCGTGGAGATCGATCAGTAGAGGAGTATACCCGAGAGTTTCTTCGTCTGGGTAGATATGCTGAGGATCTGATGCGAGATCAGTATTTCGCTGTTACTACCTATGTGACTGGTTTGGGTTCAGCTTTTGCTGGTATACCTACAACAGGTCTTACTCTAGAGTCTGTGATTGAGCTAGCTAAGGAGATTGAGCTGAGGTTAGTTAGGCAGGGAGCGATGCCTGATTATTACCAGTTGGGAGTTCAGTCGAGTGGATTGCAGGCTACTCCGTATTCGAGTTTTCATGTTGGATCGAGTAGTTAGCAGCGAGGTTTGACTCAGCAGAGTCAGAGACAGCAGCAGCGAGTGCATCGGAGCAGTAGACATGGTCGTGGAGGTCAGCGTAGATCGTTTAGATTTGGGTCAGGTGCTTCGAGCAGCAGCAGTGGTCGTAGTTCTGGATCAGCGGCCAGTGTTTGTCAGACTTGTGGTAGAGTCCATCAAGGACCGTGTTATCTGACACCGTTGACATGCTTCAGATGCGGGCAGACAGGACATTTTGCCAGATCGTGTCCTTACCCCGGATATCAGCAGCAGCAGATTCCGCGATTCCCACAGCAGTCGATTGCTAGTGCTGCACCTATGCCATTTCAGTTACCACCAGCCCAGCATCAGAGTTCTACTCAGTTTGTTCCACAGCAGAGTCGTGGTAGAGGTACTAGAGGAGGTACCCGAGGCGTTGGCCAGGCTTCTACCAGTCAGCAGGGAGGTCGAGGCCAGGCCAGAGTCTTCCATCTGACTCTGCTAGATGCTCAGGCATCTAATGCAGTCGTGGCAGGTATTCTTTCTGTTTGTTACCTGGATGCTTTGGTTTTGTTTGATCCGGGTGCCACGCATTCATTTGTTTCTCCTATTTTTGCTTCTAAATCTTGTTGGCAAGCTTCGAGGATGGCTTTTCCTTTGTCTGTTGCCACTCCTCTGAGTGATTCTTTGGACGCCGATATTGTTCTTTCTGGTTGTCCAGTTCTCGTGGGAGATAGAGAATTACCCGCCGATTTGATTTTGTTGGATGTGATGGAGTTCGATGTTATTCTGGGAATGGATTGGTTGTCTCAGTACTTTGCCGTGGTTGATTGCAGGAATAAGGAGGTGATTTTTAGAATTCCTGGTGAAGAAGATTTTAAGTTTGTTGGTGATAGAAGTTCAGCACCTCAGAATCTTATTTCTGTTATTACGGCTAGGAAGTTATTGAGGAAAGGTTGTCAGGGATATTTGGCATTGGTCAGGGATACGTCAGTGGAGAAGTTGTCACTCACAGATGTTCCTGTTGCTTGTGAGTTTCCTGATGTTTTTCCCGAGGAGTTGCCAGGTTTACCACCTCATAGAGAGATTGAGTTCTGTATTGATGTGGTTCCAGGTATTACTCCTATATCTATGACACCCTATCGTATGGCTCCTGCAGAGTTGAGAGAATTGAAGGAGCAGTTGCAAGAGTTGTTGGATAAAGGTTTTATTAGACCTAGTGTTTCTCCTTGGGGTGCACCAGTCTTGTTTGTGAAGAAGAAGGATGGTACCCTGAGACTGTGCATTGATTACAGAGAGCTGAATAAGGTTACAGTGAAGAACAAGTATCCTCTCCCGAGGATAGATGATTTGTTTGATCAATTACAAGGTGCACAGTTCTTTTCTAAGGTTGACTTGAGGTCGGGTTATCATCAGCTGCGGATTAGTGAAGCTGATATTCCTAAGACAGCGTTCCGCACTCGATATGGCCATTATGAGTTTCTGGTGATGTCTTTTGGTTTGACTAATGCACCAGCAGCTTTTATGGACCTGATGAACAGAGTATTCCGACCGTATGTGGATCAGTTTGTGGTAGTCTTCATTGATGATATACTGGTATATTCGAGGAGTATGGAAGAGCATGTATATCACTTGAGGATTGTACTACAGACACTGAGAGATCATCAGCTTTATGCTAAATTCTCGAAGTGTGATTTCTGGATGGAGAGTGTTTCTTTTCTTGGACACATAGTGTCTAAAGAAGGTATTCGGGTTGATCCACAGAAGGTTGAGGCAGTATCTGAGTGGCCTAGACCTACTTCAGTTACTGAGATTCGGAGTTTTCTGGGTTTAGCCGGGTATTATAGGCGGTTTGTGCAGGATTTTTCCAAGATAGCAGCCGCTATGACTCGCTTGACTCAGAAGAATGTTAGATTCGAGTGGTCAGAAGCTTGTGAGAATAATTTTCAGTTGTTGAAGGAGAAGTTGACCACAGCACCAGTATTAGCTTTGCCTAATAGTGTGGATAAGTTCACAGTTTACTGTGATGCCTCTAGAATTGGTCTTGGTTGTGTGTTGATGCAGAATGGAAGGGTGATAGCCTATGCTTCGAGGCAGTTGAAGAAGCATGAGCAGAACTATCCTACACATGATCTGGAGATGGCTGCAGTGATCTTTGCTTTGAAGATTTAGAGACATTATTTGTACGGGGTGACTTGTGAGATATTTACTGATCACAAGAGCCTTAAGTACATTTTCCAGCAGCGAGATTTGAATCTGAGGCAGAGAAGATGGTTGGAATTGTTGAAGGATTATGATTGCGAGATTCTTTACCATCCGGGTAAAGCTAATGTGGTAGCAGATGCCTTGAGTAGAAAGTCCTCAGGTAGTCTTGCTCACATCGGTGTGGAGAGGAGACCATTGATCCAGGAATTGCATTTGATGGTGGATCAAGGTCTGATGATGAAGATCAGTAGATCAGGTGGACTGTTAGCTCAGTTTAAAGTACGATCTGTACTGAGGGATAGGATTAAAGCAGCTCAGAGCCGAGATCCTATTCTAGAAGAGCTTGCAGAGAATGTCAGAGCAGGGAAGTTCACTGATTTCACACTCGATGATGATGGTGTGTTGTGGATCAGTGGTAGATTGTGTGTTCCTGATGTGGATGATTTGAGAGAAGAGATTTTAGAGGAAGCACATTCTACAGCTTACAGCGTTCATCCTGGTGTTACTAAGATGTACCACAGTATCAGAGATCTATACTGGTGGGATGGATTGAAGAAGGATGTTGCTGATTATGTTGCTAAGTGCTTGACGTGTCAGCAAGTGAAAGCCGAACATCAGAAGCCTTCTGGGAAGCTTCAGCCTCTTCCTATTCCCGAGTGGAAGTGGGAAAGGATAGCTATGGATTTTGTAGTCGGTTTACCTCGTTCGAAGGATGGATACGATTCCATCTGGGTGATTGTAGACAGATTGACGAAGTCTGCACATTTCTTGCCTGTGAAAGCCACATATTCAGTTGCTAGATTGGCGAAGTTGTACGTGAAGCATATTGTATGCCTTCATGGAGTACCTGTGTCCATTGTGTCAGATAGAGGTTCAGTGTTTACTTCTCGTTTCTGGCAGAAGTTGCAAGAAGCGATGGGCACTAGGTTGGATTTCAGTACTGCTTTTCATCCTCAGACAGATGGTCAGTCTGAGAGGACGATCCAGACACTGGAAGATATGTTGAGGATGTGTGTCTTGGATTTGGGAGGTAGCTGGGATGATCATTTGTCGCTTGTTGAGTTTGCATATAATAACAGCTACCATAGCAGTATTGGCATGGCACCGTATGAGGCGTTGTATGGAAGGAAGTGTAGATCCCCGTTGAGTTGGGATGAGATTGGTGAGAGAGTTTTGACTGGACCAGAGATGGTTCAAGATGCTGCAGAGAAAGTCGCCGTGATCAAGCGCAGGTTAGAGACCGCAGTTAGTCGGCAGAAGAGTTATGCGGATCCTAGGCGCAGAGATGTGGAGTTTCAGGTTGGAGATTTCGTTTTTCTGAAAGTATCTCCGATGAAGGGTGTGATGAGATTTGGCAGGAAGGGTAAGTTAGCACCGAGATATATTGGACCGTTTGAGATTCTGGAGAGAATTGGCACTGTTGCATATCGGTTGGATTTGCCTCCGAGTATGTCACAAGTGCATCCAGTATTTCATATCTCGATGTTGAGGAAGTATATCTCAGATCCTTCACACGTGTTGCAACCTGACAGTGTGGAAGTGAGTGAAGATTTGACGTTTGTGGAAGAACCTGTGGCGATCGTAGATTTTCAAGTTCGACAGTTGCGATCGAAGCAGATTCCGATGGTCAAGGTTTTGTGGCGTAGCGACAGAGTTGAAGAGCATACGTGGGAGACTGAAGCTGAGATGCGAGCTTCTTACCCGTATCTCTTTCCTTCCTGATTCTGTAATCTTGTTTTTGGAATTCGGGGACGAATTCCTGTAAGGGGGGAAGACTGTAATATCCCGTGTTTTTAAAATAATTTTTACACTGTACCGGGATATGCAGTGTCAGTGATTTCTGTACTTTATATGATATTTTTATGAGTTAATATGTATTTTAAACCTATTTTAATTACTGTCTATTATTTTCAGTGTTTTACGTAAAATTTTCCCGGGACTTTCATTTTCGGGGAAATTTTCACGTAAACAATGTATTATTAATTATTCTAAATGTATTTATGGGTTTGCATGAACTCATACATATTTTTAAATTATTAAATAAAGCCTGTGTGTGTATATTTATTTAATTAGGGTTTATTATTACCCTAATATTTTATTATTTATTTATTATTATTTGATTATTTTATTTATTATTAAATTATTAAAATTTATTATTTATTATTATTTAATTATTTTAATTTATTTTATTTTTTTTCTTTTTCTTTTTCTTTTTCTTTTTCTTTCTTTTTCTTTTTCTTTCTCTTTCCTTTTCTTTCTTTTTCTTTTTCTTCTTCTTCTTCTTCTTCTTCCCGTGGGTGCCGCCGGACCACTACATTTTGCCACCGTCGTTTCTCCCTCCTCCGGCCACCGTTTTCGACACCGCCGGTCTCTATCTTCTCCTTGAGCTCCGGTGAGTGTTATTCTAGCTTTGGTTTGAGCTAAAATGGTCTAGAATTGCTTAGGTTTTGATTTGAATATTTCGGCCACTTTTGGTTTTCGATTTTTTTGAGCTTCAATTTGGATGATTCATGGAAACTTCCTTCACAAATGTTGTTCCTGGTAGTTTAATCTTCATGTATGAATTTTTACAGAATTTTTGGAGGTTGTTTGGATTTTTGGGTATTTTTGAATATTTTAATATTATTTTCGAATTTTCGGAAATTAATTATTTAAATTATGAAATTGGAGTTTATGGTTGAATTAGGTGTTGAAATGAATTATAGGAATTTATTTGGAATTTTTATGAATTTCTAAGTATTTATTGTTAATTATTGAAGTTTATGTGATTTTGTAAAATTAAGTTAATTGTGTTTTTATTTGAATTTAATTGGTAAATTGAGTTAAATATTGATGTTATTGATAAATATGTTGAGAAAATTAATTTTGGATAATTGTATGATTTTTGGTGAATTTTTGAAGTAATTTAGGTATATATATATATATATAGGGGTATTTTGGTAATTTTACCCTAAATTGTCTAAAAATGTAATTTAATTGGTTTTAATAGTTATTTAAGGTATAAAAATGATTTCTACAAATTATTTGGTATTTTTAACTAATTAAAAATATTTTTCGTGAATTATTTTCAATTATATATATAATATACGGTTTTTCTAATAAAATGAGTTTTAATCGGTTTTTATAGTGTTTCAAGGTTAATTATGTAATTTTTACCTATAAAATATATTTCTGTGATTTAAGGATATTTTTGGTATATCTGAATTATTCTGTGTTTGTGGACCCCCGGTCGGTGGACTGTAGTTTGGAGTCCGACCGTGGGATTTTGATTGTGTTGAGCTTGTATTTCGAAGTGTGTTTCTTTGCAGGGTCGGCTCTACTCTTTTGAGTAGAGAGATGTCCGTTTTACAGGGGAGGTTCTGCCGAATTTTTGGTAGAATTCTCGTAAAACGTGATATCCAGTCGAGCCCTAATTTTCGATTCTATATTTAATACTCTAGATTGAATTCTAGGATTTCTGTTAGGGTTATTCTGATGTCGAGTAATTATTTCTTGTTTAGTTGCGCCGAGACCGAGGGTTAGTGGACCAGGCCCGTCGGACCCGTCTCGTGGAGCGCATTAGGTGAGTTACTATATTATATATATATGCTTAGGATGCATGATTTAGAAAATGCATGTTTTATTTTGACTAATTATGCATAAATAACATGATTTATATTCAAGTATATTTTTGGTATATTTTTGGTATATAATAAATTATATACATGTTTTATTAATAAAATATATTTAAAATGTTTTTAAATATATTTTTAGTTTAATTCATGATTTGATTGAATTTATTTGACGTATATATACTCAAAATATACCTGGTTTACTTTTGGTATATTTTCGGTATATATATGGTTTATATTATTGATTTATTTAAATTCATGCATCATTTATTGTGAATGAATGATTTATATTATTGATGAAGGATATCTATAGAACGTGCTACCTAGTGGGCAGCACTAGGACCGAGTACGTACCGGTACGCCTATAGTATTTAGGCTATTATACTAACTTATTTGTGGATATTGATTTGATTATGATTATTGATATGTGAGATGTGGTTTGGGGTGTGATTGCTGGAGTTCGGTTGACCAAGTGTCTCGGGGCCAATCACACTGGCAGTCAGACTGCTGGAGCTCGGTTGACTTAGTGTCTCGGGGCCAGTCTACTGTCCAAATGGATTAAGTGGATATATTTGGAATCAGTGAGCCTGTATGGCTAGAGTGTTGTTTAACACTATTTTCTGAGGTTGCGATATTCTAGGGTTCTATGTGATCTTTCATAAAAGTTGATTTTCAGACAAAATATATAAAATGATTTTTCTGCATCTGTATGAACTTGCCTGTATATATACATATTACTCTTATACTGTTGACTGTATGCATTATCACTTAGAGTGTATGTATATATACTATAGTAATTCACTCAGTGAGGTCTGACTCCCCTCCGTTGACTATTTTTCAGGAGAGTCAACTTCCTCAGACCTCAGTAGCAGGTCGATACGCCGGATTTCTTCCGCCCCGGCTTCTTTATGTAAATTATCTACTTGAGTCTTATTTATTTTATCTAGACACTGCAGTAGTTGTAAATTACAGTATTGGATTTTATGTACTTGATTTTAAAGAGATGTATTATAGTAAAACTGGATTTGTATAAAGATTATACATTTATGAGATTATATATGCGATGTGATGAGTTTTGAATTATATCCAGTTGTTATGGATGATATTGTAATATTTATGATATTATGATTTTTATTTCCGCTGCACATATATATATTATATGGTTATTGTTATTGCATTTTTATTTTATTTTTAGGCTTGCTACGGGTTCCGGATTCGAAAGAATTCCCGTTCCCTAGCGCCGGTCATGGCCCCTGTTTTGGGTCGTGACAGTGTGTGTTTATTATTATATGTGTATATATTTTTAATTGTATGGTGAAGATTTAAAGTTACATATTATAATATATAGTTTTATTAATATAATATATATATATATATATATATATATATATATATATATATATATATATATATATATATATATATATATATATATATATATATATTTACACATGCATGCATGCAAGACCCATACATGCATGCATTCACTAACACTGCACAAGAAATAAATCGAGGACCAAAAAAAATAGTAAAGGAAGAAACAAAAGAATTTTTTTTGGACAGAAACTTATAACAAACCCACGAAACCACTATTCACTCATCTTCTCCCTCTGTTGCCGTCCGACTAACTCCCGTCAAAGTGCCTCTCCCCCTTCCGCCTGTCGCCATCCTCTTCCAGCCATCACCACCAGCAGCCACCATCATCTCCGACATCATTGAGTAGCTCTGACAATAAGTGGCCGTATGTGAAGCTTTCCGTCATCCCCTCCATTTTCGATCGTTGTTCTTCTCACCGCCAGTCTCTTTCTCTACCTTGGACACCGGTGAGTGTAAATCCAAGCTTCTTTTCAATTGATATCGCGTGTTGTAGGGTGGTGTGTGATTTTTAGTTTTTGGCTCATTGGGGTTTTGAATTTTTTTTAGGGTGTTACTGGTCGATTCATGAAAAATTCCTTTACAAGTGTTGATTATACTAGTTTAATCTACCTCTATGAATTTTTGCGTGCTTTTTGGAAATTATTTTGATTTTTGTGAATTTTTGAATATTTTATTATTATTTTATTAATTTTTTGTAAATTAATTATTAAAATTATAAATTTGTGATTTTTGGTGTTATTATTAATTTTTATTAATTTTAGTTTTGAGAAATTATTTTTGGGATTATTATATAATTTTTATAAATATTTTTAGTTTATGTAAATTTTGGAATTTTGAATTAAATGTGCATTTTGATTGAATTTAGAGTTTAATTTTGTGTTTTAGTTGATATTAAAAGGTTATTTGTTGATAAAATAATTTTTATGAATTTATATAATTTTTTTTATGGATTTTTTTTTTACAATTTATGTGTATTTTGAATTATTAGATTAAATATGTATTTTTATAGAAATTGTTGGATAAATATGTGTTTTGGTTGATATTAGTATATTATATGTTGATTAAATAATTTTTATGATTTTATATAATTTTTGAGGAAATTACTTAGTATATTGGATATTTTGTATTATAGGAGTAAATGTGTAATTTTGTGTTAATTATAGTTAAATATTATATTTTAGTTGATTTTATAATTATTCAAGGTAATAAAATGATTTTTACAAATTATTTACTATTTTTAACTAATTAATACTATTTTTCAAAAATTGTTTTCAAATAATATATTATATGTTATTTTGGAAATAAAATGGGTTTTAAACTAATTTTATTATATAATTAAGCTATTTAAGCAATTAACTATTAATTTTATTATGTTATGTTGAATAATTATAAAAATTGAATTTTTATTAATATTATATAATAGTTAATTGTGATAATTTTAGAATATTATGTGAATAATAGGTGTATTTATTATTTTGAGGCTAAATGTGTATTTTATTATTTTTGTGATGTTAAATTGTGATTTTAAATATTATTTACAATTTATGTTAATTTAATTGTAAAATAGGAATTTTATTCCATTTATGAATTTTTATTATCAAATATTATTTAAATTAGACTTTTATGTTTTAATTGGAAAATAAAGGTTTTTAAATATTTTTTTACGGGTTTTTGATGGTTTTTATTATTTTACTATTCATATAGTTGATTTGTGAATTGTAAGCTTCAGTTGGGGATTTGTAGAGTTTGTAGTCTCAACCCAAGGTGTTGAGTATTTGGTGGTTTTAGAAGTGTATTTTCTGTGCAGGATTAGTTCTACTTTTGTAGGGAGATGTCCATTTTACAGAGGAGACTCTGTCGAAATTTCGGTAGATTTCTCGTAAAATGTGACAACCGGTCCAAGTCTAGTTTTGAATTTTTGATTGAGTCTTTTTATAGTAATCCTAAAAGCGTAGAGTTAGAAATTTATTCTGATAGTTGTTATTATTTTATTTTTCTAGCCGCATCGAGACCGAGGCCTAACGAAGCAGGCCCGCTGAATCTATCTCGTGGTGCGTAAATCAGTGAATTATTATACTATATATATATGTATTGCATATAGGATGTATGACTTAGGATTTTCATTTTCATTATATGTTTTTTTTTAAATAATAATAATAATAATTTAATTTATAATATTTTTTGGTATATTAGGGTTTATTTTTAGTATATGCATGTTAGATAATTAGGTTTATTTTTAGTATATTTTTTGATACATGTCAAACTAAATACATGTTTTAAATGAATATTTATTCATAATTGTTTTATTAAATGATTAGTGTACTTTAGGTATATTTTTAGTATATATATATGGTTTATTTTGCTATTATGAATGTTATTTTACATTATTTATTTTCTGGATGTATGACTTATTTTAAATGAAGGATATCAATAGAACGTGCTATCTAGTTGGTAGCATTAGAATCATGTATGTACCAGTGCGATAGATTTAGGTATGAGTGAGGAATTAATTGTTGTGATTATGATTTGATTGATTATGATTTGATTGAGATATGATGTGATTGAGAGTGTGATTGTTGGAGCTCAGTTGACCAAGTGTCTTGGGCCAATCACACTAACAGTCAGACTGCTGGAGCTTGGTTGACTTAGTGTCTCGGGGCCAGTCTACTGTCCAGAATGGAATAAGTGATCTATTTGGATTTGAGTGAGCCTATATGGTTAGAGTGATGATATGATTGATTGAGGTTGCGATTAATAGGGTTCTATTTGATTCTTCATGTATTAAAATAAATGTTTTCTGCATCTATTATATTTATAAAAGCAGAGTTTGACATTTGTGTGAAATGCGTGTATATAAATATAAATATATATATATATATATATATATATATATATATATATAAGAATGTCTGATTGTTATGGTTTAGATTGCATGTATATATAGTATAATAATTCACTCAGTGAGGTCTGACCCCCCCCCTTAATTATTTTTTTCAGGAGATCCTATATCGTCAGACCTTAGTAGTAGAGTTCCTCGCTGGTGTTCTTCCGTCCCGGCTATTTTATGTAAATGTATATTTTGAACTCTGATTTGTATTCTAGAAACTGCAGTAGTAGTGTTATTGTATTAGAAGAGTATTATTTTGTTTTGATATTTAATACTCAGAGAGTTGTATCTGAACATTGTATGAATATATGTATATTTATGAAAGGATATTGAGTATCCATTTTTATATATTGATTTAAAAAAAATTAATTCTATCGTACTTTTTATTTATTTATTGCATGATTTTATTTTCTAAGGCTTGCTACGAGTTCCGGATTTGAAAGAATTCCCATTTCCTATCGCTGGTCATGACTCCTAATTTGAGTCGTGACAGTATGTCTCAGACTTTACGCTTGTATATATATATATATATATTATATTTTAATTTCTTATGTCTTGAGAATTTATGATAATATTTTATCAAGCATATAGCTAGCTTTTCAGTCAGTTACGCTCGCTCATCAGCTAGCAAAGTGGGTGTGACATTCTTTATATAACAATTTAAACATTAAAATCTCATTAAACTTATAATTTATTACAATTTTAGTAATTTTTTTTTATTTGAGATATGATACTTTATTTCTTCAATATTTCTAATATTAATACTTTTATTTACTCAAAAATTAACTTAATGCAATTTCTTAAGTTCAACTAATAATTAAATGATAGATATTAATTAACTTAATTTCAACTCTTTTTTGTTAAATTTATAAAAAATCTAAAAACAATAATTATACTACTTTTCTTACAAAAAAAAAAATACTTTAAAACAAATTATATGTTCTATTTTTTAAAATATAGTTATAGATACAAGACAATAAAAAATTTATTTAATTATAATTATTTACCTAATAAAATTTAATTTAATAAATATTTAAAAATAATAAAAGTATTATTTTATTAATATGACAATTTAATTTTTCATTCTTGATAGTGTTACATTATAACTTAGTAATTTATTACAATTTTAGTAAATTTTCTTTTTGAAAAATTATACAACATTATTTCAATATTTTATCTAAATAATGATCTAATTTAACAAACTTGATAGAGTTATAATATAGTAATTTATTACATTCTTTATGAATTTTTTTATATAGACACAACAATCTTTCAACATTTCTCACATTAATATTTTCATAATTAATTATTTCATAAAATTTATTAATTTTTATTTTAATTATGTACTTATTAAATTAATGTCGTAAGATTTATAAAATTATGTTATCTAATTTTATTTATATATATTAGATAAAATATAAGTAAGTCTAATTAAAATAGAAAAAATATATATTTTTAACAAAATTAGTACTAAAATTTTAATTAATTTAATTATGTTAGAGATAAAATAGAAGTTAATATAATTAAAATAAGAAATATACTTTCAATTAAATTAAAATTATATGTTAATTAATTTGATTTTTATTAGAGATAAAATAGAGAAGTTAATTTAATTAAAATAAAAATTATATAATATATAATATATAATATAAGTTGTCTCCTACTAAAACTTAGAAATTAGATTTGATAGAGTAAAATAAAAGCAACTGAGATTTACTTAGTGGAAAAATAAAAAGTCTAGATTTAATCTTACCAAAATTAGTGTGTATAAAAATTGATTAGGTTTCCATGTGAAGGCAATGATACATCCGGTTGGATATACTTCCTTTTCAGCTAAAAAAAAAAAAATAGTCACCAAATAAAAAAATTAAAAGAAATTAATGAGCATAGAATCAATTTACATGAATTTTTTTTATTTAAAGATATTTTAAATTTTAGTTATTCACCTGTATTAAATTAGTTATTGATAAATATTTAAAATATGTTTATTCCTCACTAATAATGGTGGCTGCTCTCTCCCAAAAATCTTGACATGCTTTTAGCCCATGCATTTTTATTTTCATTTTGAAATTAAAGCTTTAGCTTTTCAAAAAGAAATTTGAAACGACTTTTTGTTTAATTTCACTAAAAAATTTATTTTGTTTGGAAATGAATTTCAAATGGAATTTATTTATAAATAAATTTTTATTAATAAAATATATTTGATTTAAATAAATATTTTATAGAATTCATTTGAAATGAATTTCATATTTTGTTATATTGTGTTTCAAATAAATCTTAAATTCAAGTTTTTTTTAAAATACATTTTTAAATATAAAGAAGTTTTTGAAAATAAAAATAAGAAGGGGTGTTTTAGTCATTTAAAAATATAAACTTAAAATTTATAAAATTCATTTAAAAATTTCAATCATTTTGATAGAATTTAGTTTAGTTATAATTAATTTTACAAATTAAAAAATTTATAATTATAAAAGAATTTCATACAAAATTTATTTAAATTAAATATACATCATTTAAATTTAGAATTGAAATCTATAAAATTTTGTAAAATTCATTTATATCAAATATGCTTCAAAATAAAAAGACAAAAAAAAGAGAAAAATCCAAAAACACTCCAAAAGATTCCCAGATACCACGCACGTAAGAATTATGAGAACAGCCAATAGACCAAAGCATGGGAGGCAGGTAAGAGTTAATCAACTCTGGCAAAAGCCGCCTCTATCATGGGTCATGGGTAGAACTTTAATTAATACAAAAATTAATTTTATAAATTAGTGATAATAGAACTTTAATTTCTTTTATTTCAAAGTATACATATAAAGTTACTGAAGAAGTATTATGTTAAAATTAAAAGTATTATAAAAGGTAGAGATCAAATTCTATTGTTCTTAATTTCAAAGAATGCAATTTTTTTTATTTTAAAGTACCCATCGTAGGGAATGACTATTGGACCACCTCTACTAATTATAAAAACCAAAAGCGGAAAAAAGAAAAAAGAGAGACAAATCGTTGTTGGCCAGGCAGTTTGAAGCATGAATCAATGGCGGAGTGAGTGAAATGCAATAGAATGACAGATTTTTGAGATTGTTCTAATGCTAAAAAAAATCCTATTGTTCTTAATTTCAAAGAATGCAATTTTTTTATTTTAAAGTACCCATCATAGGGAATGACTATTGGACCACCTCTGCTAATTATAAAAACCAAAAGCGGAAAAAAGAAAAAAGAGAGACAAATCGTTGTTGGCCAGGCAGTTTGAAGCATGAATCAATGGCGGAGTGAGTGAAATGCAATAGAATGACAGATTTTGAGATTGTCTTATATTCAAATAAATTTCATAAAATTTTAAAAAATTTATTTATAAATTTAAATAAATGTGTTCGGTTAAAATAAAGATTTTATAAAATTTATTTTTAATTCTAACTTTTTTTTTAACAACTGACCTAACCTTACAATGTTTATAACTTGAGCCACTCGGTTATAAATGAATGACCAATTCTAACTTCTTAAATTTGTGAAATTGCTTAACATTAAATCCATTTTTACTGATGAAATATATTTGATTCAAATAAATTTAAAATTCATTTGAAAATAAAATGAATTTTTTTAATGAAATTGAATCAAATAAGGGGTAAAAGTGTGTTTGGTATAAATGAATTTCAAAAAATTTTAGAGAATTCATTTCCAATTTCAAATTATGTGTTTTTGGTTTAAATTAACATTTAAAATTCATTTGCAGTTCCAAATTTTTAATTTGTGAAATTGATATAATTATATCAAATTCTAACAAAATGGTTATAATTGTCAAATAAATTTCACAACTTTTAGTTTATATTACTAAAATGACTAAAATATCACTCATTATTTTTATTTTCAAGAATATTTTTTACTTAGAAGATTATTTTTTGACCAAAATTAAAAATTAATTTGAGTTATAGATTTATACCAAATACAATATAATAAAATATGAAATTTATTTCAAATGAATTTTACAAACTATTTATTTGAACTAATATTAATAAAAATTTATTTAAAAATTACATGGATGGAAAGGATGATTTTTCTTTTGGACGTTGTAAATTGTTACATTGGAATGTTGTACCAATTAATTTTAGTGGATTAAATTCTTCATTCCTATTCAAGGGTGAGCTTTTTTTTTTTTTTTTTTTTTAAGTAATGGTGTTTTCTTTGTAAGATTCTCTGAAGTTGCTACTAAGTAGGGCTAAGCATGGTCCAGTTTGATTCAAAGAATATAATTTTTCAGAATTACTTTAAAATATCAAAAAGTTAAAAATTAAGGCTTTGGAAATGTTCCAAATTTTCAGTTCAATTTGAAGATTAAAATTTTTTATTCTTTTTGGTTCAGAAATTGATTTTTCTTGAAATTAAAATTTTTTGTTTGATTCTGTTTGGAAATTAGTTTTTTTCCAATTTAAAAAATAAATAAAAAATATAATTCAAATTTAACTATTAAACTATATATGAATCATTTCATAATTTTATCATAAAATAAAATGATTTTTTATAATTTTATTTATCATTATTTTTTATAATTTTATTTATTATTATTTTTTATTATAAAATTTTTATTAAAATTTTTTAATACACTAATGTACCATAGAACTATTATATTTTTATGAAAATTTATATAAATAATATATATCATAAAATAATGATAACAACAGTATAGCTTTATTTTTAAAAGTATATTATGTTACAATTTCAGTATTGAAGGTGAATTTTAATTTTTCAACATAAACTATATTATAATATTCTAAAATGTCATTTACTAATTTAATAAGTATTTTTTATGATTTAAAATAATTTTATTGATGATTGAAAATTTTTATTTCAAATAATTAAAATAATATTATTTTAGATTATTTGTTAAATTAGTAGATTCAATATTAATAAATTAAACATAATTATTATAACAATTTTTATAATATAATGTTAATCTTTATAATATATATGTATTGTAGGCGGTGGGGTTTAGCATGCCTTCAAGTGTTTGGTGACTACGGTACTGTGTGGGTTCGAGGTCTATTAGGAAATACGATATAGGTTTTGGGTCTATTCGGAGATGGAGTCGCCACCCGGATAAAAGTCAGGATACACTGTATAACAACTGGATCCCACGGAGGTTCTCGGAAGCCGTCATCAGAAATCAGGTTCGGAAACTGGGTATGAGCATTTAAATGCTCACCCAACCTTGCGGTTGGTCTCCGTTTGTGTTTTGCGTTTAATTACTGTTTAATTATTTCTTCATTTACATTCAAAATTGCACTTGCCTTCATTTACTTTCCAAATTTTATAATTAAGTTCAAGTTTGCACATTAATCCAGTTTCATGCTTTTGAGTCCCAATATTTAGCAAAAACAAAATAAATAATAATTTACAATCATACATTCAAAATCAAATGGGGGAAGGGATTAAGGATTACAACATTTTTAGGCTAAATAAAAGAATAATATACAGAAAATAAACTAAACTTATACTGAAAATAAATCGATAAAATAATATAAATGCGGTAATATAAAAGGGATAACTAACAAAGGTGACTCCTCAATGATGGAAATCATCGAGTAATTCCTATAAATAACACATAGTTAGTCCTTCCTTTCAAAAAAATAAAATCACATATAACGATACTTACAAGGAGACTCTATAAAAAGGGGTTTTACATTATGAGCTAAAGAAAGCATCAAACAATCAAGATTGAACATCATTACGCAATGATACAGGCATGTTTAAGGTCAAAAGGGGACATACTAAAGCGGACATCATAATAAACGTTAATAAAAATGAAACTAAAAGTAGGCTAAACCTGTCAATGTGGCGATCGCCTCATTGATGAGGCGATGCCTCATCAACAGGGATTCCTAATATCTCTAAGTCAAAAAAGCATATAACATACATACACAAAAGGAAGACTTCTTAGAGGCCTGTCAATGGGGTGATTGCCTCATTGATGAGGCGATCACCTCATTGACAAGAGGCGATGCCTCTATGAAGAGGCGTCGCCTGATTAACAGGCCGGGTTTCGACTCTCAAATGTTCAAACTTCTACTTTAAGTAACAATACATGCATACACACACTCTACAATCATCAAACTACAACTACATGCAAAGGTATTCAAAGATCACATCAGTAAAGTAGTATTTCAAAGCAAGATAAACTAGAAATATACTTGAAATATACTAATGACTTAATCACTCACAAGCAAGAACACACATAATGAAGAACATGCTAGGTTTGAGTGCCAGTTTTCTACTAAAATGAGAGGCCCTCAGAGATGCCTTTAATGGTGATCCTTGATAGGATCTGATCTCTACTTTTGACACAAGCTTCTACCTTCTTCTCTTGGAAAAAATGGACTTCTTTGCTTCAATCTCTCCCCCTTTTTTGAGGACGTTTTTTGCTTTGCTTTTCTCTATCTTTTTTTTTTCTTTAAAGCTCCTCTCTCTTTTTTTCTTCCCCTTTTTTTTCTATCATCTCCTCCCTCTCTTTTTCTCTCTCTTTCTCTTTTATTCCCTAGCTTCCCCATGCTCCTAAGCCTTCTAGCTCATCATGAGCCTCCATAGCCTTTTTCTCTTCCCCAAAAATCTCTTTCTCACGCAAGAATCAGGTTTGGAGGCTGGGGCCCATACCATTTGGCCACCATGGTTGCAGCTGCAAATGGGCTGCCATAGAGGCGGCGCCTCTTTGATGAGGCAATTGCCTCATTGCACTGAGGCAGTCATAAATTGTCCACCCCAACTCGATCTATGGTTTGGGCAAATTTTTCACTAACAGAAAAAAAAATGAAAGATCTTTCTGGATGCCCCTTTGGCCCGGGCCTGCGCTAGGCCAAGCGGGCTTAGGTCAATTGGGCTGGGTTTTAGGCTTAGGCTCTTAGGTTCGTTCTCAAAAAGATTTCGGGCTTCACTTGCATTCGAGTTTTGAGTTTTCTCATCATCGAGCTTGACAACGGGCCGATCAAACTGAGCATCCCTAATTCGTCCCCTAACACGGGTCGACCGAATCGGGTGCCTACATGTATATATAACTCTAAATCTATTAAATTATCAGTTCTATTTTTTATTTTTCAATTTGGTATAATTCAGAGTAGTTCAGGACAGATCTCAATTCAGAGAATTCAAATCTCTAGATCCATCCCAATAAAAATTTTATAAATTAGTGAAGTGATTTAATGGTTAATGTTTTTTGGGAGAAGATCTAAATATGACCCTAATGTTAACCTTAATTCTTACATTGATATTTAATATTTTTCAAGGTTCATTTATGACCCTTATGTCAACAGATTCTGTACATTTAAGCATAATATTTTAACTCTGTAAACTTTTCTATTGCAAATGCAAATGTGACTTATGTGGAGCCCATTTAATTAAATTTAAAAAATAAAAAAATAATGGTGAAAGGAAAAAAAAAGTATGGCTTCTCATCCCCCTTTATATTCTTCTTCTTTTTCTTCTTGAAATGTTAAATTATAGCCTAAATTAAATATGTCTGCAAGCAACACGGTTCTTCTCCACATCATCTTGATAAAATCATCAGATATGTATAGTTTCTTTTCATCGAAAGCTACACCATCAGTTTCAAGTTTGTAGTAATGAAGCTTGAGAAACTTGCACCTATCATAAGTAGTTTGATCAACAGAAACTAGCAGGAGATGATTGATCAAGTCTCTTGTATCCTCCCCAAGCCAGAAGCTACCTAAGAACATGTCTAGCATTGGCTTATCACCCTCTACATAAGCCTTATTCACCATCGCAATTATTATAGTCTTGTTCGCTGTTGATGCCATAACCAAAGCTTCATCACCTTTATGGCTAGGAACATGCCCAAGGTTAGTGCTAGTCCATTGTTCTACAAATATCACATTGCAGTGTATAAACATATATGCAAGAAAGAAAAATAAAAACAAACAAAGAAAAGACTATGCTTACAATCGTTGAGGATTGGCAATTGTAGGGACAATCTTGGGAAGGAAAGAATTACTTAAATCTAACATCACAAGGGTTGGAAATGAACAGTAAATAGATTGAACCAATGAACAAAAAACCCAAGATGCCAATGATGTATTTGCTGCTATGATCTTTAAAGATGTGCATGTCCTTTGAAACAATTGTCACGGCTTGAATCCAAAGGGCACGTGACCGACATCAGGAAATAAGAAAACATTAAACTTCTAAAATTCATAGTAAGCCTTAAGAAAATTTTCACAATAACTTAACCAACATAGATATTTTTAAGAAAATTCAACAGAATTTCCTCTATACCGAGATAAAACCAAAAACCTCAAAAATACAAATAACACTTCCAAAAATTTTTCAGTAAACACTACTTCATAATTACTCCAATAATCCATATCAAATCCATCCCAAAAACATATATCTCCAATATAATAAAATCAATAATATAATTTATACAAAATATTCTATTACTGCAGTGTTCTAGAAAATTAAGTACATAATACATATATCAATTAGACCTATATAAAATAGTCGTAGAAGAAGAAACTCGGCATAGACAATGACTAGATTCAGTTTGACTGTGAGGTCCTGAAAAAATAAAATTGAAGGGAATCATACCTCATTAAGTGAATTAATCTTATAAAATCTAAGTTAGTTTTAAAATAGTTGTTTAAAACTTTTTAAATTAAATAAAAATTTAAAATCCTTCACTTTATTACAAATTTATATTCATATAAATCCTTTCCAAAATTTATAAATCACTTTAATACAATATTCTTATACGAAAACATATAAATTGAATTTTTGGTGGAAAATATGGTAGAACCCTAAACCTCAATCCATTATCGATATTCTGAGAGAACAAACTCAACCAAATTACATTTCAACTCTGACCCGAGAGAACAATCTTAACCGAGCTCAATCCATATACTGCTTGAGAGAATATGCTCCACCAAACTCAATTCTCATACTGTCCGAGAGAAAAAGCTCCGTGAAGCCCATTTCACATACTGCCTGAGAGAACAAGCTCCATCGAGCACAAATCCACATTTTTTTCAGACTCAAGATCTTAACCTGTATGCACGTGGTCCTGGTGACACTCATTAGGTAGCACATTCTACTATTTTCTCTAAAACATATTTATTCCATAAACCAATAAAATAAAATATCATAAATCCAACTAAATCATCTTCCTAAAATTTATTCACGATAATAAAATAAATAAATTATGCATAAATCTATATATTCAAATTTAATATTATATTAACCATATGAAAATTCTAATTTAAATATTCTCAACAAACATTTTATAAAATTAACTCACAAGTGGAGCGTGCTAATTGACGCATCCTTAACTATCTATACTCGACACCTCCTCATCCTTCCGAACTCTTTAAATAATTCAAATATTTATTTAATAAATAGCTTTAAATAAATTATTAAAAATCTTAGAAAAATTATAAAAATTCGAGAATTGATCAACTTTAAAAATACTAAAATAATTAATTTTGAGACTCAAAAAATATTTCTAATGAATTAAAATAATTTATATAAAAATATATAATTTCCTACATAAGGATTAGGAATTTTTATCTCACAATTTGTAAGGAATTGAAGCCAAATCTAGTTATAGAAATTAATTACCTTAATTTATACTATTTAATAAAAATAATTTCAAAATTTTCCGGATGGGTTATTATTCATTATCGGAATTCAGGTGGGATCCGCCGGATTTCTCACTGGAAACACAACATCCGATCAAACTAAATATATCAAAAAATTCTCCACAATATATAGAATACTTCTATGGCCTTAAACAATCTAAAATAGGCCCTAAATAAAAAGATAGAAAATTTTTTTAAAAAATTACCTAAAAATTCAAAAAATATTCTACCGACAGAGATTAGATGTAAGATCAACATCTACAAACTCTTGAAGTAATGGGAAATAAGTTTCAGATAGCAGCTTTTATTGATTAAAGATGAGGTGAAAGTTCCAATATTCACATCTTTAGGCCGAATTTTCAAATTAAAAACTAATTTTTTCTAGGTTGGTTCTGCAAAAACAGACATTGTGTAAAGGACATCAAGAAATGGTTGGTTGTAAAATTTCAGGTCAATTGACTTGAAATTTGTTTGAATAGTAAAGGGAGAAGAGAAAGAATCAAAGGACTAAAACGGATATTTACCAAAGCACACCTCCCATCTTTCATGGCAGCCTCGATTTTCATATATACTCGTTCACTTTTGTCTTATTATTAGAAGCTAATGTCAACCCAAGTCAATTCATTAACTTAAGTTGACTTGGCAATTCAAAACAACTTAAATCAATTACTTTAAACTTGAATATATAGACACTAATGACAATTCCGACTATATTGATGAATTCCAAGAATCTTTTAATAAGATTGAAGAATTATTTCAATATAAACAAAATATAGACACAGACATTGATTCATTAAGTAATAATATAAATAAAATCTTAATGAATCCTGCAGAAAGTATAGAATCTCAAACAACAACTAGAAACCCTATCTCTAGGACATCCCCCACACAATATAGTGCAAGAGAATCATACACAGTAACTTATGATGCAGGCATCCCTCCTAGGAGAACAACAAAAGTTCAACCTAATACCTTACCTGTTAGGAGACATAATATAGGACAGAGATTAATTCCTGATAAAGATTATTATTTTGGAAAACAAATATTACTTAATATTGCCAAAATAGATCCATAAGAATGGGACACTTACATAGAACAATGGTCATCATTAGTTCTAAGGCATTACATTCAATATGATTATAATATATCTACTGGAGAAGACATGATTAATAAAGGTGAGACATTTTTAGGAGAAAGTATAAGAGGAGCTTGGGAAACATACAAAAGAGAAAATCCCCAAGAACTTCAACATATAATTTCTCTAGGACCAAACATATTAAATTTTACAGGACTCATTCATAGAATGATAACAGGACAAGAAACAATTACAAGGTCTGAAATTAGACAAGAACAAACACTTAGAGACCTTGAACAACTACAACTTAATTCTTAGGAATACATAAAAGAATTTTCCTGTGATTATTTACATTTAGCATCCATATCAAGAAATTATTTTTAACAAGAATTAAGAAACAAACTTTTCTCTAAACTTCCAGGAGAATTAGGACTTGAAATACACAATAAATGGAAGGAAAAACTTAGAACAATTCCTCCAGACATAGTTACAGGATGGGATAACATAGGATATAGAATACAACATATAATGCAAGTATTGAAAGATAAATGTAAAGCAATAGCTGTGCAAAAACAACTTAAGACACAAAACACAGGTTATTGTAGAAAGATACACACACCGCAAGCATATGAGTCTAAGTACCCTAAGACTAAATCTAAAAAATAGCAAAAACATAAGACACATAGATCTCTTAAGACTAAGAGAAAATCTTATAAAATTAGGAAATCTGATGAAAAGAAACCTTATCTTAAAAAAGACAAATATGTAAGAAGACAAAAAACAGATAAAACATACCAAAATAAACTTACTTGTTTTGCCTGTAACAAAGAAGGACATTTTGCAAAAGAATGTCCTTACAAACATAATCTCTATACAAGAAAAGCAGAGATTATAAAACAAACAAACATGAATCTAATACATGTAGATGAAGACATGTCAGACACATCCTCTATTTACTCAATAATATCAGAAGAAATATATGAGAAAATAGAAAAAATACCTAAAGACTATACTTTTATAAATCAATTTATAAAAGAAAAAGTACAGGACATTGACACAGAATCAACAACTTCTGAAGATGAAGAAAATATTAATTTAATGTTTTTTTATCTTAAAAATTCTGAGACAACAGATTACTTGCATAATTGGCATTTTAACACAGGATCAGACATAAATCCATGTTTTAAATGTAGACATTTTCCACATATAACTGTTAAAGCTAGATGTATAAAATGCATGTTAGAAATATGCAAATTATGTCTAGAACAATATTATCAGACTACATTTCCAAGACATAATATAACTTATACACCTTAGATAGGCATAAGTAATCAAAGACTTTCTACTCTAGAAAATAGAGTAGCCATACTAGAAGATTCTTATGACAACCTTTCAAAAGAAATTAAAAAACTCAAAAAAGGAAAACAGCAAGAAAAATTGGAATTCACCTAATTTAGGAATAAAAATATCTGAACCAGGTGAATCATCAGACTTTCAATTTCATACACTTATGGCTTTAGAGACACAAGGATCACAATTAGAAAGTTCACAGACAGAAAAATTGGTATATCATAAAATACCAACCATATGCAATAAGACACCTATAACAGAACTTAAAAAAGATAAATTAGAAAATTGTAATTGTAAAATTAAAGGACAATGTAAAAATCATAATCAAGACAATTTCCTAATAAGAGAAGAAACAGATACTCCAGAAAATATTCCTGATTCTGAAGAATTTAGGGATATAGACTTAGTAGACCTAGTAGATTTATCTAAGGTTAGAAAAACCTTAGAACAACACACAGAATTAGACAACATAATCAATAAACTGGAAAAATTAGGGACTATAGGAGAAAACCCTACTAGACATTGGAGCAAAAACAAAATAACTTGTAAGTTAGACATAATCAATCCTGATTTAACTATTAAAGTATGAAAGATTAAATTTAACACTTGGGAGATAGAAGAATGCAAAATATGTATTAAACAACTCATGGACTTACACGTTATAAGACAAAGTACATCTAGACATAGATCACCAGCTTTTATTATCCAAAAAGAATCAGAACTTAAAAGAGGACAATCCAAGATGGTATTCAATTACAAAAGACTTAATGACAACACACATGAAGATGGTTATAAAATCCCAGACAAAGATGTATTAATAAACAAAATACAAAATGCAAAATTTTTTAATAAAGTTGATTTAAAATCAGGTTTCTAGAAAATAAAAATGCATGAAGATAGTATTCCCTGGACAACTTTTAGTTGCCCTGAAGGACATTTTGAATGGTTAGTAATGCCATTTGGACTAAAAAATGCTCCATAAAATTTTCAAAGAAAAATGTATTAAGCATTTAGACATTGTAGTACATTTACTTGTGTGTATGTTGATGACATTTTAGTTTTCTCAAAAACTGAAAAAGAGCATATTGCACACTTACATTCTGTATTTAACATATTTGAAAACCATGGAATGATAATATCTAAAAAGAAAATGGTTCTCAATAAAAGACATATTGAATTCCTAGGCTCTGAAATAGGACAAGGAAAAATAAAACTACAACCTCATATTACTAGGAAGATCTTAGAATTTCCTGATAAAATTGAGGAACTTAAAAGACTGCAGGCCTTCTTAGGACTCTTAAACTATGCTAGGCCTTTTATTAAAGACTTGTCTAAAATGACTGGGCCTTTATACAACAAGACTTCTATCAAAGGACAAAGACATTTTAATAATGAGGATATTAGAATAGTACAAGACATTAAAAAATGTGTACAAAACCTTCCTCTACTTAAACTTCCTTTAAACACAGATTACATGATTGTAGAAACAGACGGTTGTGAATTAGGATGGGGAGCTGAATTATATGCAAAACCTCATAAGTATTCACCTAAGACAGAAGAACAAATTTGTAGATACTCTTCAGGTATTTATAAAGAAAAAGGCATTAAATCTTTAGATTTTGAAATATTGACGGTAATAAATGGAATTGAAAAATTCTATTTATACATTTATGACAAACCGTTTATAATTAGGATAGACTGTGAAGCAATTGTAAAATTTTACAATAAACAAACAGAAAAGAAGATTAATGAAAATAGATGGTTAAATTTTGTAAATTTAATCACGAATAAAGGTATTAAGCCTTCTTTTGAACATATAGACATCAAGAAAAATACTCTTGTAGACAATTTATCCAGACTAATCTTTTGATGTGTTTACAGGGTAATCCAAAGGAAAAATCCTCAGACACCAAAGAAAGACTTGGTTTTGGTGCTAAAAATCTTAGAAAAATTATAAAAATTCGAGAATTGATCAACTTTAAAAATACTAAAATAATTAATTTTGAGACTCAAAAAATATTTCTAATGAATTCAAATAATTTATATAAAAATATATAATTTCCTACATAAGGATTAGGAATTTTTATCTCACAATTTGTAAGGAATTGAAGCCAAATCTAGTTATAGAAATTAATTACCTTAATTTATACTATTTAATAAAAATAATTTCAAAATTTTCCGGATGGGTTATTATTCATTATCGGAATTCAGGTGGGATCCGCCGGATTTCTCACTGGAAATGTTTGAATGTCTGAGTTTTGATTTTTAGCACCAAAACCTACAATTTACATCAAGACAAACGCAACTGTTACAACTATGAAGTTTGGTCAACAAGAATTACCAGTCTTCAAAGACACTCATACTTTTAATTTTGCAGAAAGAAAAGACTTCAGTGGTTCGCAGCTCTGCATAATAGACAGTATCTGGAATCTCCCTACTGAGGAAAAGGGAATCACCAAGAAAATGGGAGTAATTAATGCCTTAATTAATTATTTTCAAACATCCCAGACTCCATTGGGCAAAAAATTCTTATGCTATGTTCTTTATAATGGTCCATATGTAGGAATTTACGACAACTGGATTGAGATTAATGAAAGAATTGAGGTCTATAAGCAAATGTCTAAATTTGACAAAACATTAAAGACACCAAAATTTAAAGGTTTTTATGACTGTAAAGAAACCCAAAAAGACCTTCAAGACTATCTTCAACCCAATACTCCATATTATATTGGCCCAGAAGCAAAAAAGAGACTTTCTGATCCAACTTCCAACTCATCCTTCTCTAAACCAAGAACATTTTATGCCAAGACACTCACCAAACACACAGTTCCTACAGACAATACAAAAAATGAGATTGTGATGATATAACACAATATCCCCTATTCTTTGAATACATGGATCGAAGACATAATGGATACATTATGGACAAAGTTCATCATTCTCCAAGAATTTCTGGACTTATGTCACAATGACCACTTTGCTGAATGTAATGCTATTAATGATGGCTTTTTTGTGGTTATATTTTTCATTGTGATAATAGATATCCTTGCAGGAAAGAACACCACTTATGTGGAAAGACATCCTTTTGTCACTGTCAACTTATTTATTCATTCAGATCCTGTGGAATATGGGTTGACAGGTTTCCATTTGGTAAAAAATTCAAAAATTTTGAAATTAGTCCACTCCAATTTTACCAACATGGACTTTTGATAGACTTATGGATCCATGATCCATCCAACATCACTGATTTACTAGAAATCCTTGAATTGCCACTACTTGAAGCAGCAGCCCATAATGCCATTCATGTTAAATTAACTGCTGTTCCCTCTGAAGACATAGCTGGACAGACAGAACCTTGTTATACAATGGCATTTATCCATACCCTTGGACATCCAAGATACAAAAAGACACCCTCAGAACATCTCCATCCAGAAACTTCATGGACTTTGCCTCAGAATCTGTGGCCTAAAGCCCTAGATCATTGGAAGGCCAGGACAGTTGCTTATAAAATTTTCTTTAAAATTAATGGGCCTGAAATAGACATTTACAACTTATATGATGGAAGCCATTATGAAAAAGTTTATATTACAAAAGGATTATTGGAGTCTAGCTCAATCAGTTTCTGCTTTAAAGGATCCAACGAGTTTCATACTATTGTTAAAGTGTATGAGACATTATACAAAAAAGAGCAGAAAAGCAAAGACATAGAGTCAGACACTCACTCCACTTCTAATAGCAGACACTCTCCAATAGATAGCGGAAGACAAATGGTGGACCCCTCTACCTTTCATGAAGAGAATAAAGACAGATAATGAAGAAAAGACTACACAAAGTGGGCCAACCCACGTGAAGGCATAAACAAATTGTACTAATGCTTATTTGATCCTGATAAGTATCATTTTTTTTACTTTTCTTGTATTGCCCTTCCAGTAAAGGGTATTTTATGTAATTTTTCCTTTATCCTCCAACTATATAAGGAGGGCTCCTCCCTCAGTATAACATATATAGAAGACTCTGAAAGCTCTTTTTACTAAAAGTAAAGCAAACTCATAAGGGAAATTCATCTCTTGCCCTACCCGTGATCTGGAGAAAAATCACTTTCTCATAAGTCAAGCAAAATAAGAATTATTGTAAATTAGTTTCTTCTCAATTATGTATTTCTAAGCTCTCTTTAGGGTTTATCCAGAGAGAAAAGATAAATACAAGAAAGTTTTCTTCATTCCAGGTATTTTATTATAAACTTTTATATGTATGATTCTATCTTTGATATAATTAGTTTTGCATGAAAAATTTAAATAAGTTATAATCAATAATATAATCCTTTCAGACTATATATGTTAAGGAAAGCAAACTAGTAGTACTCCTTAGTATTATCCTTGGGAGGAAAAGAGTGGCCAAAAAGAGGCCTTATAAAGTACTCCAGTGAATAAGGATTATGAACGGGTAGAGTTTCTGAGAAACTCACTAGTTTATCCTTAAATATATAAGTTAAGTTTTATACTATTGGTTTACTTATTTAAATTTTTAATCCATTCATTATACCTATTATTTAGGATGATGCATGTAGACAAATTATAATAAACTGGTTGGAAATGAAGAATGCTTTTGATTATTTATCTGAGTATCTTATGGATGAATCTTTCTTTTGATAATTTGATTAAAATAGTATCTGTTCATGACCACTATTGAAAAAGTTTTAGAAAATTTTTGTCTTTTAGATTTACAAAGTAGACAATCATTAGACGAATTTAGACAGGAAGTAATCCATTACATAGACGTTGAAGACAATAATCACATAGAAAATCACAACATAGACTGTGACTGTAACGAAGTCTCTAAATGAATCTTTTTATTTCAAAAACTTGTAGACACACTAGACATATTAATTAGACAATTTCCTCATATCCCACAACTAAAAGCATCTGAACAGACTTTCAGTACAGAACCTTCTATTTCCCAAACATTAAAATCAGACTCAGATTCTTCATAAATGTTAGACACACAATTCATAGGATAGACTACCAAATAGCACAACAAGAAATAAGACTTTCCAATCTACAAGAAACATACAGTAGCCTCATTAGAAGAAGCACATACTCAGACAGACTTAGAAAACAACAGCTTCTAAATTCACTTAAAAAAGAAATTGAAAAGACAATTTTTAGAATAAGACATTTACAAGACTGTCAAGTGATCTGCACACTTTAATGAGTAGACAAGCCCTAGACAACATAAATCTTAAAATAGTTGAAGAGAATTTAATTTTGCAAGAACGCATACAGACATATCTTGGCTTAATTACCAGATGAAACACATTATACTTTTCTAGTATCAAGAACACAGGACTAAATCAGAACATTACTATAGCTAAATAGGACATTGAAAAGACTAAAAGACAAATTAAATATTTAGAAGACTGTAAGACAATAATTTCACTTTAACCTGACACCAGGCACTTAAAATTCTTTAGGAAAAATTTTTCCTTTAGACACCAAGACATTTGGCATTAGTATACTTTGCAAAACAAAATTTTGCAAAGTATCCTCCAATCCCCTGTGGTATCAGAGCATTTAGATATTAAACAAACTGGATAGCCAAGACTACAAAAATTTTGATTATTTAGACTTAGCTATAAATAGTACACATAAGACAATCATATCTTTAGACAAGACAAAACATACATGTTTTTATAGACATAGTAGAGAATTTACACATTGTTTACACTCTAATAATCCACATTTAAATACAGTAACAGACTTAATAATTTCATTAGGAAATTCCTTAAGTCAACAACAAGACAAATTTAACAAGACACTTGAGATTATCTTCCAAAAACAAATCCTGACACTATATAACATTTCTGAATTAAAAAATCAGATTAATTATCTAAAAAACACACAAGACATCTTTAATAAAAGATTAGACATAATAAAATTAGACAATATACCCAGTAAAAAGGATATAAACACATTATCTCAATTAATTTTGGAAAATAAACCAAAAGAAACTGAGCATCAGACAAGACAATTAATTAAAAAACTAGATCAACAATTGGACCATAATCAGACCTTAATTGAAAAACAAATCACATTAATAAAAGACATGGTTAAAGACTTAAAAAAGACAATATTAGGATATTAATGGACTTTTATAAAAACACATATTTTGAAGAAGCAAAAGGATACACACACATATATAACGACTCTCATACTCAGTTTGACACAGGCTATACACATAACTCTAAGGTTCAAGCCTTACCAGACAAAATAATAATAGCCCAAAACAATACTATCATTGCTTTACTAGCTCATATCCACCAAAGACTTGACAAAATATAAACAAGACAAATTTTATTAGAGACAAAATTTTCTGGCACACCTCTAAACATAAAGACAGAATTCAACATTATTTCCTCAAGACTTAGCAATCTTAAAATTGAAACTTCTGATACAGGAAAGAAAATTGTTCAAGATAAAAAGCCAGCAAATAAGTTTTTATTTGTAGGAAAGCCTAAGACATCATGAGTAACCAAACTCAAACTCAAACCCAAACAAGACTCTTTCCAAGAAGATCCAGAACTATTAGAGAACAAATCCTGATAATAGGACATCTTGGTTATTCTGTAGACAAAATTCCACACAAACTTTGGAACAGACAGTAGACCTAGAAAATGATACAAGTATATTTTCTAATAGACAATTAAGGACTTTAAACCCTAGAACAATATATCAACAAGGATTTTTAGACAATCTCACAAGAAGAACACAACTTTTAACCCTAAGAAAAAATATTAAAATTGCATGCCCTGATGGACAAGAAGTTATAATACCACTAGTTTCTCAGGAAGGTAGCAACCAACTTAGGACACACAGACGTCTTAATTATATCCATCTAGGACTAGTAGTCATTGGAATAAGGACTTTAGCCAGAGCAGGTATATGAACAAAAGTACTAGTAGTACTTTATGATACCAGACACTCAAACTTTGACAAAGCCATTATAGGAATAATGGAAGCAGACATGAACAACAATGGTAGTATAAACTATATTGCCTCATACTTCAATATGACAATAAATGATTTTAAGAAATATGTTAAAATCAAGATACTAACAAAAGGATATCAAGACTTCATGGGAGACAATATTCTTTTAGAAATACAATTTATAGGAAAAGCCATGCATAATATAACCACACCCTATAAATTAGACTTAAGAGGATTTGTTGACATTATATCCACAACAGGAACCAGAATGATTCCTCCAAGACAAATAAATTCAGAAACATTAGCCGGTTTGGAATGGAATCTAGGACATATAAGACCAGTTAATGAGACATTAACCCCTACAAATGCTGAATATTACCAACATACAGACAATTCATACAGTGTAAGATTTACAGACTATGAAAAAGGCAAATCTATCATAGAAGAAGATACAGATGATAAATCTACTTCAAATATGATGATTAGGACTTCTAACATAGATGAAAATTCACCAATATTAGTTAAAGGACAACTGTAGGGTGAAACTGCATTAAATATAAAGACATACATTAAACATTACTTACCCAGAATTTCAGACTTTGTTGGTTAGACAAAAACTATAATATTCGCACCTTCTTCAGTTTAACCCTTTGATTGTTTTACACCCTTTTTTTTTTCACAATAATATATAATTTTATTTTCATTTTTTCATTTTTTCTTTTTTCTTTTCTCTTTTTCTTTTTTTTTTTCCGGTTATTACAACATCCATTTTTTATTTTTTTTTCTAACAAGGAAGGAGACGAGAACTAAGTACTGAACCGATCAGATAGACATGGGTAATATAGTCATGCAGAGGTAGTTCAAAGCAAATGAAAGATCTCCACAAGCTGGAAGAACGCTAACAATAGAGATAACATCAGGTTCAACGCCACTTGCTTTCGTGTGTGAATACAACCGCATTTTTAGCAATTGCATTGTTCACATACGGGCATTTCATCAAACACTTGTCGAGCCTTTTTCAAACACTTACACTTCCCATACATATCAACTAATCCATTCCCATATATAAATTCAAATGAAGCCCAACTTTCACAACAGCACCATGAACTTTCAAGCCAACCCATAAGTTATCATACCTTTAAAACACAAGGGTAAGTGTACATATCAGGAACAAATCCTTGGCGAGACATGATTTCATCAAATACGTGACGAGCGAGCCCTGGTTTGCCACAAGTAGTATAAGCCCTCATCAATTTAATCCCATGCAACGCATTCTAGTGAAGATTTTAGTCAATCAAAATCTTATGGTGGAGTTTTTAAGGGTTATGATATATGTGGGTATTGATCTAAAATCCCATTACATAAATGCATAAACAAATAAATTAGGTCCCTCAACAAGACCAAACTGAAAACAAGCACTACTCTGGAGTCAGAAAACCAAAAGGAGAGGTGAGGTTGAAATCAATAGCCTTTTTTACTATGAAATCTAGCTCTTGAGCGCATTTGACACCTTGCCATTGACAGTAGTGGAAATGCCCATCAAGAGTGTAGAGAAGCTTGTTGTCTAAGTTGGCTTTCGCTTTGAATGAAAGTAATGAAACGACATCGGAGGGGAGGAGGTTAGTGGTGGTCTCAGAGAGAGCTAAAGTGCTGAAAGAAAGGGGGAGGAGGAGTAGAAGAAGGTACAAATTTGAATGAGTCAGTGGTGGCATCTGGTTTTTGTTGCAAAGTGAAGCGGTGCTAATACTGGTGGCGGTGGCAATGGCGAGCGAGGTGATTGAGCGTGGGAAGTGGCAGGATTGTTAAAGTGGAGGGAGGTAGTTAACAAATCCCTTTTTTTATTTTCTTTTGACAGAACTGGGTCCTGTATGTGCAACCAACTGTAGTAATAGAAAACTTAACAACGTTTAAGAGTTTTACTTAAATGCACCAAATATATCTGCATTAAGGTATAAATGGCTTTTAAAAAATATGAGGTACTAATATGAGAATTGTACAAAACATTAAGACCATGTTTGAACCTTATCCCAATGTTTTTTTAAAAGTATCATAAAATAAAATGTAGATATCAGAATCCTATTGACCTTGTACCAATTAATTTTGATGGACTGAATTCTCCATTCTTATTCCCATGCTAAGCTTTTTTTTTTTTTTAAGTAATGGTATTTTCTTTATTACATTCTCTCAAGTTTCCACTGACTATACAGTAAATAAATAATTTTTAAAAATTTTAAAACTTTTATAAGCATATATTAATCAAAACTGACCTTAAATCAAAATATAAGTCCTAATTGAATAACTATTAATGGCATGTAAGGACCCAAATTCTGGTTCCATTTCTGTTCCCCAATTGTAAATTGCCCAATTAAAATTTCCGAAATTAGTACTTTTCTCCATTACTATAAAGTAAACAAATATCTATTTTCTATTGTACACATTTGGCGTCTTGCAAAAGGAGGTTTTTTTAGTAATTGTCTCCATTTCTCAATTACTTTGCCAATTGCCATTGGCTAAAGTGGCAAATCGGCCCCTGAACTATTTTTTGAGGTGAAATTAACCCAAAATTAATTTTTTTAGTTATTACACCCATAAAGATCCTAATTTTGGCAATTTAACCCAAAGTTAAGAAAGTGAATTACACATCCTTCCGACAACAAGAGGAGTGAGTGTATTAAATACTAATAAAAATTATATCTTTCTCTTTTAACATCTTTCTTTTTTCTTTCTTCCTCATAATGAAATATATTTATTATGTTAATTTTAATAAAATACAAAGACTGTTAATCTTTTTAACAAAAACATTATCACCTTATGCACCGAACACCACCACTGGCACACCAACACTACTGATGGCTTTGCTATCATTAACATCGTTCAATAGCACCATTAATACACAAAGCCATCACCACATAAAACCACCAACACAAATCCAAATCCACCTCATTTTTTAACCTCTACAATCACTGTCCAACACCGTTGCAGGCACCACTAATACAACCCACCAACACCATCACTATTCAAGACCATATGCTCCTTTATATCCTTAATAATGGAGGAATGAAAAAGAACAATAAATTACTACCAACACAACCCACCAATATAAGAAATACAAAATCATCACTTAATAGAATATAAAATAAATCCACAAAATTGAGATTGGCAAAGCAGGAATTTAACGTCCAACCACTAATAAAATCAACAGCAAATCAACAACAAAAAATACATAAAATCAATAATAATATTATATGAAATTAATAATAGTATCAACAATAAAAAAAATAAAATTACTAAATTAATAATTGTAAAATCCTTATAATTCAACAATTATAAATAAAAATAATTTAATTGCTGCTATCACTACCATATAAATAAATTTACCCATTAGTGATGAGTAAAGGCAGTGTTAATTGTATTTTAAGGCTACTATTAATTAAGGAAACAAAGAAGAAAAAAGAAAAAGTAGTAAGAGCATCATCATTCATAGAGGTAGGTAGTAGCCGGGCTATTACAAGTGGACCGAAGGAACCGCTAGTTAAGGCAGGCTAGTGTAGGTGGACCAAAGGCAACGATGGTTGAGTTGGGCAGTGACAGTGTTGCAGATAAAGGCTATTAATGGGTAGAGGCAAAGTGGGAGGTGGTGTGTGAGAGGCAAAAATAAAAGAATAAAATTAGCAACAAGAACAATTGAGGCGAGTAAAAGAGCAACAATGATCGATAAAGAAGGCATCATTGGAGATGACGACAATATGGGAGGCGATGTTAAAGTTAGAGGCATGAGAGTTTACGAGGAAAGATAAACAAATAGGTTTTATATTTGTTATTCAATAATATTATTTTTGTAAATAAAAAAATTATTGATTCTTATAATTTAAGAGAGTGTAATGCACTTTTTAACTTTAATGGAAAATTGGGTTAAATTGCCAAAATTGGGATCTTTACTGGTGTAACAGTCAAAAAAGTCGATTTTCGGGTTAATTGCATCTTAGAAGATAGTTCAGGGGCCAAATTGCCATTTTAGCCCTTTGCCATTTCATACTTTTGTTTATATTTATATATTTGTTTTCACATTTCATTTTCTACTGACTTTTCTTACCTACTCCCTTGTCGCACCTATTACCCACCCTCACAGTTTCATGATGAGATCGTCCTATTTTATGTTTGAAATTCCATCATCATAGAAAATGAGAACTTTAAAAGAGTTTATAGTTCGGTGAAATCATAGGTATCTCTAATTAATAGCAACTAATGAATTATTATTTTATTATTTTTCCACTTAATTATACAATTATTTCTTTATAATTTAAAGTAATTATAACATTTTTCAAATATAACATTGTCCAAAGAGTTCATAGTCCGGTAAGATCATCGGTATCTCTAATTTCCTGTGAAGGACTATCAAACCATCATAACATTTTTTCAACTCCTGTTCTTCCAAATCACAATCCATTATTCTACGTCCATTCTTAGAATTATTCTTTCTCAATCCAAATAACATTGTGAGAGATTATTAATGGCAGAGAGTGTGACAGCCCTTTTGCTTAACAAGATCGGACTCTTTCTCGACCAAGAGATAAAATTATTAGGAGGAGTTCGGACAGAAGTTGAGCATGTGAAAGGTGAACTAGAGCATATGAAGGCCTTCTTGAGGGTAGCCGAGTCTAGGGAAGAAACAGATGAGCAGGCAAAAGTGTGGATTAAGCAAGTGAGAGATGTTGCTTTCGACATTGAAGATGTTATCGACGAATTCACTCTTCGCCTTGCTCAGGATCGCAGGGGCATGGAATCATGCAGTATTATCTATAAAATCATCCAGTTTGTCAAGAACAATGCAATTTATCGCCATCAAATTGCTACTGAAATACAGAACATCAAAATCAGAGTTAATAGGGTTGCTGCCGGGCGCAACAGGTACAAACTGGCACCACAAGAGCAAGGCTTAATTGGTGGTGCTACTGCTACCACAAGCACCTTGTGGCAAGAGCATCGAAAAAATGCATTACTACAAGATGAAGCTGATTTGGTGGGTATAGAAAATCCGAAAAAGCTACTGATGGATCTGATCAACGAAGATGAACCCGCGTTGAAAGTCATTTCTGTGGTGGGGATGGGAGGATTGGGGAAAACCACACTCATAAAGAAAGTCTATGACAATGTCAAGAACGGGTTCGACAAGTATGCTTGGATCAATGTTTCACAGTCATTCAATGCCAAGTTACTTTTTAAGGAGTTAATAAAAAACCTTCACGAACAAAGAGGACAAGAAGTACCTGAGGGACTAGAAACAATGGCTAGCGATGCTCTAAAAGAGAAGATCAAAGAATTCATCAGAGAAAGCAGATTCCTCCTTGTTCTTGATGATATATGGCAGACAGAGGCATGGGACTATATAAGCCATGCTTTTCCCTGGAACAATTTCGGCAGCCGAGTCATCCTTACCACCCGTAAAATTGAAGTAGCAAAAGCTTCCTGCGGGCGTTCAAGAGGTGTAGTCTATCCTTTGCAGCCCTTGTCTTCCCAAGAGTCTTGGGCTCTTTTTCGTAAGAGAATATTTTGGGATGAGGAGTGCCCTCCGCCGTTAGTAACTATTGCTGGAGAAATACTAGAAATGTGTGAAGGACTACCTCTTGCAATTGTTGCTATTTGTGGTCTGTTGGCTACAAGGGGCAGAAGCAAAGTAGAGTGGGAATTGGTGAAACGTAGCATTCCTGCAGAATTAGATGGCGGCAAGCTTGGTACCGTTGAAAAGATATTGTTACTAAGTTACTATGATTTGCCTTTCTATTTGAAAGCATGTTTGCTGTACGTATGCATATTCCCGGAAGATTATGAAATCGATAGCATGAGATTGATCCGATTATGGATTGCTGAAGGATTCGTGCAAGAACAAGAGCGGATGACATTGGAAGAAGTCGCGGAAGGCTACCTTTATGAGCTTCTTAATAGAAGCTTGATTCAAGTAGCTCACAGGGATAAAACCAGCCGAATTCGAAAATTTCGGATACATGATATCTTGAGAGAAGTTGTTCTTGCTAAGGCAAAGGATGAAAGTTTTGTGATGATCATTTCCGGAGAACAAGAAAGGATGCGGCATGAAAAGACAGCTCGAAGGTGGTCAGTTCATAATGAATTGATGAGAAGCTCTGAACTTGGAGTAGATAATTATAACAAATCAAAGCTTCGATCTTTGCTATTGTTTTATGTGCACAACTTTCAATTCAGCAAATCATTTGGCAATCATCTGAGGCTGCTCACGGTGTTGGATTTGAGAGAAACAAACTTGATGGTGTTCCCAAAAGAAGTGCTCAAGCTATATCACTTGAAGTATCTAAGTTTGAGAAACACCAATGTAAGAGTTCTGCCAACTTCAATATGGAAGCTTCAAAACTTGGAGACATTAGATCTCAAAGACACAAGTGTATTCCATTTGCCTGCAACAATTGTAACCCTTCACCGCTTGCGATATCTTATGTCATATGCGCATAGTCATTTATCTAAAAAAACACATCAAGAGTCAGGTCTGAGAACGATATCAAAATTAGGATGCTTGCATTCTCTTCACAAGCTCTGTTTCATAAAGGTTGAGGACCATAATGCGCATGATACACTTGAAGAAATTGGAAGGCTCAATCAGTTGAGGAGATTAGGAATTGGGGACCTAAGATTCGAACATGGGGAGAAATTGTGCTCAACAATTGAGATGCTCAACAAACTTCGTAGTCTCTGGATCGAGTCGGTAACAATGGAAGAAAGCATTGATTTGCAGCACATAACTTCACCTCTTCAATTCCTTCAACGAATATACGTACACGGACGTTTAGAGAGGATACCAAAATGGTTTTCTTCTCTTGAAAACTTGAGCAAATTGGAACTTTCACGTAGCCAACTAATGGACGATGTGTTGGAGCCTATTCAAGCATTGCCAAGTTTAGAGCATCTTGTTCTTGAAGCTGCTTTCGCTGGAGAGAAGCTCTACTTCAGAAGTGGAGGGTTTCAGAAGCTGAAGATTTTGTGGGTTTGGGAATTACATGACCTGAGAGTGGTGGAAGTGGAGAAGGGTGCAATGGCAAATCTTGAAGAGTTGCTCATATCTGACTGTCAATCGTTGCAGAATGTTCCATTTGGCACTGAACATCTTGCGAAGCTTCAAATTCTTCATCTTAGATTTGTTTCTGCGGATTTAGTCAGTAGTATCAGAGAAGGAAATGACCATTATTGGAGGGTGAAGCACATCCCTAATGTCCGAATTGAGTAAAAAATAATAAAAAAGAAGGCTGAGAACACTTAGGTACGCTATTTTAGTGTTTAAATGATGTGTTTATCCTATTTTACCCATTATTTATTAATCTCTCAAATATATATTAAATGTATTTTAGAAGATTTTATATAATTTATTTATAAATTTGTTTAAGGAGTATTTACATCAAATAACTTATTTGGTTTAAACAAAAATTTTGTAAAATTGATTTTCAATTCCAACTTTTTAATTTTTTAAAATTGCTTATCACTATACCAAATTTTTAGAATTTTCAAATAAATTTATTTTATAAAATATTCATATAAATCAAATACATTTCATTATTAAAAATTTATTTAAAAATAAATTTAATTTAAAAATTATTTAAAAATAAATTTAATTTAAAAATTATTTAAAAATAAATTTAATAAAATTCAACAAAGTAAGAAGTTGAAAATAAGATTTCTCTTATATTCCTAATTTCTCTATTTAGATCAAAACAGGTATTTGTTATTTCTGCTAACAGGTATATTTGGATAAGTCGAAATTCAGGCTATAGTAGTGGATACCAAAGTAGCATATAAAATTATAAAAATAAATTGTATAAATATTAAAAGTATAAAATTTTATTAATAGAAATAAATAATTCTGCTTTTCAATAGTTAAACTATAAATTTTTTATTTTAAAAAAAGTATAGTCCTTTTTAAATTTTTTTCTTCTTATTTAAAAAATTAATATATATATATTAAATTAAAGAAACATTTCAGAAATAATTTTTAAGGTATATTTAAAACTAAAAAATGCCTAATAATTGAAATTTCCACACAGTATAGATAGATGCCGCTAATAGTTTATCTACCGGTTATGATCTTATCATGAGAAAAATTGATTTCATATATATATAAAGAATTAGTTTGGAGTTAAATCATATTTTGACGAGGAGCCTCTCCACATGCAGATGAATACAAGAAGCAGCCTGTTGAAAGTCATGACTAATTTTGCTTAATAATTAAGCCTGTGAATTTGGAACAATTTGTGAAATAGTGCATGAAAGAGTTGGAGGCGTCACTTGTGCAAGTGCCTGAATTTTGGCAAAGTGTTCGCATGAAGCTATGGCTTGTCATTGATTTTCACTTGCACTAAACATGCTATACTAGTGTGTATGGTGTGTGTGAGCTTGTGCCAGTAGCAGTCACTGTTGTTGCAAAACCATTATATTGTAATATTTAAATATCTTCACGTACCAGTTATTATTATCTTTTATTATTATTATTATTATTATTATTTTCTAGAAGTGGTATGAGTGCTCTTCAAATTTACACAGCATGCAAGAAGTAATGGAATTTATAATACAACTGGATGATCACTTTTTGTTATTTTGATGTATTTTCTTTGTTTGGTTTTGATTACTAATTTCCGAAACTCCTGAACTAAACGTCTTGTAAAGCACGAAACAGGGGTTAAGGTGAGAGATGGAGGGAATCCTCACAAACACTCTGATGTCTAAGTTAGAGAATAGAAGTAGGGAAGATGTGAGATAACTTGAATATATATGAATGAGATGTCCCCTTATGAAGGGTATATGGTTCTATATATAGCAATACTCAAACATGGAAGGAATGAGATTTCTTATGGATCAATGAATTATAATCTTTGTAGGAGAGTGTTCCTTCTTCGATTAAGATTCCTCTTTGAGGTAGTTCCTTGGACGGATATATCTTCTCCCATGTCCATGTATTCCTATTTAGGGGGGGTAGAGGACCCCTAATTAGGTGGGAACATTTTAAATGGTATCAAGAGTCCCCCCCCCCCCGGAGTATGCGGATATTTATGTCCGTTGCGTCCAAATAGGATGCAGATGCCTTTATATGGGTTATAAGATGCGAGTGAGCTGAGGTGGCCAGCCTTAGTCACAATAAGCAGAGCTTGGCGCCGAGTATTTTGGTTGGTCATCATCGAATCGTAATCTATGGAACTGGGCTACTTGACGAGTGAGTATGATCTCCGCAATAGATTAACCCGTTCGTTTTAGAACAAGACGGAACCAGTCGTCACTGGGTTTGTAGATGCTCGGCTCAGGGGCACGAGGCTTACATGCTCGGAACCTCAGTACTACGAAAGCTACCTAAGGGTGCCAGCTTCAGTCACTGGACTTATGTGAATGAGACTTAGATGCTCGGCTCAGGGGCGCGAGGCTTACATGCTCGGAACCTCAGTACTACAGAAGCAATCTGAGGGTGCCAGCTTCAGTTACTGGACTTATGTGAACGAGACTTAGATGCTCGGCTCAAGGGCACGAGGCTTACATGCTCGGAACCTCAGTACTACGGAAGTGACCTGAGGGTGCTAGCTTCAATTACTGGACTTATGTGAACGAGACTTAGATGCTCAGCTCAGGGGCATGAGGCTTACATGCTCGGAACCTCAGTACTACGGAAGTGACCTGAGGGTGCAAGCTCCAGTTACTGGACTGATGTGCTCGAAATGGGCTAGGAGTGATGCTTGAAACGTCTCCTGATTTGCTTGATGGAGCGGCCCACTCGAAGATGTGGGTGGGACAACACGTGGTGGTTTTATTTCAACTCTTGAGATCACATAATTGATGCATTGTTTCGTGTGTCAGTGAACGAAACGCTCGTACAACCGTTATCGTGACTCCTCGCCTAATGAGTTATTTTATTCCCAATAGGCCCTTGGTGGCCTAGGGAGGAGCACAGTAATAATGAGGGCAATTAATGGCGTGCTTCCAGGTCCTTCCGTGTCTTTATAAATACTGTTGCGCTTGCTAACTGGCATATTTTGCTTTCTTCGCTTTTTTATTCTGTTTCTACTGCGTTTCTACTGCGTCCACCATTTCTATTCCTTCCTGCCATAATTCTTGCTTGAGGTGACCAGGTGATTCTTTTCATCTTTTCTTCCTCCTCTTTTTACCCCTTTTCTGTTATTTGGTTTTTGTCCCCTTCTTTGCTATGGCTCCCCGGGAAGAAATTAGCTATAACCTCTTTGTGTCCAACATAGATAGCAAATTGCTAGGGTGGTATAGGCGGTGGTTCTGCATCCCCACCGATTATGCCCTCCACACTGTAGATAGAAGGTTTAAGGTGCATACCCCTTTATCGGGGCTAAGTAGATTAGTATTGTACTTCGACCAGTTAGAGGGGGTCTGAAATTTCCCTTAGATCCTTTTGTCAAAGACTTTCTTAATAGGAATAACATTGCGCCCAGTCAGCTTCATTCGAATAGTTATAGGATACTGACCGGGTTTATCCAACTAATGTATGAAGAGGGTAAGGTTCTCAATCTAGATGTCCTTCTGTATTTGTATAGGCTGACTAGGAAGAAGGGAGAGCTGATGTTCTCCCTTTCGGCCGTACCCAACCATTCAATTTTTATTAAACTTCCGGATCTCCATAAGAAGTGGAGATACCATTTTTTCATTATGGAGCATCAATCGGACTTCCTGGATGTCTGGAGGATGTGGTCGGATGTCACGACCCAAAACAGGAGTCATGACCGGCGCTAGGGAACGGGAATTCTTTCGAATCCAGAACCCGTAGCAAGCCTAAAAATAAATAAATCATGCCATCATAACAGTAACAATATAATATGCAGCGGAAAATAAAAATCATAATATCATAATATTATCCATATCAACTGGATTTAAATAAAAATCTCATCTCATACATAAAATCTCTTTAATACAATCCAGTTTTAACATAATATATCTCCTTTAAAACAAAATACATGAAATCCAATACTGTAATTCACAACTACTGCAGTATCTAGATAAAATAAATAAGACTCAAGTAGACAATTTACATAAAGAAGCCGGGGCGGAAGAAATCCGGCGTATCGACCTGCTACTGAGGTCTGAGGAAGTTGACTCTCCTGAAAAATAGTCAACGGAGGGGAGTCAGACCTCACTGAGTGAATTACTATAATATATATACATACACTCTAAATGACTATGCATACAGTCAATAATACATGTCTAATATGTATATATACAGGCAATTCATACAGATGCAGAAAAATCGTTTTTATATATTTTATCTGAAAATCATCTTTTATGAAGGATTATATAGAACCCTAGAATATCGCAACCTCAGAATAATAGTGCTAGACAACACTCTAGCCATACAGGCTCACTGAATCCAAATATATCCACTTAATCCATTTGGACAGTAGACTGGCCCCGAGACACTAAGTCAACCGAGCTCCAGCAGTCTAACTGCCAGTGTGATTGGCCCCGAGACACTTGGTCAACCGAGCTCCAGCAATCATACCCAAACCACATCTCACATATCAATAATCATAATCAAATCAATATCCACAAATAGTTAGTAATATAGCCTAAAGCTATAGGCGTACCGGTACGTACTTGGTCCTAGTGCTGCCCACTAGGTAGCACGTTCTATTGATATCCTTCATTAATAAATAATAAAACATTCATTCACAAATACATGATGCATGAATGTAAATGAAACAACAATATAAACCATATATATACCGAAAATATACCAAACATAAACCAGGTATATTTTGAGTATATATATGTCAAATAAATCCAATCAAATCATGAATTAAACTAAAAATATATTTAAAAACATTTTAAATATATTTTATTAACAAAACATGTATATAATTTATTATATACCAAAAATATACCAAAAATATACTTGAATATAAATCACATTATTTATGCATATTCAGTCAAAATAAAACATGCATTTTCTAAATCATGCATCCTAAGCATATATATATAATATAGTAACTCACCTAATGCGCTCCACGAGACAGGTCCGACGGGCCTGGTCCACTAGCCCTCGGTCTCGGCGCAACTAAACAAGAAATAAGTAATCGACATCAGATTAGCCCTAATAGAAATCCTAGAATTCAATCTAGAGTATTAAAATACGGAAACAGAATTAGGGTTCGACTGGACATCACGTTTTACGAGAATTCTATCGAAAATTCGACAGAACCTCCCCTGTAAAACGGACATCTCTCTACTCAAAAGAGTAGAGCCGACCCTGCAAAGAAACACACTTCGAAATACAAGCTCAACACAATCAAAATCCCACGGTCGGACTCCAAACTACAGTCCACCGACCGGGGTCCACAAACACAGAACAATTTAGGAAATACCAAAAATACCCTTATAACATAGAAATACATTTTATAGGTAAAAATTACATAATTAACCTTGAAACACTATAAAAACCGATTAAAACTCATTTTATTAGAAAAACCGTATATTATATATATAATTGAAAATAATTTACGAAAAATAGTTTTAATTAGTTAAAAATACCAAATATTTTGTAGAAATCATTTTTATACCTTAAATAAATATTAAAACCAATTGAATTACATTTTTAGACAATTTAGGGTAAAATTACCAAAATACCCCTATATATATAAATATACTTAAATTACTTCAAAAATTCACCAAAAATCATACAATTATCCAAAATTAATTTTCTCAACATATTTATCAATAATATCAATATTTAAACTCAATTATCCAATTAATTTCAAATAAAAACACATTTAACCTAATTTTCTCAATTTCACATAAACTCAAATAATTCAAAATAAATATTTAGAAATTCATAAAAATTACAAATAAATTCCTATAATTCATTTCAACACCCAATTTAACCATAAACTCCAATTTCATAATTTAAATAATTAATTTCCGAAAATTAGAAAATAACGAAAATTAGAAAATAATATTAAAATATTCAAAAATACCCAAAAATCCAAACAATCTCCAAAAATTCCACAAAAATTCATAAATGAAGATTAAGCTACTAGGAACAACATTTGTGAAGGAATTAAGCATGAATCAATCAAGAAAAATTCGAAAAAAAATCAAAAACCCTAATAGGCCGAAATTGAAAAATCAAAACCTAACCAAATCTAGACCAAATCAACTCAAACCAAAGCTAGAATAACACTCACCGGAGCTCAAGGAGAAGAAAGAGACCGGCGGTGTCGAAAACGGTGGCCGGAGGAGGGAGAAACGGCGAAGGGTCAAGTTTCGGCAAAAAATGGAAAACTAGCTCACCGGCGCCGGGGAAGGGAGCTGCTGGCGGCGGGGAATGGCTGGAGGCGACGGTGGCAAGCCGAGAGGCACACCGACGGTGAAGGAACGGCAGTTGCAGCGGTGAGGGAGGGGTGATCGGCGTCGGGCGCGGGAAGGAGAAGGAGAAGGAGTCGGGGGCAAATGTGTAATTTGGCAAATTTTTTTGATTTTTAATGTATATATGTATATATATATACTTTATACTACATATTAAAATAATATTAAATCACACACATCAAATATACACCACACACATAAAAATATTAATATTTTAATAATTTATACCAAATAAAATTAATTAAATAACAATTAAAACAATTAAATACTTAATAAAATATTAGGGTAATAATAAACCCTAATTAAATAAATATATACACACAGGCTTTATTTAATAATTTAAAAATATGTATGAATTCATGCAAACCCGTAAATACATTTAAAATAATTAATAATACATTGTTTACGTGGAAATTTCCCCGAAAATGCAAGTCCCGGGAAAATTTTACGTAAAACACTGTATATAAAACACAGTAATTAAAATAGGTCTAAAATACATATCAACTCGTAAAAATATCGTAATATATACAAAAATTATTAACACTGCATATCCCGGTACAGTGTAAAAATATTTTAAAAACACGGGATATTACATCGGACGAGTGTCATAAAGTGACCCATTCAGCAAAACTTTTCGATCCTGATACGAAGTTAGTTTTACAGCTACATCTAGACGGACTCGCCGAAGCTCGATCCGTAGAAGATACGTCCTGGAGGTATCTATGGAGAGTTTTTCCGAGTCGCGACCATTCCCCTGGTATGATTATTTTGCTTTGAGCTTTGTTTTGTCTGACTAGTCTTATTTTTTCATCTGTAGATGGTTGACTTTTTCCCTAGTAGATGAGCTAGCTACAATGGAGGAGGGCCGGAATTCTCCTTCCCCAGAAACTGAGGCTCTTCCAGCTTCGAAGGCTGTTCCCGCCGAGCCCATGGGCAAGGCACCTGCTGAAAGTGAGCGGTCGAAGCGGGTCGGGCGAAGAAAAAGGCGACTAATAGACACAAGGTCAGATGCAGAGGGGTTGGACAAAGAGATTTATGTCCAGCGCCCCTAGTTATTTGGTTGTCCGGATATGCGGGGCTAGATATTGAAAAAGATGAAGCCCCCGAGCATCTCCAACAGTCAAGTATGGGACCAGTACACCGAGTCACTGCGGTTACCCGGTGACATGCAGCGTTGGTCGGAGGAGGGACCAGACGGATTGCTAGATTCCATGATCGGCCAGTCGCTGGAGGTAAGGGAGTTTTTGCTACTTGATACAACTTTTGTAGTGGATTCTTGACTAAGTTACCTAGTTGTTTTTGGCAGATGACTTAGGCCTTGCTACTGGCGAAGGATCAATACTTCTACTTGAAGAGCCAGTACAACTTAAAGGAAACTGAGGTGGGGACAATAGCTATAGATTTCGAGAAGAAGCTGGATAACGCCAAGGCAGCTTTGGAGCACTCCTAAAGAAGATACGTGGAGGCCAAATCTAATGTGGAGGCGAATCAGAAAAAGGTTTTTGAACTGGAACATAGCCAGGCCCAACTGACAAGGAGGATCGAGGAGCAGGATCTTCAGATTGCTAAGCTTTCAGGGGAGGCTGGTAGAGCTTGAGAAATCTCATGCGAATAATAATAAGGCACATCAAAGCATGGTAGGGGGGTTTCTCAAGGTGTACCGGGCTGAGTGTAAAAGGATCCTACTCTCTCAAGACTCAAGATTGGATTTGGGGGCCTTAGATTGGATAACTCCAGCCGATCTAGCCAGGCTTGCTGCAGAGGAGGACGCCCATCGAAAAGCCGGTTCCTTTCCTGTGAGGGAGTTTGAAGAGGCCGCTGCTATAGCTGGGTCTGGCGAGCGTCCAGAGGCTGCCGATGTTGCTTCCCCCTCAGTTTCCGGGACTGGGGGTCCGGGTGTTCAAATACTATAGTAGATATGTATAGGTTGATGTAATATCTCGTGTTTTTAAAATAATTTTTACACTGTACCGGGATATACAGTGTCAATAATTTTTATGCATTATACGATGTTTTTATGAGTTAATATGTATTTTAAACCTATTTTAATTACTGTCTATTATTTTCAGTATTTTACGTAAAATTTTCCCAGGACTTTCATTTTCGGGGAAATTTCCACGTAAACAATGTATTATTAATTATTTTAAATGTATTTACGGGTTTGCATGAACTCATACATATTTTTAAATTATTAAATAAAGCTTGTGTGTGTATATTTATTTAATTAGGGTTTATTATTACCCTAATATTTTATTATTTATTTATTATTATTTGATTATTTTATTTATTATTAAATTATTAAAATTTATTATTTTATTATTTATTTATTAATATTTAATTATTTTAATTTATTTTATTTTTTTTCTTTTTTTTTTTCTTTTCCTTTTTCTTTCTTTTTCTTTTTCTTTTTCCTTCCTTTTCTTTCTTTTTCTTTTTCTTCTTCTTCTTCTTCTTTCTTCTCCCGCGCGGGCGCCGGACCACCATTTCTTCTCACCGCCGTTTCTCCCTTCTCCGACCACCGTTTTCGACACCGCCGGTCTCTATCTTCTCCTTGAGCTCCGGTGAGTGTTATTCTAGCTTTGGTTTGAGCTAAAATGGTCTAGAATTGCTTAGGTTTCGATTTGAATATTTCGGCCACTTTTGGTTTTCGATTTTTTTGAGCTTCAATTTGGATGATTCATGGAAACTTCCTTCACAATGTTGTTCCTGGTAGTTTAATCTTCATGTATGAATTTTTACAGAATTTTTGGAGGTTGTTTGGATTTTTGGGTATTTTTGAATATTTTAATATTATTTTCTAATTTTCGGAAATTAATTATTTAAATTATGAAATTGGAGTTTATGGTTGAATTGAGTGTTGAAATGAATTATAGAAATTTATTTGGAATTTTTATGAATTTCTAAGTATTTATTTTTAATTATTGAAGTTTAGGTGATTTTGGAAAATTAAGTTAATTGTGTTTTAAATTGAATTTAATTGGTTAATTGAGTTTAAATATTGATATTATTGATAAATATGTTGAGAAAATTAATTTTGGATAATTGTATGATTTTTGGTGAATTTTGAAGTAATTTAGGTATATTATATATATATAGGGGTATTTTGGTAATTTTACCCTAAATTGTCTAAAAATGTAATTTAATTGGTTTTAATATTTATTTAAGGTATAAAAATGATTTCTACAAAATATTTGGTATTTTAACTAATTAAAACTATTTTCCGGGAATTATTTTCAATTATATATATAATATACGGTTTTTTTCTAATAAAATGAGTTTTAATCGGTTTTTACAGTGTTTCAAGATTTATTATGTAATTTCTACGTATGAAATGTATTTTTATGATTTAAGGATATTTTTGGTATATTTGAATATATATTCTGTGTTTGTGGACCCCCGGTCGACAGATTGTAGTCTGGAGTCCGACCGAGGGGTTGTGATTGATTATGGTGTTTATTTTTGAAGTGTATTTTCTTTGCAGGGTCGGCTCTACTCTTTTGAGTAGAGAGATGTCCGTTTTACAGGGGAGGTTCTGCCGGATTTCCGGTAGAATTCTCGTAAAACGTGATATCCAGTCGAACCCTAATTTTCGATTCTGTATTTTAATACTCTAGATTGAATTCTAGGATTTCTGTTAGGGTTATTTTGATGTCGAATAATTATTTCTTGTTTAGTTGCGCCGAGACCGAGGGTTAGTGGACCAGGCCCGTCGGACCCGTCTCGTGGAGCGCATTAGGTGAGTTACTATATTATATATATATGCTTAGGACGCATGATTTAGAAATGCATGTTTTATTTTGACTAAATATGCATAAATAACATGATTTATATTCAAGTATATTTTTGGTATATAATAAATTATATACATGTTTTATTAATAAAATATATTTAAAATGTTTTTAAATATATTTTTAGTTTAATTCATGATTTGATTGGATTTATTTGACATATATATACTCAAAATATACCTGGTTTATGTTTGGTATATTTTCGGTATATATATGGTTTATATTGCTATTTCATTTATATCCATGCATCATTTATTTTTGTGAATGAATGTTTTATATTTAAGAATGAAGGATATCAATAGAACGTGCTACCTAGTGGGCAGCACTAGGACCGAGTACGTACCGGTACGCCTATAGCTTTAGGCTATATTACTAACTTATTTATGGATATTGATTTGATGTGATTATTGATATGTGAGATGTGGTTTGGGGTGTGATTGCTGGAGCTCGGTTGACCAAGTGTCTCGGGGCCAATCACACTGGCAGTCAGACTGCTGGAGCTCGGTTGACTTAGTGTCTCGGGGCCAGTCTACTGTCCATATGGATTAAGTGGATATATTTGGAATCAGTGAGCCTGTATGGCCAGAGTGTTGTTTAACACTATTTTTCTGAGGTTGCGATATTCTAGGGTTCTATGTGATCCTTCATAAAAGTTGATTTTCAGACAAAATATATAAAATGATTTTTCTGCATCTGTATGAACTTGCCTGTATATATACATATTACTCTTATACTGTTGACTGTATGCATTATCACTTAGAGTGTATGTATATATACTATAGTAATTCACTCAGTGAGGTCTGACTCCCCTCCGTTGACTATTTTTCAGGAGAGTCAACTTCCTCAGACCTTAGTAGCAGGTCGATACGCCGGATTTCTTCCGCCTCGGCTTCTTTATGTAAATTGTATACTTGAGTCTTATTTATTTACTCTAGATACTGCAGTAGTTGTGAATTAAAGTATTTGTTTTAAAGAGATGTATTATAGTAAAACTGGATTTGTATAAAGATTATACATTTATGAGATTATATATGCGATGTGATGAGTTTTGAATTATATCCAGTTGAGATGGATGATATTGTAATATTTATGATATTATGATTTTTATTTCCGCTGCACATATATATATTATATGGTTATTGTTATTGCATGATTTATTTTTATTTTTAGGCTTGCTACGGGTTCCGGATTCGAAAGAATTCCCGTTCCCTAGCGCCGGTCATGACTCCTGTTTTGGGTCGTGACAAAGTTGGTATCAGAGCGAAGTTCGTATCAGAATGGAGTTCTGTGTCAGGGCTTAGTTATGTGAGTTGTGGCCCTAGTTTTAAAGTTGTGTTTTCTGTTGGACTACTGCAGTGTATTAGGTTCGAGTATGTCTTGATGAGTATTCCTTGCTGTAGTTTTCAGCGTTATTCCTCCGTTGTCTGTTTTGTCTGAATCTTTCCGTTTGTCTTTTCAGAATGAGGAGGCGAGCGCGTGTCGCTCCACCGGTCGTTGAGGCCGAGGATGATGAGTCTTTTCAGGACGAGGTTTTACCTCCTGAGCCGCCAGTTAGGCGTAGAGGTCGTGGCAGGGGTAGACCTCGAGGAGCGGCAGGTCGCCGTAGGCAGAGAGAGTTACAGGACGAGGAGCCTGTTGAGCCTGAATTTGATATTCCTGTTCCTCCTGTTGTTCAGCCTGTTCAGCCTGCCTATCAGCAGGGTATGTCTGACCCTGAGGCAGCTTTGTTCTATGCCAGAGTTGGCAGGATTGCGTTTGATGGTACTTCTGATCCTTTAGATTTTCTGCATGCGATTGAGACTAGGACTCGGACTGCTCATACCGAGTACCAGCGGATTATGATTGTTGAGTTGTCTGTTGAGGGATCAGCCTTGGATTGGTTCATTCAGATGATCCAGCCCTATATGATGACGATGACATGGGTTCAGTTTCGAGAGCGATTCATGAGGAGATTCTGTCCAGAGCCTCTTCGTTTGAGCTATCGTCTTCGTTTGACCAGTATTTCTCGTGGAGATCGATCTGTAGAGGAGTATACCCGAGAGTTTCTTCGTCTGGGTAGATATGCTGAGGATCTGATGCGAGATCAGTATTTCGCTGTTACTACCTATGTTACTGGTTTGGGTTCAGCTTTTGCTGGTATGCCTACAGCAGGTCTTACTCTGGAGTCTGTGATTGAGCTAGCTAAGGAGATTGAGCTGAGGTTAGTTAGGCAGGGAGCGATGCCTGATTATTACCAGTTGGGAGTTCAGTCGAGTGGATTGCAGGCTACTCCGTATTCGAGTTTTCATGTTGGTTCGAGTAGTCAGCAGCGAGGTTTGACTCAGCAGAGTCAGAGACAGTAGCAGCGAGTGCATCGAAGCAGTAGACATGGTCGTGGAGGTCAGCGTAGATCGTTTAGATTCGGATCAGGTGCTTCAAGCAGCAGCAGTGGTCGTAGTTCTGGATCAGCGGCCAGTGTTTGTCAGACTTGTGGTAGAGTCCATCAGGGACCGTGTTATCTGACACCGTTGACATGCTTCAGATGCGGGCAGACAGGACATTTTGCTAGATCTTGTCCTTATTCCGGTTATCAGCAGCAGATTCCGCGATTCCCCCAGCAGTCGATTGCTAGTGCAGCACCCGTGCCATTTCAGTTGCCACCAGCTCAGCATCAGAGTTCTACTCAGTTTGTTCCACAGCAGAGTCGTGGTAGAGGTACTAGAGGAGGTGCTAGAGATGTTGGCCAGGCTTCTACCAGTCAGCAGGGAGGTCGAGGCCAGGCGAGAGTTTTTCATCTGACTCAGCAGGATGCTCAGGCATCTAATGCAGTCGTGGCAGGTATTCTTTCTGTTTGTTACCTGGATGCTTTGGTTTTGTTTGATCCGGGTGCCACGCATTCGTTTGTTTCTCCTGTTTTTGCTTCTAAATCTTGTTGGCAAGCTTCGAGGATGGCTTTTCCTTTGTCTGTTGCCACTCCTCTGAGCGATTCTTTGGACACCGATATTGTTCTTTCTGGTTGTCCAGTTCTTGTGGGAGATAGAGAATTACCCGTTGATTTGATTTTGTTGGATGTGATGGAGTTTGATGTTATTTTGGAAATGGATTGGTTGTCTCAGCACTTTGCCGTGGTTGATTGCAGGAATAAGGAGGTGACTTTTAGAATTCCTGGTGAAGAAGATTTTAAGTTTGTTGGTGATAGGAGTTCAGCACCTCAGAATCTTATTTCTGTTATTACGGCTAGGAAGTTATTGAGGAAAGGTTGTCAGGGATATTTGGCATTGGTCAGGGATACGTCAGTGGAGAAGTTGTCACTCACAGATGTTCCTGTTGCTTGTGAGTTTCCTGATGTTTTTCCCGAGGAGTTGCCAGGTTTACCACCTCATAGAGAGATTGAGTTCTGTATTGATGTGGTACCAGGTACTACTCCTATATCTATGACACCCTATCGTATGGCTCCTGCAGAGTTGAGAGAGTTGAAGGAGCAGTTGCAAGAGTTGTTGGAGAAAAGTTTTATCAGACCTAGTGTTTCTCCTTGGGGTGCACCAGTCCTGTTTGTGAAGAAGAAGGATGGTACCCTGAGACTGTGCATTGACTATAGAGAGCTGAATAAGGTGACAGTGAAGAACAAGTATCCTCTCCCGAGGATAGATGATTTGTTTGATCAGTTACAAGGTGCACAGTTCTTTTCTAAGATTGACTTGAGGTCGGGTTATCATCAGCTGCGGATCAGTGAAGCTGATATTCCTAAGACAGCGTTCCGCACTCGATATGGCCATTATGAGTTTCTGGTGATGTCTTTTGGTTTGACTAATGCACCAGCAGCTTTTATGGACCTGATGAACAGAGTATTCTGACCGTATGTGGATCAGTTTGTGGTAGTCTTCATTGATGATATACTGGTATATTCGAGGAGTATGGAAGAGCATGTATATCACTTGAGGATTGTACTACAGACACTGAGAGATCATCAGCTTTATGCTAAATTCTCGAAGTGTGATTTATGGATGGAGAGTGTTTCTTTTCTTGGACACGTAGTGTCTAAAGAAGGTATTCAGGTTGATCCACAGAAGATTGAAGCAGTATCTGAGTGGCCTAGACCTACTTCAGTTACTGAGATTCGGAGTTTTCTGGGTTTAGCCGGGTATTATAGGCGGTTTGTGCAGGATTTTTCCAGGATTGCAGCCCCTATGACTCGCTTGACTCAGAAGAATGTTAGATTCGAGTGGTCAGAAGCTTGTGAGAATAGTTTTCAGTTGTTGAAGGAGAAGTTGACCACAGCGCCAGTATTAGCTTTGCCTAATAGTGTGGATAAGTTCATAGTTTACTGTGATGCCTCTAGAATTGGTCTTGGTTGTGTGTTGATGCAGAATGGAAGGGTGATAGCCTATGCTTCGAGGCAGTTGAAGAAGCATGAGCAGAATTATCCTACACATGATCTAGAGATGGCTGCAGTGATCTTTGCTTTGAAGATTTGGAGACATTATTTGTACGGGGTGACTTGTGAGATATTTACTGATCACAAGAGCCTTAAGTACATTTTCCAGCAGCGAGATTTGAATCTGAGGTAGAGAAGATGGTTGGAACTGTTGAAGGATTATGATTGCGAGATTCTTTACCATCCGGGTAAAGCTAATATGGTAGCAGATGCCTTGAGTAGGAAGTCTTCAGGTAGTCTTGCTCACATTGGTGTGGAGAGGAGACCATTGATCCAGGAATTGCATTTGATGGTGGATCAAGGTCTGATGATGAAGATCAGTAGATCAGGTGGACTGTTAGCTCAGTTTAAAGTACGATTTGTACTGAGGGATAGGATTAAAGCAGCTCAGAGCCGAGATCCTATTCTGGAAGAGCTTGCAGAGAATGTCAGAGCAGGGAAGTTCACTGATTTCACACTCGATGATGATGGTGTGTTGTGGATCAGTGGTAGATTGTGTGTTCCTGATGTGGATGATTTGAGAGAAGAGATTTTAGAGGAAGCACATTCTACAGCTTACAGCGTTCATCCTGGTGTTACTAAGATGTACCACAGTATCAGAGATCTATACTGGTGGGATGGATTGAAGAAGGATGTTGCTGATTATGTTGCTAAGTGCTTGACGTGTCAGCAAGTGAAAGCCGAACATCAGAAGCCTTCTGGGAAGCTTCAGCCTCTTCCTATTCCCGAGTGGAAGTGGGAAAGGATAGCTATGGATTTTGTGGTCGGTTTACCTCGTTCGAAGGATGGATACGATTCCATCTGGGTGATTGTAGACAGATTGACGAAGTCTGCACATTTCTTGCCTGTGAGAGCCACATATTCAGTTGCTAGATTGGCGAAGTTGTACGTGAAGCATATTGTATGCCTTCATGGAGTACCTGTGTCCATTGTGTCAGATAGAGGTTCAGTGTTTACTTCTCGTTTCTGGCAGAAGTTGCAAGAAGCGATGGGCACTAGGTTGGATTTCAGTACTGCTTTTCATCCTCAGACAAATGGTCAGTCTGAGAGGACGATCCAGACATTGGAAGATATGTTGAGGATGTGTGTCTTGGATTTGGGAGGTAGCTGGGATGATCATTTGTCGCTTGTTGAATTTGCATATAATAACAGTTACCATAGCAGTATTGGCATGGCACCATATGAGGCATTGTATGGAAGGAAGTGTAGATCCCCGTTAAGTTGGATGAGATTGGTGAGAGAGCTTTGACCGGACCAGAGATGGTTCAAGATGCTGCAGAGAAAGTCGCCGTGATCAAGCGCAGGTTAGAGACCGCAGTTAGCCGGCAGAAGAGTTATGCGGATCCTAGGCGCAGAGATGTGGAGTTTCAGGTTGGAGATTTCGTTTTTCTGAAAGTATCTCCGATGAAGGGTGTGATGAGATTTGGCAGGAAGGGTAAGTTAGCACCGAGATATATTGGACCGTTTGAGATTCTGGAGAGAATTGGCACTGTTGCATATCGGTTGGATTTGCCTCCGAGTATGTCACAAGTGCATCCAGTATTTCATATCTCGATGTTGAGGAAGTATATCTCAGATCCTTCACATGTGTTGCAACCTGACAGTGTGGAAGTGAATGAAGATTTGACATTTGTGGAAGAACCTGTGGCGATCGTTGATTTTCAAGTTCGACAGTTGCGATCGAAGCAGATTCCGATGGTCAAGGTTTTGTGGCGTAGCGACAGAGTTGAAGAGCATACGTGGGAGACTGAAGCTGAGATGCGAGCTTCTTACCCGTATCTCTTTCCTTCCTGATTCTGTAATCTTCTTTTTAGAATTCGGGGACGAATTCCTGTAAGGGGGGAAGACTGTAATATCCCGTGTTTTTAAAATAATTTTTACACTGTACCGGGATATACAGTGTCAATAATTTTTATGCATTATACGATGTTTTTATGAGTTAATATGTATTTTAAACCTATTTTAATTACTATCTATTATTTTCAGTATTTTACGTAAAATTTTCCCGGGACTTTCATTTTCGGGGAAATTTCCACGTAAACAATGTATTATTAATTATTTTAAATGTATTTACGGGTTTGCATGAACTCATACATATTTTTAAATTATTAAATAAAGCTTGTGTGTGTATATTTATTTAATTAGGGTTTATTATTACCCTAATATTTTATTATTTATTTATTATTATTTGATTATTTTATTTATTATTAAATTATTAAAATTTATTATTTTATTATTTATTTATTAATATTTAATTATTTTAATTTATTTTATTTTTTTTCTTTTTTTTTTCTTTTCCTTTTTCTTTCTTTTTCTTTTTCTTTTTCCTTCCTTTTCTTTCTTTTTCTTTTTCTTCTTCTTCTTCTTCTTTCTTCTCCCGCGCGGGCGCCGGACCACCATTTCTTCTCACCGCCGTTTCTCCCTCCTCCGACCACCGTTTTCGACACCGCCGGTCTCTATCTTCTCCTTGAGCTCCGGTGAGTGTTATTCTAGCTTTGGTTTGAGCTAAAATGGTCTAGAATTGCTTAGGTTTCGATTTGAATATTTCGGCCACTTTTGGTTTTCGATTTTTTTGAGCTTCAATTTGGATGATTCATGGAAACTTCCTTCACAAATTTTGTTCCTGGTAGTTTAATCTTCATGTATGAATTTTTACAGAATTTTTGGAGGTTGTTTGGATTTTTGGGTATTTTTGAATATTTTAATATTATTTTCTAATTTTCGGAAATTAATTATTTAAATTATGAAATTGGAGTTTATGGTTGAATTGAGTGTTGAAATGAATTATAGAAATTTATTTGGAATTTTTATGAATTTCTAAGTATTTATTTTTAATTATTGAAGTTTAGGTGATTTTGGAAAATTAAGTTAATTGTGTTTTAAATTGAATTTAATTGGTTAATTGAGTTTAAATATTGATATTATTGATAAATATGTTGAGAAAATTAATTTTGGATAATTGTATGATTTTTGGTGAATTTTTGAAGTAATTTAGGTATATATATATATATAGGGGTATTTTGGTAATTTTACCCTAAATTGTCTAAAAATGTAATTTAATTGGTTTTAATATTTATTTAAGGTATAAAAATGATTTCTACAAAATATTTGGTATTTTTAACTAATTAAAACTATTTTCCGGGAATTATTTTCAATTATATATATAATATACGGTTTTTTTCTAATAAAATGAGTTTTAATCGGTTTTTTACAGTGTTTCAAGATTTATTATGTAATTTCTACGTATGAAATGTATTTTTATGATTTAAGGATATTTTTGGTATATTTGAATATATATTCTGTGTTTGTGGACCCCGGTCGACAGATTGTAGTCTGGAGTCCGACCGAGGGGTTGTGATTGATTATGGTGTTTATTTTTGAAGTGTATTTTCTTTGCAGGGTCGGCTCTACTCTTTTGAGTAGAGAGATGTCCGTTTTACAGGGGAGGTTCTGCCGGATTTCCGATAGAATTCTCGTAAAACGTGATATCCAGTCGAACCCTAATTTTCGATTCTGTATTTTAATACTCTAGATTGAATTCTAGGATTTCTGTTAGGGTTATTCTGATGTCGAATAATTATTTCTTGTTTAGTTGCGCCGAGACCGAGGGTTAGTGGACCAGGCCCGTCGGACCCGTCTCGTGGAGCGCATTAGGTGAGTTACTATATTATATATATATGCTTAGGACGCATGATTTAGAAAATGCATGTTTTATTTTGACTAAATATGCATAAATAACATGATTTATATTCAAGTATATTTTTGGTATATAATAAATTATATACATGTTTTATTAATAAAATATATTTAAAATGTTTTTAAATATATTTTTAGTTTAATTCATGATTTGATTGGATTTATTTGACATATATATACTCAAAATATACCTGATTTATGTTTGGTATATTTTCGGTATATATATGGTTTATATTGCTATTTCATTTATATCCATGCATCATTTATTTTTGTGAATGAATGTTTTATATTTAAGAATGAAGGATATCAATAGAACGTGCTACCTAGTGGGCAGCACTAGGACCGAGTACGTACCGGTACGCCTATAGCTTTAGGCTATATTACTAACTTATTTGTGGATATTGATTTGATGTGATTATTGATATGTGAGATGTGGTTTGGGGTGTGATTGCTGGAGCTCGGTTGACCAAGTGTCTCGGGGCCAATCACACTGGCAGTCAGACTGCTGGAGCTCGGTTGACTTAGTGTCTCGGGGCCAGTCTACTGTCCATATGGATTAAGTGGATATATTTAGAATCAGTGAGCCTGTATGGCCAGAGTGTTGTTTAACACTATTTTTCTGAGGTTGCGATATTCTAGGGTTCTATGTGATCCTTCATAAAAGTTGATTTTCAGACAAAATATATAAAATGATTTTTCTGCATCTGTATGAACTTGCCTGTATATATACATATTACTCTTATACTGTTGACTGTATGCATTATCACTTAGAGTGTATGTATATATACTATAGTAATTCACTCAGTGAGGTCTGACTCCCCTCCGTTGACTATTTTTCAGGAGAGTCAACTTCCTCAGACCTCAGTAGCAGGTCGATACGCCGGATTTCTTCCGCCCCGGCTTCTTTATGTAAATTGTATACTTGAGTCTTATTTATTTACTCTAGATACTGCAGTAGTTGTGAATTAAAGTATTTGTTTTAAAGAGATGTATTATAGTAAAACTGGATTTGTATAAAGATTATACATTTATGAGATTATATATGCGATGTGATGAGTTTTGAATTATATCCAGTTGAGATGGATGATATTGTAATATTTATGATATTATGATTTTATTTTCGCTGCACATATATATATTATATGGTTATTGTTATTGCATGATTTATTTTTATTTTTAGGCTTGCTACGGGTTCCGGATTCGAAAGAATTCCCGTTCCCTAGCGCCGGTCATGACTCCTGTTTTGGGTCGTGACAGTTGATATGTATCTTCTATCTTCTTATTTTTTTTATTTTTTTTTGTAACCAATCATGTGTAAAGACATTCTTTATCAATGAAGATACTTTTTATTATTGAATCAAATTGGGTATTTGAGTACAAGATTACTGATAATATTTCCTGAGAGAGTCTGAGTTCCAGAACCTCGGTAGTTCTCTGCCTCCTCTTTCTCTTAGTCTGTACACCCCATTTGTTTTTACATTATGAGATCTGATATGGACCTTCCCAATTCGGAAGACCTAATTTGCTGGTGCCCGAGGTGCCTTTGCCAATATTTGCTCTTCTGAGTACCCAGTCACCCGTCCAGAAATTCTCTGTTGGTTTACGCAGATGGTGGTACCAGGTTATCCTTTGCCGATGTGCCTCAACCGTTGCTACCGCTTGTTCTCTTCGTTCCTCTAGTACGTCAAGGCATATCCGTGCGTCGACGCTATTGATGGTGTGGTCGAGGTCTTGGCTTACCCGATAACTTGGGGACCCAACCTCCACTAGAATTACTGCATCCATGCCATAAGTTAGTCTGAATGGCATTTCGCCAGTGGACGATCGGGGTGTGGTTCTGTAGGCCCAGATTACATTATTCAGCTCTTCCACCCAGTTCCCTTTCTTGTCGTCGAGTCTTTTCTTTAACCCTTGCATGAGGATTCTGTTGGTGACCTCAGTTTGTCCGTTCGTCTGTGGGTGAGCTACTGAGGTAAAGTGCAGTTTTATTCCAAGGTCCGAGCAGAAACTTCTAAATTTATGGTTGTCGAACTGTTTGTCGTTGTCTGTAATTAAAGTGTGGGAGATGCTGAATCTGCAAATGATCTCCTTCTAGAAAAAGTGCTGTATCCGGGCTTCTATGATGGTTGGGACTGCTTCTACTTCTACCCATTTCATAAAATGGTCAATGGCCACGATTAAGAACTTTTTCTGCTAGGTAGAGGGAGGAAAAGGATCCAGGATGTCCATCCCCTACATGGCGAAAGGCCAAGGGCTGCCGATGGGATGCAGAGGCCAAGAAGATTTGTGGCTAAGTCGGGCATAGTGCTGGTACTGGGGACATGATTGTGTTAGCTGCTAGGCATCCTTGGACATGGTGGGCCAGTAATACCCTTGGAGCAAGGCCTTTCTAGTGAGTGAATAGTGGGACTCATGTGCACCACAGATTCCTTCATGGATTTCTCAGAGTATGTAATTTCCCTCCTTCGAGGAAACGCACTTTGACCAGGGGTGTGATAGGGATTTTCGGTAGAGCTCCCCTCAATGGACAGAATAGTGGGCTGCTTTAGCCTTGAGCTTCCAAGCTTGCAACTTATCTTCTGGGAGTGTGCCATGCTTAAGATATTGGATTATGGGTTGTATCCATTTTGAGACTACTTGTGTTCTGAAAACTTCAGTGTCCTCTGTTTTGGGACTGGTGAGTGATTTGGTAAAATTCATATCCTTAAATGCTTAACTGTTCTCGACTGCTGATTTAGCAAGGTAATCGGCCTCATTGTTGTCTTCCCTGGGAATCTGGACGATCTTCCATTGGCCTCCGTCTTGCTCGATGTGTTGCAAAAGTCGCTTGGCTTTGTCTACGTACTTGGCAATGCAGACATCTTTAACTTAAAATTCTCCGCTGACTTGGTTGACTACTAGTTGAGAATCTGAGTGTATGATGAGGTGTTCAGCCTTGACTTCAGTGGCTAGTTTCAACCCTGTGATGAGTGCTTCGTATTCGGCTGCATTGTTGGTGGTATTATACTCTATGCGGATTGCGTACTGGATATGAACTTTATACGGTCCCCTGAGGATTATTCCCGTGCCGGAACCCTGAGCTGAGGATGCTCTGTCAATACAGAGCTTCCATTCTAGTATCTTGGTCAAGGTTATATCTTTCGGAGCCATTTCTTATACAAAATCTACTAATGCATGGGCTTTCATTTGCTGTCGGGGCTCGTAATCAATATCAAACTCGCCGAGTAAGATCGACCATTGCACTAGCCCGCTTGAAGTCTCTAGTCTCTGTAAGATTTTTCACAACGGGAAACAGGACTGGACTACAATATGGTGAGCTTGGAAGTAGTGCCGAAGCTTTCGAGAAGCATGAACCATAACTAAGGCTAACTTGTCCAGCATGGGGTATCGAACTTCAGGTCCTCGGAGCATCTTACTGATATAATAAATAGGGCTTTGCTGGCTTCCCTCTTCCTTTACCAGTATTGAAGCGATGAATTCTCGGCCAATAGAGAGGTATAAGTATAAGGTCTCATTCGGTTTCGGACGACTGATTAATGGTGGGGAAGACAAGAATCTTTTAATTTCTTCAAATACTGCCTGGCAATTAGCAGACCATTGAAACTTGCCGGAACTTTTGAGAGCTCGGAACAATGGTAGACATCGCCTAGCCGAGCAAGAAATAAAATGCCCTAACGTGGTTATTCTACCATTTAGCTTTTGTATATCGCGAATGCTCTTCGGTGCCGCCACGTTGAGTATGACTTCCATTTTTTCTGAGTTGGCTTTAATGCCTTGGTGAGAAATCATGAACCCCAGGAACTTCCCTGCCTGGACTTCGAAGATGCATTTATCAAGATTCAACTTGATCCTGGATTGGCTTAGTAATTGAAGGACTCGATCCACGTCTGCTGGGTGATGCTCCGGGTGCTTGCTTTTAATGATGATGTCATCCACATATACCTCTACGCTGGTTCCAATTTGGCTATGGAGGACTTGGTTCATCATTCTTTGGTACGTGGCTCCAGCATTTTTTAGTTCGAAGGGCATCACCTTGTAGCAGTACAACCCTTCATGCATGACGAAGGATGTTTTCTCCTGATCTTCTTTCTTCATGGGGATTTGGTGATAACCTTGGGCAGCATCTACGAAGCTGTATAAGCCGTGGCCAGCGGTGGAATCGATGAGCTGATCAATCATTGGTAACAGGTAGCTGTCTTTAGGGCATGCTTGGTTGAGGTCGGTGTAGTCTACACACATTCTGTACTTCCTGTTTGCTTTTTTAACGAGTACCACATTGGCTACCCAGTCCGGGTGAGTAACCTTTTTAATGAACCCGGCTGCCAATAGCTTCGCCGTTTCCTCGGCAATGATCTTTTGTCTTTTGTAGGCAAAAGTTCTTTTCTTATGTGCTACTGGCTTGGCTCCTGGTTTGATATTTAGGTAGTGACAGGTAACCTGCGGGTCCACACAGACCATCTCGGAGGCTTGAGAAGCAAAATCCTCTGAGTGTCTGGTAAGGATGTCCCTTATTGCATCTTTGATGTTCTGATTAAGGTCATTGCCAATTTTCATGGACTTTCCTCCCTTGATTCGCAATGTCTCCATCTCTTCCACCGGTTGTGGGTCAGCGCCTTACTTCTCAACTTCCTATGCCTCTAAATGAAAAGCCTCCGCCAGAAACTTCATGGTCATATGATAGCATTGTCTGGCCATTTGCTGATCTCCCCTAATAGTAAGGGTCCCCTTCTTGATCAAAATTTTCATGGTTAATTACCGGATACTGGTGACTGCATCTGCTTCATAAAGTATTGGCCGTCCTATTATCCCATTATAGGCTAGTGGTATGTCTACCACGTTGAATGGAGTCCGGACGATTTTTGTTTCCTCATCCTCTTGGTTTCCAAATTCTAGGTCCAAATTGACAATCCCTATTGGTTGCATCGTTCCCCCATAAAAACTAGTGATGGGGTTCTGGATGGTCGTTAAGTTAGTGATGGAGCCACCCATAGCTTTGTACGCATTCCAAGATAAAACATTGATAGCACTCCTATTATCGACCAGTAGCCTTTTGACCCAATACTTATTTATGCGTGCAATTATCACCAGGGCATCACTGTGAGGGTGATGTATATGCAAATTTTCTTCTAGGTTGAAAATGTTGTCGCTTTTCCCAGGTATCATTTTTTCTCCTCTACTGCGCTTTAACCGTTTCTCGATGTTTTCTCCTCCTACAATCATGTTGATCGTCCCAATTGGTTCTTTCTTAGCTTTCTTTGCCTCAGCTTTGTCGTGGTCATGGTTTTTCGAGTTTCCGCGTCTCCTCGGTGCGTCAGTGAAATTATCAAGCTTTCCCCGCTGCACTAGTTTTTTTATGGCACTCTTCAGTTCTCTGCAGCCTTCTGTGTTATGGCCGTACTCTCTGTGGTACTCGCAGTACTGGCTTCTATTATAAGTAAATCTCCGGCTTGGGCTGATTCTTTTGGCCAGTGTAATCTCCACTCCATTCTACTTGATCCACATGAGGATCCTAGATCGAGAGGTGTTCAGGGGTGTATATCTGTCCGCTTCCCTACCAAATCTATCTGCTGGAGTTCTGAAATTCATTTTTGGGAAGCTTACTCATCTCTGTTTTGGCCGTTCATCCTTGACTAATGGCCTGTCTTCTTATCGACGCATCCTCCTATCTTTATCCATCTTTATCATCCGGACCGCTATCGCCATTGCCTCTGCAAAGGTATTCGACTCTTTAGTCATTAATTTATCTTTTAGCTTTCCGAGTCTGGTGCCGTTTTTCAAAGCTTCTATGGCAACTTCATCAACGAGGTGCTCAATCTGCATAACTGTTTTATTGAAACTGTCAAGGTAACTTCGTAGAGATTCATCAGTCTCCTGTCGGCACATCCGCAAGTCGTTGATGTTTTTTGCGGGAGGGATATTGATGATGAATCTGATACGAAACTGCTCTGCTAAGTCCTCAAAAGAAGTGACAGAATTCTTTGGGAGCCGATGAAACCATTTTTAGGCGCTCTTCGTGAGTGTACTTGGGAAGACTCTGCACATGATTCCATCGTTCACATTTTGGAGCAGCATCTTTGTCCGAAAAGTCGATATATGACTGATAGGGTCTCTTGTCCCATCGTACTGATCAAGCTGCGAGATTTTGAACTTACTAGGAATCTCCGTTTGAATTATTCTGTTGACAAACGGAGTTCTGCTATCCATCACCCATTCTTCTTCCTTTCTAGGTTTAGTCCGAGCTTTTTTCATTACTTCCTCAACCTTCTGTGCTAATTTCGAATCATCAAGAGCTGGGATGGATAAACTACACTCCCCTTCTGGTGCTTTACCCTTCCCTGTGCTTGTCCCTGGGGTTTGTCGGGGTGCTGTATTATCATTATTTGGAGTCGGTTTAGTATGCCCGCTTTGTATTATAGCGCTTAGCTATTGTTGCATCAAGGCTATTTATGCCTGAATATTTTTTATCATGGCCTCTTTGCTTACTTGGTCAAGGCCGAGTGTTTGGGTTATGGTGTTTAGGTTTGGAGTGGTTATTGCTGGCATTTCTAGTAGGCTTGGAAAACGTATTGAGGGTATTAATCGATGGTGCTGCAGCAGAGCGTAATACGGGAGATCTGTGCCCAAGGATAGGTATCTCGGGGTGTTTTCCGGAAGTGAAGGTACATGTCCGGATGAGGCTCCAACATGCTGCAAGGTGGGCGGTGGTATTATTGTTGAGAAAGGGTTTGAAAGGTCAGTCGAAAGGATAGGTGCAGAAGGATTAGTGCCGACCTCAGGAATTTGGGCTGGAGGTGGGCTAGAAGTCATAGTGAAGGTGTCTTTAGCTTAGCAAGTAAATGAATGGCTTTTCCCAAGGAGTTCCCACAGACGACGCCACTTGATAACTAATCTCCGGAACTCCTGGGCTAGACGTTCTGTAAAGCACGAAACAGAGGGCAAGGTGAGAGGTGGGGGAATCCCCACAAACACTCCAATGCCTAAGTTAGAGAACAGAAGCAGGGAGGAGGTGAGATAGTTTGAATATATGTGAATGAGATGTCCCCTTATGAAGGGTATATGGTTTTATATATAGCAATACTCAAACTTGGGAGGAATGAGATTCCTTATGGATCAGTGAATCATAATCTTTGTAGGAGAGTATTCCTTCTTCGGTTAAGATTTCTCTTTGAGGTAGTTCCTTGGACGGATCTGTCTTCTCCCTTGTCCATGTATTCCTATTTAGGGGGATAGAGGACCCATAATTAGGTGGGAACATTCTAGATGGTATCAGGTTTCAAATACTATACGTGGTTATCAAACTATTAAATTTTTGGATTTATTTTTATGGCTATGGTGTAATACTTAATCATTAACTTGAGAGTTTATTCAGAACTCTTAAATATTTCATTGTTAATATATAGTATATATGATTCTGGTGGACTATGCAGATGAGCACTGCTGTAAACATGAGTCCTAGCTTTGGTTTGTACAAGTAATGCTGCATATTCTATCTATCAGTGGTCCAAGACCACCAACTTATTATATTTGGTTGGAAAATCAATTCAATAATAGTTGAATAATTTAATTAAAAAAATAAACAATTAATAAAATTTTCAAAATAATAAAAAAGGCAAAATTAAAATTTGTGCTACCCACGATGTGATAATGGATATCGTGGATAGCGACATCTATCGTCATCCTTTAAATTTCATATACCTAGTTAGAAAATGATTCAAACGAAGTTAAGATGTCATCTTGCTCACACTATTCATTTCAGTTTTATCAAAAAAAAAAAAAAAAGATAAGGATAAGGTAAAAATTTGACCCTCAACTTTACGTTAATGTTCATATTTAATCTTAATGTTTTTATTTTTTATTTTTTTTGTTCTATATCTCAACTGGACCATAATGTTTGAGAATTGAACTATAGTAAATTTTAAAAAATTGTTGCAATTAAATTCTAAAAATCAAAGAAAAGGTTAACTTTAATGTTAGTCGATAAAAATTAGCTTGAATAAATATGCACATTGATGAGCATACTTTCAAATATTTTTGAAGTTTTAAATTTTTAAAAAATTTTTAAGTTTACAGAAATATATTTTTTATTTTTGAAAAATTTTAAAAAAGTTAAAATTTTTTTGTAGATCTAAAAATTTTTAAAAATCTAAAAATTTTGGAATCAACTAATATACATTTAATAATTTATGCACATTATAATTTTTTAAAAATTTTAAAATGTACATAAACTTTTAAAAATTTATAAATTTTTACACATTATTGAGTGTATAAAAATATTTAATTCTTTTTTATTAAATGTATATGGCTAGATTCTAAAATTTTTAGATATGTGAAAACTATTTTTAACCTTTTTCTAAATTTTCAAAAATTATTAAAAATGGTGTTTATAAACTTAAAAATTTAAAAACTTCATAAATTTATATTTTAAAAGTAATTTCATTAATTCTCATTGTTATTTAAATTGATTTTTATTAATTAATGTTAAAGTTAAATTTTTCTTTAATTTTTAGGACTTAATTGTAAAAGTTCTTTAAAGGAGAATCTAATATGATCCAATTTTTAAAAATTAAGATCCAATTGGGATAAAAAAAATAATAATGTCAAATATAAACTTCAAAGTAAAATTGAGAGTCTAATATGTACTTTATTCAAAAAAAAAAGAAAAAAGAAAAAGACTTTAGTTCACATTGATGTCTAGATTAATTGGAAACTCACCTAAATTACCTAGTCAAGCTTATATTAATTAGCACCTGCCTAATGCTAAACAAATTTGTATATTAATTTTTAATTAGATTTTTGACAGAAAATAATGTCATTATTTCTGATTTTATACTATAAATTTATTGTGCATTTTTATTTATACTATTTTGAATTCTCATTTTAAAGTATATCACACTAACTAATTTTGAGAAAATTGAATCTTTGTACTAAATTGTTCAGAAAATGATATGATATCTATATGGAAAATTTTTAAATTTGATATAATACTGAAATTTTATTTCTCTTGATCGGTTCGCAACCCTTGATGTGAGTGAAGGAAAGGATGTGGGGTAGAGAAATAAATTTTGGGCGGCTGAAATTTTTACGTTAAAAATTACAATTCAATATAAAAATATTACTTACCGTTTAACCTCATTGAAATCTCTATTTTCTAAAATTTTGTGTTTAAAATATTCAAAAAATTTCTTTAATGTCAAATATGTTTTCGGTATAAATATTAGAGATAAAAATGCACTTTTGCCTATAAAAAAAATGCTAAATGTGCAAATTGAGCCCAATATTTTATCCTAATTTTATATTGGATCCTTTCATTTTTTAAGTCAAATTAGAATTTTTACTTTAAAATTTAGTCCATATTGGAGCTTTAGTGAGTACAATCAAGTTATGTAACTTTTTTGAGTACAATTAAGTCATATAAATTAATTTAAAAATTTTACAATCAAGTGATATAAATTAAAAAAAAAACAAATTTATTCATTAATATACATAATGAATTAATAATTGACCTAAAATTTGATTTTAATAGTTAAATAAAAAAAATACATTCATCAATTACTGTATAAATTTAAAAATTTAAATTGGTAAGAAAAATAAAAATTTAAAAATTTTCTCATTTTTTTCAAAATTAAAAAATATGAGAGTCAAATTGCACCTTTGCCCTGCAAAACAATAGAAGTAAAAAAGCCAAATGTAACAAATGAGTAGAGTTTAGGACTGAAATTATATTTTTGGCGCAAATAATTCTGTGCAACAGCTTTTAAAAGTTTGAAATTTCAAAACTTAAAGTGTAGCTTTTCAAAAAGAAATTTGAAACTTGTTGGCCACTAGTTGAAAGTCATCACCAATTCCAAAAAGCACTGAATGATAATAATGTAAAAGGATAAAATTGGTGTCGCGGCACTGTAAATTTTTTTTTTTTTAATCTTTTAGCGATTGCGCGATACACTGTCTTTGTTGACCACAGCATGTATGAGACGACAATAATAAAAATAAAAAGTTCCATTTGTACCAACACACCCACCTAATCTGAGGAGAAACTCGCAAAACACCAACGCTGCTGTTCTATTGCCAAATAGTATTTAGCGACGGAATGCTTTCTTTTTATTCCAAGTAACAGTGGCAGAGATCATTGATGGCAGAGAGTGTGACAGCCCTTTTCCTTAACAAGATCGGACTCTTTTTATTGGTGCTATTTACCATTTTATGGTAGAAAATAAATCTATGTTTTTTATAGTTCTTTTGAAAAAAATATTTTTTGTGGTGAATTTTGTAACATTTTTCTATATAATTTTTAGTGGAGGTGGCGGGTCTCACTAACAGGACTAGCCATTTGGCCTTACATGGCGAAATGGACATGTTATAAAACAAAAATCAAAAGGAAAAAATTAAATGGACCATTATCCATTTATTGAATTTGCATGAACTTGCATGTATTGAACTTCCATGAGAGAACGCCCATTTTTTTTTTTTTCCATTTTTAATAATAAGGGAAAAGGTCCAATTTAGACCTTGAACTTAGATTTAAGGTTCACATTGGACTCTAATAATTTTTTTTTTAAAAAGTGGAACTTAATCTTTAAAAATTTAAATATATTGGACCATTTTTCAAGAAATTAAACATTTTTTTAAAAAATTGTTATAATTAAGTCCAAAAAATCTAAATTAAATTTAACTTTAATGTTGACTAATAAAAATTAGTTTGAATAATAATGAAAATTGATGAAATTGGTTTAAAAATATAAATTTTTGAAGTCTGTAAATTTTTAAAAATTGTATATATATAGAAATATATTTTGCTAATTTTTTAGAAATTTTAAAAAATTAAAATTCTTTTTTATAAAAACTAAAAAAATTTAAAATATTTTAAAAATTATAATCAAATGACATACATTTAAATAAAAAAAAGAATAAAAAAATTTCCATGCATTCAATAATTTTAAAATTTTAAAAATGTATTAACAGTATAATTTTTTTTAAATTTTTTAAATATATATTTAACTTAATTGTAAAATTTTTAAATTTTTAAAAAATTTCTAGGTCTATAAAATTTTTTTTTTCACTTTTTTTAAATTTTTTAAATATATTTTTTTAATCATAAAATTTTTTAAAAATTTAAAAATTTTATATTTTGAAACCAACAACAACAACAACAACAACAACAATAGTAATAATTTCTAAAAAAATTGATTTAAGTGTTGTTCATTGAAACAATTGGGTTTTGATTTTTGAGTGAGCCTTGAAAACTCAAATTGTAAGGTTGTAAGAGTGAGCCATAAAACTCTTGTGTAATCTCAATCTTATGAATAAGATTGTGGGTGATTGAAAATCCTAACTTAGGGATAAGTTAGGTGGAACGTAGGGTTGTTGTTGAATCTGAACTTCTTAAATTTTTGTGTTCTTCATTATTTCTTCTGAACTTCCATTCAATTCTTGCAAAGAATTCTTTTAATTTCTCATTTTTATTTGATAGTCCTATTCAACCCCCTCCAGGACTCTTTTCAATTGGTATCAGAGCTAGTTGTCCCTTACCATTAATTAGGGCAGAGCACCAATGAGAACTCTCACTTGTGATTGTGTCACCGAAGCAGGGCTCTCCGCTCATTAGTGTTGGTGCATTGGTAGAGATGATGGCTGGCTAGTATGATAAGTATTATTAAAAGGTAATATAGGTCGAGTATAACCTATAAACGTTTTCAATTGGTATTAGAGCTTGAATTTTAGGTACTTCATTGCTAGAATACAAGATTATGAGGAGTGAATTATAAAACATCTCTTCTCTTAGACCATTCTTTAATGGTAGTGACTATCCACATTAAATTCATAATGGAATTATATCTTGATTATGATTCCATCAAACTTTGGGATATTATCCTAAGAGGTTGAGAACCACCTACAACTATCATTAATGGTGTGGTAACTACTATTATAAGAAGCCAATGGAGTATTAATCAAAAGTAAGAAAATCACAAAAACAAAAAAGCTATGATTACTCTAGTCTCTTTAATGATAAGAGAAGAAGGAGATAAGCTTCAACATTGTATATTGGCTGAAGAAATGTGGGAGACCTTAGAAAACCATTATGAAAGTAACATTCAAGTAAGAAGCAAGAATGTTAAACTTCATATGTATGAATATGAACTCTTAAAAAAAAGCCTTATGAATCAATCACGGAGATGAAAAACCGTTTCAATGCTCTCCTCACAACCCTTAAGAAACTTAGAAAATATTTCTCCAAAGAAAAGGTAAATAATAAGATTCTAAAAATCCTACCTAAGAAGAATTGGGAATCTTGTGTTACTTCGATTGAGGAAGCTTAATATCAAAATTGAGAATCTTCTGTTACTTCAATTGAGGAAGCTTAAGACCTCTCCACTCTATCAACTAATGTGCTCATTGGTAAGCGCTTAACACATGAGCTTATTATAAAGCAAAGAGGTGGAGAATAAGAAGAGAAAAAAGAAACGAAAAAGAGCATTGCTTTAAAAGCTCTTCAAAAAGATAGTGAAGAGGAAAACATAAAAAATTCTAGTGATAAAGATGGTGACATTGCCATGCTCACTAGGAACTTCATGAAGTTTTTGAGAAAGAAAAATTTCTCAAGAACAAGGGACTTTAACAAGAAGTTCGAAGGAGATGGGAAGAAGAAAACTAAGGAGGTTACTTACTATGAATGCAAGAAATCGGGACATATTAAAAGTGAGTGTCCTAAACTCAAATTAAAGAACAATGGAGCAAAAGATAAGAAGAAGGTATTTAAAGCTACTTGAGATGATTCCTCTGAATTTGAAGAGGAAGAGGAACAATAAGAAGTGACCAATCTTTGCTTCATGGCCCTTGAAAATGAAAATGAGGTACCATCTACTTCTTATTCTTCCTTTAACGATTTTGATAATTATTATGATGATGATGATGGGAGCTCTATTGTGAGCAAATTACTTGTTAAATGTAAAAGTTTATTATCTAAGAAGAAACATTATAAGTATGAATTAGGTAGCTTAAATTGAGAATTAGAAAATTTAAAAAATAATTTTGCTAAACTTGTTGAATCAAATGAAAAACTTGTTAGTGATGCAAAATCTTATAATTCTTTGGAAAATCAACTTAAGAAAGCAAATGATGAAAATCATAAGCTTTTTAAGGAGGTCTTAAAATTAAATAATTTCATTGCTAAATTTAAAAGAGGAAAAGAAACTTTAAATAGTCTTTTTAACTCTCAAAAATTTTATGGAGATACCTATGGAATTGGATATAAGAATGGAATGTCTTCATCATCTTCATCACATATTAATTTTGTAAAAGCTTCACATGATTCCACTCCTTCAACCTCCAAATCAAATGAGATTCAAGCTATCAAAGCTAAAAGATCTTATATGTTAAATAGCAAGGGAAAGTCTTATAAGATTCATTCTTCATTAACACAAAGAGGTAAGGCTCAAACTAGATCACATTAACCCAAACATGCTTATATATACATTAGACACAATTATAATAGGCAAGCTATATAATACAATGCACATAAACATGTTGCACAAAATTATCGAAATACACATCACCATACCAATGCATGTCTTGCTTAATGATACAAAACAATAGGAGATACACACAACACTAAATACATGTTGCACAAACTAGGAAAACATTTCATCCAGGGAGGAATAAATTCAAAAATATTGTATGTTCTTATTACATGATCAAAGGACATACTAACAATGTGTGCTTTTATAATAGACTACACATGAATTTACTTCCTACGGATTATCTTGAAACTAACCAACCTAGACCAAGAAATGTTTGGGTCCAAAAGAACACTTAAAATTATTTTATGTAGATGTGCTTGAAATCCATAAAAATAAAAAGTAAGTGGTATCTCGATAGTGGATGTTCAAGGAATATGAAGGGAGACAAAGAGCAATTCAACAAACTTGATGCTAAGGATAGAGGACACATTACTTTCGGAGATAATGCAAAAGGGAAAATTATTGGCATTGGAGAAATAGGTAATCCTCAATCCTTATCTATACATTATATGTTGTTTATTGATGGTCTTAAACATAATTTGCTTAGTATAAGTCAATTATGTGACATGGAAAATAAAGTAACTTTCTATCCTAAAAATTTCTTTATTAGTAATCTTGATGAAAATAAAGTTATTTTTAGTGGTGAAAGAATAGACAATGTTTATGTCATTGATTTGAATAAAATTAATAACAAAAATATAAAATGCTTAGTGTCTATCTCTCATGACATATGAATATGGCATAGAAGGTTAGGACATGCAAATTTTTAGCTTTTGAATGATCTTTATAAATATGAACTTATAATTAGTTTACCTAAGCTTGAATTCACTAAGGATAAACTTTGTTATGCTTGTCAAAAGGGAAAACAATCCAAGTCCTCATTTAAGCTAAAAAATGTAGTGTCCACCTCTAGGCCATTTAAACTTATACATATGAACTTATTTGGACCAACTAGAGTTGCTAGTTTAGGTGGAATGCACTATGCATATGTATTGGTTAATGATTACTCTAGATTTACTTGGGTATGTTTTCTTACTCATAAGAATGATGCTTTTAAAGCTTTTGAAAATTATTCTAAAAGAGTTCAAAAAGAAAAAGATTTTTTGTATTTCATTTATTAGAAGTGATCATGGAACTGAATTTGAAAATAAATTTTTCAAAAACTATTGTAATGAAAATAATATTTCTCGTACATTTTTATCTCCTAGAACTCCTTAACAAAATGAGGTAGTTGAAAGGAAAAATAGAACTCTTGTGGAAATGGCTAGAACAATGCGTCATGAGTATAATTTACCTCTATACTTTTGGGCGAAAGCCGTTAATACATCTTGTTATATTTCAAACTAAGTTTTCGAAAGACCAATTTTAAATAAAATATCTTATGAGCTATGGAACAATAGAAAACCTAAAATCTTATATATAAGATTGTTTGGATGCAAGTTCTTTATATTGAACACCAAGGACAATCTTGGAAAATTTGATTATAAAGCTGATGAAGGAATTTTTCTAGGCTATTCTATTTCTAGTAAAGCATATAAGGTCTTTAATAAGAGAACTCTAGTAGTTGAATAGTCAATGCATATAGTATTTAATGAATTAAACTCATTTGATCCTAGAAAGGATGTTTGTAGTGTTGATGATCTTGTACGTGACAATGAGATTGTGGAAACATAAGAAGAAAATGCTAGTAAGCCTTTGGAACTTGAAAGTCCAAATAAGGAGGAAAATGAGGAGACATCTTAATATACCTTGAAGGATGAACTTTCAAAGGATTGACAATTCAAGAAAGCTCACCCTCAAGACCTCATCATAGGTGACACTATAAAAGGGGTAACTACAGATCTAAACTTAAGTCTATTGTTAATTTAGCTTTCATTTCTCAAATTGAACCTAAAAATGTTGATAATGCTTTGAGTGATGAATTTTAGGTCCTTGCTATGCAAGAAGAGTTAAATCAATTTGAGAGAAACAAGGTTTGGACCTTGGTTCCTAGACCTAAACATCATCCTATTATAGGCACCAAATGGGTTTTTAGAAATAAGATGAATGAACAAGGTGTCATAACTAAGAAAAAAGCTAGACTAGTAGCTAAATGTTATAATCAAGAGGAAGACATTCATTATAATGAAACCTTTGCCCCTGTTGCAAGGTTCGAAGCTATTAGGATGCTACTTGCATTTGCATCATACATGGATTTTAAACTTTATCAAATGGATGTTAAAAGTACATTTTTAAATGGTTTTATTGAAGAGGAGGTATATGTTGAACAACCTCTAGGTTTTGAAAATTTTGACTTCCCAAGTCATGTGTTTAAACTTTTAAAAGCATTATATGGATTGAAACAAGCTCCAAGAGCTTGGTATGAAAGATTGAGTAACTTTTTACTAAAGAAAGGTTTCTTTAAAGGAAAGGTTGACACAATTTTTTTTATAAAGAAATCCAAATATGATTTATTAATTATTGAAATATATATTGATGAAATTATATTCGGTGTTACTAACCATTGCTTGTGTGAGGAATTCTTTAATTTAATGCAAGGAGAATTTGAGATTAGTATGATGGTTGAACTTAAATTCTTTCTTGGACTACGAATCAAACAATGCAAAAATGAGATTTTCATTAATCAAACCCAGTATGCAAGAGACGTTCTCAAGAAGTTTGGCATAGATGGAGCTAAGATAAGTAAAACTCCAATCAATACCATAACCAAACTTAACAAAGATGAGAATGACAAATCAGTTGATGAAAAGCGATTTAGAGGTATGATCGGATCCCTTTTTTATTTAATTGCTAGTAGACCCGATATTATGTTTACTACTTATTGTGTGCTAGATTTCAGTCTAGTCCTAGAGAGTCTCATTTGAATGCTATCAGAAGAATTTTTAAATATCTTTGTGGTACAATGCACTTAGGACTTTGGTATCCTATGAGTTTATCCTTTGACTTGATTACTTATTCTGATGCAAAATTTACCGGTAGTTTACTGGATAGAAAAAGCACTTCTAGAACTTGTCAAGTTTTAGGACAATGTTTAGTTTCTTAGTTTAGCAAGAAACAAGTTTGAGTTGACTTGTCTACTGTTGAAGCTGAATATATTGCAGTAAGTCTTTGTTGTTCATAAGTTTTGTGGCAAAAACAATAGTTGTTATGGTGTAAAACTTAATCACATTCCAATCAAATGTGACAATACAAGTGCTATCAACCTTAGTAAAAATCTCATTCAGCATTCTAGAACTAAGCATATAGACATTAGACATCATTTCTTGTGTGATCATGTTCAAATTGGTGATATCTCACTTGAATTTGTTGATACAAATAATCAACTTGCAGATATCTTCACCTAACTTCTCAATGAAGAGAGATTAAATTTCATTAAGTATGAGCTTGACATGATTGATGGTTCTAGTTTATCTTAATTTTATGTTTAATTGATGGTTGAACTGTTTTCATGTGAAATCATGTTATGCTTATTTATTACTTTGATTTTGATTTAAAATTTTTTTTTATATAGTCATCAGTTTATATTTGGTTTATCTTTTTAAATTTCCTTTTACATTTTGTCAAAGGAGGAGAAATAATTTGAGTTTGCATGTGTCATAGTTAATTTTTTTTTAACATGTGTATTTTTTTTAATTTTAAACCTCCTTTAAAAAATGTGTTTATGTTAGTAACATATTATATTTTTTTTTGATATAGGGGGAGAAATTTTTTTTTAATTTTTGCATGCATATTAACATTGTAAGTATGACTAATTTTATCGTACATTATATATGACAAAAGGCCTTGTTTTGCTTACTTTGTTTATGTATGGTATAGATTTATAAAGATTTTGTGTATCTTTTTTTTTCATTTTCCCTTTATATCTCTCTCTTTTCTTTTTGTTTTTGACAAAGGGGGAGAAATATATTTGAGTTTGTTATTTGTTACTAAACATGTGTATAATATTATCTTCTTAGGAATTGTTTTGATCTTTGATAAGGCATGAATATCTTCTTAGGAATTGTTTTGGTCTTTGATAAGACATGAATATTTTTACAAAGATTTTGTGTATCTTTGCTTTGTTCCTATAGGAATTTTGGTCCCTTTAGGTTCATTTCCCCTTATATCTCTCTCTTTTCTTTTTGCCATTGTACAAAGAGAGGAAAATATGTTATAAATAATTTGTGTTTATTTTTTGTATATACTAAGTGCTACATGATTGATTAGCTAGCTAAGCTTATATGATCATATGATAATTAAGCATATCTAGCATTAACATTATTATTATGTACTGTTTTTGTGATACATTTTAGTGGCACTATATGCATATATGTTTGAAATTATTGTCATATTGCCTAAAATTTATTTAAATGATCATGTTATTATATTTTATGTTTTTAATACATTTACAATAAGAATGCCATGTTTTTATCCTTCTTGCTATATTTTATGTTGTTTTTATTTTTTTTAAAGGGAATAATCTATAAATTTATATTTCTTATTATATCCATATTCATAGGGGGAGAAATAAAGAAATTTTTTTTATTTCATTTGATATTATTATTGTCACAAATATTATCACACACTTTATTTTGTATTATTTTTTATCAAAATCAAAATAAGTTTGTCAAAATAAAAAAAGGAGAGATTGTTGACCTTAGCAATAATCAATATTAATTTTGATCTTAAAAAACTCAATTTTGAGCATTTAATTTGTTTGTTTAAGTGTGTATAAGTTAGGACTCTATTGGAAGTTAAAATGAGGTATGATTATCTTGGACTGATTTGACCTCTTAGAATCAAGGAAGCTTTTGACATTCTTAGAGTTTTATAATGAGAAATTTATATTCTTCACATTTGAAGTAAACATCTTGAGCTTTCTGAATTGGGTTTGCTTGTCAAAATCTGAGTTCATTTGGGTATGCAAATATTAAGTCAAAATCAATGTATGCAGTTGTCATTTCAAATTGCACAGCTCTTAGTATTTTAGATATATATTGAGCTATAGAAGTTCAATTGAGGTGATTCAAAATGATATGAAAATATAGATTAAATATATACAACTTTCATGAAGAAATTATGGGAAAATTAAAACATCTCCAATATAAAATGATAGCTTTAACTTGTGTACAACTGTTTAACAGTAGTTTGCATTTTAGATTGTACAACTCTTAGTATTTTGGATATTCTTGAGCTACAAAAGTCCAGTTTAAGTGATTAAAAATGATATGGAAATATAAGTCAAATGTCTACAACTTTCATGAAGAAATTATGAGTAAATTGAAACTTATCCAATAGAAAATCATAACTTCACCTTGTGCATAGCTGTCTGATAGTAGTTTGCATTTTATATTGCACATCTCTTAGTATTTGGGACATATCTTGAGCTACATAAGTCTAATTTAGGTGATTCAAAATGATATGAAAATTTAAGTTAAATATCTATAACTTTTTATGAAGAAAGTATGGGAAAATTCGAACATCTTTAGTAGCCAATCACGGTTTCAATCCATGCATAGTTGTCTGACAGCATCACTTTCAATAATTCAAAATTATAAACATTAGATTCAAAATATAGACGTTGGAAACATAATTGCACCTCCAACAACTATTTTTTTGAGTGTTTGTCTATATAAACACCTCTGAAGTTAAATGAAAGTTAAGAAACTTGTTTATTATTCATTCTTTCTTAAGCATTCAATTAAGCTCTCAAATTTTCTTAAACAATTCTTTATTTGTATAATCTTATGAGAGTTGGTTGTATGTTAGAAATACGATTTCTCTTCATATTAAATATTGAGATAGATTAGAAGGGAAGTGAGATTTATTTCTAAAGGAATTGGTTTAAGTGTTGTCCATTGAAACACTTGAGTTTTAGTTTTTTAGTGAGCCTTGAAAACTCAAGTTGTAAGATTGTAACAGTGAGCCAAAAAACTTTTGTGTAATCTCAATCTTATGAATAAGATTGTGGGTGATTGAAAATCCTAACTTAACGTAGGAATGTTGTTGAATCTGAACTCCTTAAATTTTTATGTTCTTCATTTTTTCTTCTCAACTTCCATTCAATTCTTACAAAAACATTATTTTAATTTCTCATTTTTATTTGATAGTTTGATTCACCCCCTCTAGGACTCTTTTCAATATTATTATATTTATGCATGAGTTTGCATGAGTACTGCGTGTGGTCTAGTTTTTTTTTTAAAAATTTTTTAATTATTTTATTTTTATTTTTAATATTATAATAATTATGATTAATTAATTATAATAATATTAAAAATAATATCATAATTATAATAATTGACCATGATTTTTTATTTTTAATTTTAACATTATTATGATTATTTTAATAATAAAAATTATTATTATTATTTATGTATTTTTTTATTTTTATTTTTAATATTATAATAATTATGGATGAATGTTATTTATTATTATTTTTTTTTGTGGATTGCATGAGTGTTATTGTGTGTGAATGAGTGTTAGTGTACAAGCATGAGTATTGTGTGTGCGGACATTTCATGTCGGTATTGTTTGTGCAATTTTGCCATTGCAATTTTTTTTAATTAAACACCATTTTACCATTTTGGGTAAGCTGATCTTTGTAATTTTCTCATTTCGCCATTCAAAAAGATGAAATGAATTTATTTTAATAAAAAAAAATTATAAAATGAGAAATATTTTTTTAAAGTGCTATAAAATGGGAAATAATTTTATGTTTTACCATAAAATAGTAAATAGATCAAAATATACCACAAAAATACATCAAAATTTAAAACTTTAAATAATATAAAGAAATCTCCATATAATATAATAAAATATATTCATACACTTATTCAAATATAGAATTTCAGTCTAAAACAATATTTGATCCTATAACAAGAATGTACTACTACTGCAGCGTTTAATAAAATACAAGATAAATGATAATTCAATATTTACATAAGTCGGCCGGTGAAGAAAGAGCCCGGTGAAGAGAATTAATATGTAGGTCTGAAGTAGAGAGTCCTGACAAAAAAATATTTGAGAAGGGTCAGACCTCACTAAGTGAATTATTATTATATATATGCACGCAACCTAAAGATATATACATTCAAGCATCATTATAATAATTATATATTTATATTTATTTAATGCATACATGCATTTCATACAGATGCTCGAAATCATATTATTTTAAAACAATTTAATGCAGAAAGGTTTAGGTGAAGGATTAGATCCGAACCCTAAAATTTTTCGCAACCTTGATCATTGTATTTCACTTGCCAACAGACTTTTCATAACTCCAAAAATATATCTCTTGTCCAACTTTTGGTAGTAGACTGGCCTGGAGTACATAAAAAGATCAACCGAGGATCCACAGTCCCATTACCGGTATAACTAGCCCTGAGCACACTGTAGGTTAACCGAGGATCCGTAGTCATACCTCTTTTCCATCATTCACAATAATCATCTTATCCATATCTCAAATTAACCAAAATTTATGGCCTATCATTTAGTGTATTGTTGTACAACAATCCTAGTATGACCCACTAGGTGGCACTGTAGACGGTGAGGTTTAGCGCGCGTCCAAGATTTTAGCAACTGCGACATTGTTTGAGCTCAGTGCTTTAGAGAACACACTAATCACTGTCACAAAAACATGGCGTGGAGATGAGGAGTCGCCACCTGGGGTAATAATTGGGAGAAATCGAAAATGGTGGTACTCGATTTTCTAAAAGAAAGCTAGCACCACAATCAGAAGATTCTGGGGATAGAATACCAACTTCTTTCAATTTCGTGTTGATTTAGAATTACTTTATTAATTACTATCTTATCCTCTATTTACATGCAATTTCATATAAACCCTTATTTAAACAATTAACTCCAGGCAAACTAGTCATAAAAAATACAAATAAATAATGCATTCATTTAAACTCATATCCCTAAGTTAATATAATCTACATTGATTTTAATTAAATGAGTTAAGTCTACATGTTTTAATTTACAAATGAGCCTAAAGACTAATGGGCCTAATTCCTATTTAATTTTAATTAAGTGAGTCTAAGTCTATTTATTTTAATTTTAAGAATGGGCCTAAATCCACAAATTATGAAGTATTTAAATTAGTGGGCCTAATTCTATATATTTTAATTTTAGAATGATCTTAAATCTATAAATTATGAAAAAAAGACTTAAATTAAATGGGCTAAGTCTAAATTAATTAAATTAAATTAGGTGAGCCTATGTCTAATGAACTAAATGGGCCTAAGTTATCTTTAACCTAAAATCTAATTAATTATGGGCCTAAAGATGCATTTTTATTAATTAAATAAAAAAACCTAAATTTAAATAGGTTAAAACCTAATGTGGGCTTAGGGCCTAAAACACATGAACATAAGCAAACAAGCCTAAAATAATAAAAATATAAAAATAAACAAATAAAAGATCAAGCAATTAATTTAACTTATTCTAAAACCCTAATTTAATTGAAGTGACATAAACAAACAAATTAAAATTAACAAACAACCCTAATCCTAACAACTTAAATCTAATCCAATTTTAATTAAACAACGTAATGATTTCTATAACCATTAGTTTTAATTAATTACCAAATGAAAACCCTAATTTTACTAACCAATTACTTAAAACAAAACACACAAACGTGCACACTAAATTTCATTATTTTCACTATTAGGGCTATTACAATGAATTATTGAGAATAATAAAAAAAGAAAAATTAATACAATCCCAAAAATAAATAAAAATAAGGCAATTAAATAAATAAAAAAAAAACCTAGAAACTACATATAGCTACAAGGTTCCATCCATGGCATTCCATGGATCTCTTATGGATTTAGTTCTCCAAGTATGATCATCATGTAATTCCCTCTATAATCGCTTTCACAAAAAGATAAAACAATGATTAGCGAATAAGATTATAATAAAAATTTAAATAAAATTCAATAAAATTGGAAAGACAAATAAAAGAAAGTAGGGAGAAGATAATGCTTATGGATGTTGAATAAATTGCTCATCAGACTAGTAAAGTCATCATTATTTTTAATAGGCCTTCATAACTTGTTCTTCTACTTCTCAAAGATCTCCAACGAATAAATCACAAAGAATTTTTTGTAGAAAATAATGCTCCTGACTGAGAAAAGAAAATCCCCCCCCCCCTCCTTAAGAGCCTAAGTTGTCCTTTAATAGGAAAAAAACCAAAAATCTTAGGTCTTACATATTGAAGAGTCACAATTTTAAAAGAACTTTATTTCATGAAGAATTAGATAAATCCTAAAAATAAATTTAAGAAAATTTTTTTAACCAATCAAAATTTAGGAAAGGATTTTTATTTTCTGTAAAAATAAAAAAAGGATGGAAAAACTTTAATTCCGACCGGAGATCGGAATTACACAATTATGAATTTGTGTAATTTCAATTAGAATATAATTCTGATCGAAATTACACAAATTCATAATTGTGTTCCGATTGGAATTGTGTAATTTTGATTGGAATTACAGAATTATGATTTTTTTAACTTTTAATTATAAAAAGACCCCTGAAAGAATTTAAGCTTTTTAATTAGGTCCTTTAAAAGTATTATAATTAGGTCCTTAAAAACATTAAACCCTTTATTTGAAAATGCATTCAGACTCTTGAAGTTTCAAACTTCAAGTATTGGAGACCTATTTATAACATTTTCATTATTGGAATCCTTTGTCGCATCCATAGTTGATTATCCCGAAAATTTGGTACTTACAGTTACCCTCCTTTGTCGCTGTTTGCTTGACAAATTGTGGCAAAGCAAATAAGCATGCAATTTATGAGTAAGAAATTAAGATACTTACCCGTACTCCTTGAGGCTTTTGCTTGCGAGTAATCATTAGCTCACTATACTCGGACGTATAACATTGATTTTAAAGGACACATCATACTTGGTCATATAATGTTGACTATATTTGGTCATATAGTACTAATTGAAAGGAATACATCACACTCAGTCGTATGATGTTAACTATACTTGGTCGTATAGTCTTAATTGAAAGAGATACATCATACTCGGTCATATGATATTGACTATACTCGGTCGTATAATGCTGATTGAAAAAGATACATCATCCTCGGTCGTATGATGTTGACTATACTCGATCGTATAGTACTGATTAAAAGGAATACATCACACTCAGTCGTATGATGTCGACTATACTTGGTTGTATATCTTAATTGAAAAAATACACCACACTCGGTTGTATAATGTCGATTATACTCAGATGTATAGTACGAATTGAAAGGATACATCACACTCGGTCGTATGATGTCGATTATACTCGATCGTATAGTCTTCATTGGAAGGATACATAATATTTGGTCGTATGATGTCGACTATACTCGGTCGTATAGTCTTGATTGAAAATAGACTACACTCGGTCATATAGTGCAAATTGAAAGAATACATTGTACTTGATCGTACAATGTTGATTTAAAATACACTGCCCTTGGTCGTATAGTGTTGAAAAGAAAGATACATTGTACTTGGTCGTACAATGTTGACTATACAATTATAAAATTCTAATCCTTCTTTTTTTAATTACAAAAAGACCCTTAAAAAAATTAAGCTTTTGAATTAGGTCCTTAAAAAGTATTACAATTAGGTCCTTAAAAACATTAAACCCTTTATTTGAAAATGCATTCATACTCTTGAGGTTTCAAACTTCAAGTATTAAAGACCTATTTATAATATTTTCATCATTGGAGTCCTTTGTCACATCCATAGTTCATTATCCCAAAATTGGGTGCTTACAGGCACATTCTACAATAATCCTCCAAAACATTTATCATAAATAGATAATTAAATGAAATCATATAAGTATGAAAAACATCTAAATTCCGAACATAAAGTTGGCATTTAAATATATAAATGAAAACTCATCTAAATTCTAATATTTTTAAATATAAATTTCTCTCAAAATAATTATACACTAATAATAATCAATAGTTTACCTAAATAATATTATTAATAATATTAAATATTATTTAACACTAAAATTCAAATTAAATTTCACTAATAATCAAATATCATAATTTAAATAAAATAATTATCAACATTGAAAATCCCAGAAATTTAATTTATAATTTATAAAAAAAATTGAGTTATAACAGTCCTCCTCTTTATAAAATTCATCCTAAAATTTTAATAAAAAAACTAAATACAAAAGTTCATTGAGGAAAAAGGTAAGGGTAAGCTACCTGCATCTCAACCTCTGTCTCCCATGTGTGCTCCTCCATATTGTTGTTCCTGCACAACACTTTAACCATCAGAATCTACTTCGAATGCAACTGACGAACTTGATAATCAATTATCGCAACTGATGAACTTGATAATCAATTATCGCAATTGGTTCTTCCTCGTACGTCAAATCTTTATTCACCTCTACAGTCTAGGGCTGCAACATGTGCGAAGGGTCTTAAATGTACTTCCTTAGCATTGAGACATGGAACACTAGATGCCCTTAAGATAAATTTGGAGGCAAAACCAACTGATAGGAAACTATGCCAACTCTCTCCAAAATCTTGAAAGGTCCAATGTATCTCGGTGCCAACTTTCCTTTCTTACCAAACCTCATAACACCTTTCATCGGTGACACCTCTAAAAATACAGTCCTTAACCTGGAATTCCATATCCTTGCATTTCGGATCTGAATAAATCTTATCTCTGCTAATCATTATTTCTAACCTTCTTCTGATAAAAAAAACTTTCTCGGCTACATCTTGGATAATTTTAAGTCCAATTAACTATCTTTTCCCAATCTCATCCTAACACAAAGGGGATCTACACTTTCTTCCATACAAAGCTTTATATGGTGCCATTTTAATACTGCTATGGTAGTTGTTATTGTAAGCACACTCAACCAGTGGCAGATGATCATCCCAACTACCTCCAAGATCCATTACACACATTCTCAACATGTCTTCAAGTGTCTGGATCGTCCTCTCAGATTGACCATCTGTCTAAGGATGAAAAGCAGTATTGAAATCAAGCATGTGCCCATTGCTTCTTTCAATTTATGCCAAAATTGAGAGGTAAACATAGAACCTCATCAGATATAATGAAAATAGGCACTCCATGAAGGCACACAATATGCTTGACAAAAATTTTAGCCAACTTAGCTATCGAATAAGCAGCTTTAACTAGTAGGAAGTGAGCTAATTTGGTTAACCTGTCCACTATCACCTAGATGAAATCGTATCCATCCTTTGAACGAGGTAACCTTGTCACAAAATCCATAGTGATTCTCTCCTATTTCCACTCAGGGATTGGAAGAGGTTGAAGCTTCCTAGAAGGCTTCTAATGCTCAACTTTCACCTACTGACAAGTCAAGCACTTAGAGAAAAAATTAGCTACATCCTTCTTCATACTGTCCCATCAATATAGATCCTTAATGCTGTGGTACATCTTAGTAGCACTTAGATGTACACTATAAGCTGCAGAATGCGCTTCTTTTAGGATCTTTTCTCTCAAATTATCCACATCAGGAACACATAATCTTCCATTGATCCATAAAACACCTTCATCATCAAGTGTAAAATCAGTTAACTTTCCTTCACAAACCTTCTCCTTAAGCTCTTCCAAAATAGGATCTCAACTCTGAGCTGCCTTGATCCTATCCCTTAACATTGATATGATTCTAAACCGAGCTAGCAATCCTCCTGATCTACTTATCTTTATCATCAACCCTTGATCCATTAACTTATGCAAATCTTAGATCAAAGGTCTCCTCTCCACACTGATGTGAGTAAGACTACTCAAGGACTTTCTACACAAGGCATCTGCTACCATATTAGACTTGCCTGGATGGTACAGAATATCGCAGTCATAATCCTTCAAGAGTTTTAACCATCTTTTTTTCCTTAAGTTCAAATCTCTCTACTGGAAAATATATTTCACACTTCAAGAATTTAGCATAAAGCTGCTGTTCTCTCAGTGTCTGCAGCATTGTCCTCAAGTGATATATATGCTCTTCCATACTCTTCAAATATACCAGTATATCATCAATGAAAACTACTATAAACTAATCCATAAATGGTTTGAACACCATGTTCATTAAATTTATGAAAGCAGCTAGTGTATTAGTTAACCCGAAGAACATCACCAGAAACTTATAGTGGCCATATCTAGCACGGAATGTCATTTTAGGAACATCGGATTCACAGATCTGTAATTGATGATAGCCCAACCTTAAGTCAATCTTGGAGAAGAATTGTGCACTTTGAATATGGTCAAACAAATCATCTATCCTTGAAAGAGGATACTTGTTCTTAACTATCACCTTATTCAACTCTCTGTAGTCAATACATAATCTCAGTGTACCGTCCTTCTTCACAAATAGGACTGGTGCACCCCAAGGAGAAGTGCTGGGTCTTATGAAACCCTTGTCTAGAAAATCTTGCAACTGCTCATTTAACTTTGTAGGAGCCATTCTATAAATAGGAGCTGTGCCTAGGACCACATCAATACAAAATTCAATCTCCTTGTGAGGTGGTAAACCTAGCAACTCATCAAGAAAGACATATGGAAACTCATATACTGTAGGAACATTTGAGATATATGTCTTCTCCATTGAATTATCCTTGACTAATACCTAGTACCCTCGACAACCTTTTCTCAGCATCTTTCTAGCCGTGATAGTGGAGATAAGATTATGTGGTGTAGAACTCTTATCACCCATAAACTTAAATTCTTCATCATTTGGAATTTTAAAAATCACCTCTTTACTCTGACAATCAACAACAACATAGTGCTGAGATAACCAGTCCATTCCTATAATTACATCAAACTCCATAACATCAAGTAACACCAAGTCCACAGATAATTCTCTTCCTTTTACTAACATCGGGCAGCTAGGAAGAATGACATCGGTGTCCAATGAATAACTAAGAGGAATGGTAATTGATAAAGGAATTTCCATCCTCAAGGCTTGCTAACCCGACTTTGATGTAAAAATAGGGCACACAAAAGAATGAGTGGCACCCGGATCAATTAAGATTCTAGCATCTAAGAAACATATTGAGCCTATACTTACTACAATGGCATTAGATGCTTGAGCATCTTGCTGGGTGAGAGTGAAGACTCTGGCCTGTCCTTGGCCTCCCTGTTGGCTAGTGGAAGCTTGACCAAAGAATCTCACACTACCTTTGCCTCCTTTACCTTGCCCTTGCTGGGCCAAAAACTATGAAATACTAGAATATTGAGTTAGAGGTGGCTGATAAGGAGCTAGAGCTACACTGGTAGTGGAATGCTATGAAAAACTGCAATTGATAACTAGAATAAGGACATGCTCTGACAAAATACCCCGTCTGTCCATATCAGAAACACATCAATGGAGGCATAAAATATGGTCCCTGATGGATTCTCCCACATGTCTAGTAGGCACTATCTATTGATCCCGTGCTACCATATCCTGAGCTCTGTCCACTACTGTTACTGGTGGCACATAATCCAAATCTAACAGGTTTGCAAACTCCACTGCAGCCATGTCTCCTACTTCTGTGGTACCTATGCCACGGTCTCTGGTCCTGCTGGACAAAGCCTTTTTGATGACTGCTGGAGCCTATCTGAAATGTGGTGTATTAGGTGCTTTGATATCCTCCTATCTAGACACCTCCCATTTGATAATAATCAGACATAACTCTTTGCCTTACCAATTTGAGCTCTATCTCCTTGGCTAACTCAATCATGAACTCAAGAGTTAGGCCTGTAGTAGGCATTCCAGTGAATGCAGAGCCCAGTCCAATGACGTACATAATAACCGTGAAGTACCGATCTCTTATAAAGTCCTTTACATACTTGCCTAGTCTGAGGAACTCTCTGTGTACTCCTCTACTAACTTGTCACCTCTGAAAATGTTGGTTAGCCGGAGTCTGTAGCTCATCTGCATCGGTTCTAGGTAAAAATGTCTCATAAATCTCTCTTAAAACTGAGCCCATGTCATAGTAGTCATGTAGGGTTGGACAACTAGAACAAAACAATCTAGGGCTGGCCTCTCAATTGACAGCTCAATAATTATGATCCTCTAATCCTCGGTGTGAGCTGTCCGAGTCCTTATCTTTATGGCTTGTAGGAAGTTTAGAGGATTTGAAGTCTCATCAAAGGAAATCCTGCCAACTCTAGTATAGAATAAGGCTGCCTCTAGATCAAACATACCCTGTTGATACATATGCTGCTGATACATATGCTGCATCTACGGTATTGCTGGAGGTATAACAACTACACCCTGTTGAACTCCTGGTATGAAAGCAACTTCCTCAAATTCTTAGTCTACAGGTTCCTCATCCTACAACTCTCTTTGCCTATGAGGACCTATCGCTCCTTGAGGTCTACCTCTACCTCTACCACTATGCCTACTCGGTGGCTCAAGAGGTAGAATCTCATATGAAAAGACTCCACATCCTTGGCCTCATCAGCCTGTGGAGTGATTCGCGCTCTCCTCCTCATTCTGAAAATAATAAACACAAACACAAATAAGAAAAAATAGATATCCTATCGATTACACGGAATACTAAAACAAGTAAGACGTATTAAAGAGATGATTGAATCTAATTTGCTATAGTAGTTTCAAAAAAAACACAGCTTTAACAACCTAGGTCATACAATACTAAACCTAGGCTCTGATACTAACTTTATCACAACCCAAACCAAAGAGTCATAATCAGCACTAGGGAACGAGAATTTACATGAATTCGGAACCTATAGCAAGCCTTAAAATAAAAATTCACATAAAATATACCATAAAAATACATCAAAATTTAAAACTTTAATTAATATAAAGAAATCTCCATATAATATAATAAAATATATTCATACAATTATTCAAATATAGAATCTTAGTCTAAAACAATATCTAATCCTACATAAGTCAGTCGATGAAGAAAGAGTTCAGCGAAGACAACTAATATGGAGGTTTGAAGTAGAGAGTTCTGAAAAAAAATATCTTTGAGGGGGTGTAAGCACCAAAATTTGAGATAATCGAGTTTGGATATGACTGAGGACCCATTAATGAAAATTAACTATGAAATTAGATTTATTGGATCTGATTTATAGGTTTTGGAATAAAATGTAAATTCTTTTTAGGTTCTATTTTGAATTTTGCTTATTTAAATAATAAAAAAAATTTCAAAAAAAATAAATTTTCAAAAAAAAAAAGAACGAAAAAGGAAAAAAATTGCTTGGGCCGATTTTGGCCCAAATGGCCAAATGAAACTGGTACCACTTTGGAACCAAAATTGGTTTTTTTAGGAAATATATTTTTCTGACCAGTCCTGCAAATTTTTTATTTGATAATTATTTGTTAGAAAAATAGTTTATTTTTTTCATTTTATTTTATTTAATTTTTGAATGGTTGTTATTTTATTTGATAATTATTTTGATAAATGTCCTATTTTTTAGATAAATAATTCAAAAAATGATTTTATTTTGATCCTGTACCCAATTTAGGGTTACAGTGTTAGTCTATTTATATGTACTTTTCTTTTGACGTAAGGGAGGCTCATAGGGTTTTATGATTTTTTTTCTCTACCTCCCTGATTCTTAGCCGTGAGCTAAAAAAAAAAAAACAAATGCAGTCCTTTCTCTCTTATTTTTTTACGTACTTTTCTTTAGTTCTTGGCCAAAAAAATCAGATCAAATAAACTAAAACCATAGATAAATACAGCAAAAGCTAGAGGCTTTCATCAATGGTGATTATCCTACCGAGGGAAATTAATACTGCATCTCATTCTCAAATCTTCTTCTCTTTCTTCTTTTATTTTGATTTTGATTTCATTTTTTTTATTATTTTTAATCATTCATTGACTATTTTTTATTCTCTTGATGGATGGGGTGACATGAACATTGTGGAGAACAAAATCAATGGATAACCCATGAAGGTCCATGAAATGCTATGGATACACCCTTGTATCATTTGAACATAGATTAGGGTTTTAATTTAATTTAATTTATTTTTATTATTTCTATGTTGTTTTTTTATTGGTTTGTATTTTTATTATAGGCATGTATTTATTATTTTATGTATTTTAATAGTAGGTTGTAATAGCCCTAATAGTGGGAAATAGTGAATATTTTATTTTCTGTCATTAACATTAATTAGTAAATTAGATATATTTGGTAAAAGCTTAATAAAATCAATGGTGACTGTAGATTAATATTAGGTTGCATGCAAATTGAATTAGAGTTAGAAATATGTTTTTGATTAATTATTGTTTTAATTTGTTGATTGGGCTTGTTTGTATGTTTTTATTTATTTTGAGCTCCAAGCCCACTTTAGGCTCTAATAACTCATTTAATTAACACGTCTTTTTAAATATGGATTTAGGTTTAATTAACTTTAAAATCAATTTAGGCCTATTTTAGGTTAATTTAGACTTAGGCCCATTTTTAGTTAATAAAATTAACTTAGATTTAGCTTAGTCCACTTAAAGCATTTTTTTATATAATTTGTGGACTTTAGGATTTTTTCATTTAAACTAAAATCAAGTTAGAATTAGGCCTACTAATTAAGTCCTTTCTTTAAAATTTATAGACTATAGGCCCATTTCTTTAGTTAAGTTAAAATGAATAGACTTAGGCTCATTTATTAACATGTAGGTCCACCTTTAGTTCATTTCACTTATAAATAAAAATATAGAATTAGCTAACTCTAAAATAAACATAGTTTAGACCTAGGGATGATTCACTTCGTATGCATTTTTTACATGCAATTTTATTACTAGTTTGCTTTAGGGCTATATGGATGTTTAATTAGGGTTTAACAAAATTGTGTGTAAATAGAGAATAAGATAGTAATTCATAAAGTAATTCTAAATGAACATAAGACTGAAAGAAGTTGGTATTTCGTATCCAGAATCTCCTAATTGTGGTGCTAGCTTTCTTTTAAAGAATTGAGTACCACCAAAATGATGAGTCCTAGTTATTACCCTAGGTGGCGACTCTTCATCTCCACACTATATCTTTGTGACATAGTGGTGTGTTCCCTCAAGGCCTGAGCCCAAACAGTGTTGCAGTTGCTAAAATCTTGGATGTTCGCTAAACCCTGCGGTCTATAGTGGCGACTCCATTGGGGATAAGAGCTATTGTTTCTACTTATGTTCTATAGAATTATTTTATTCTTGCATTCATTTGCATGTCCCTATTAATCGATTGTATTGGTTTATGATTCCATGATTCCACTAGCTTCATGGAGTTGTAGATTGGCTAACCATCACTCTTAGCCTTAACTTAGTTAAAGAGAGATTCTAGGCTCATCTGACTAGAGCCTGTAACCCAAGTCCTTAAGGGGGGGAGTCTTCTCTCGAGTTGGTAAAGGATGCCGGGCCCCTTTGACCTTGGCCTGTAACTCAAGTCTTAAAGGAGGGCATCTTGCTAAGGGAATCTTAACTTTTCACCGAACCCTAACCATATATAATGGCTTAGTTACTTGCCCTAGAATTACCCAAATTTCTTGTATGATTGATTGCCATAAGCTATTTCTATTTATAAAAGCCCAGACCCATACTTTTAAAGCCCATTTGGGCTAATGAAGATTGGGCTAGACTTTTATACCTAGAAATACTATTTCCATGCTTTTATTACTTTAAAAGAGATTCAACATGTGCGTCGTTTCTTAATATCCTCTATTGATATTAAGGTCAAGAAAAAAAATCCTAGGAAAAAGTGACTCGCCATTGAACATGTGTATGGGAGGAATAAGGTTGGAAGGATGAATGTTGTAAACTTAATTGATACTTGCTGTATAGCACGTGCATCATGCATACATGCATTTCATCCATCACACTAACACCTTGTTTTGTAGCCATCATAGATTCATCTGGGTCTTCTTGTATTTAGGGATGGAAAGGTGGCAGACAAAGAAGAACAGATTAAGTCCTAAAGCCATAGCAAAAGAGATCCTTCACATACTGGATAAGAGTCCTATTAATCCGCTTTACTTGGAAGTTGAACCAACTGCAATTGAGCATATAAAAATAGAACAACAATAAGGAGAGAATTGGACCTTAAAAAACATCAAGGGCGCTTTGATGAATGACATGAGGGCTATGATGCAAGATGAACTGAGACATGCTTTATCTGGATTGATGTAACCTGCTACTGCTATCATACCACCACTTACAATTGAGCAACCACCTACTGTTGTAGCTATCCCACTTACTGCAGATGCTCCACCTATTGCCAATAATGCTAAGGTTTAACTTATTGTTAGAAACCCACATGCTGTTGATGTGAAGCTTGAGGATGTTAAGAACTACATAATAGAGAAGGCAAAGAGAGAATCACTTAAACTAGTACAAGACCATGAGTCCATGCAAATGCAAGCACTAACCTAGAAAATGTCCAAGATGGAAGAGCCTATTAAAGGACAAGGCATGGGATATCCATTTGACTTTGATGATATATTGTAAATAGAGGGTGACAAGCTACGTGAGAAGTTAAAAATGCCTCAGCTGTAGAAGTTTGATAGAACTGGAGATCCTAGGATGCATCTTAGTTAGTACATAATAACTATGAGCACTACTAAGGCCCCATTAGCAATGATCACTAAGTTGTTTGTACTGTCCTTAAAGGGAATGGTTGTAAACTGATATCATGGGTTGGAAAAGTCTGTCAGGGCTGACTAGAAAGAATTGTATACTGCTTTTTTGAAACAATATGATTATAACACTAGATTGGAAGTGTCCATCAGGGATTTGGAACTAATTAAGAAAAAATCAAATGAATCCTTTTATGATTTCTTGACTGGATTTATGAATAAGGCAGGATTAATGAAAAATAAGTTGGCTGAGAAAGATCATGTTAGGATGATAGTCCATAGCGCATTGCCTAATTTAGTTGAGAGATTACATATGATGAATCCTAAAACATTTATAGACCTGTATGATGATGGTTTGCAAGTTGAAGAGATTGAGAGTAAGAAGAAGAAAGTTCTAGAGGCATAGGAACCCGAAACTACCCAACTAGGGGTACATAACAAGGAAGCACTAGCCGAGCTATTAAAGTGCATGCTATTCAAATGCCAATTAGATTCTCCAATTTTAACCAACCCTTGTCCAAAGTCTTAGACCGCTTGATGTAAAAGGGCTTGCTTAGACCCTTCACCTTTTTTAAACCACGAAACCCAAATGTCCTTAGCTATAACCCAAAAACTTATTACAAATTCCACTAAGTTACTGACCATTTCACAAACACCTGCATTCACCTTAAACATGAAATCCAAAAAATTATAGACTCTAGAAAAATCACAGACCTTAAAAGCCTAAGCACCAGAAAGAATCCTTTCACAAACTACCAAATTGTACCACCCCTAACTACCATGATGATTAACTCATGAGTTAGTGAGGAAGAAGTGCTAAGCTCCTTTAAAAATATAAATCTACAAGATGATGAGAGATCTCTTAATTCCCTAATTGATGAAGGAAAAATCCTAGAATCTTTGACTCCTAAGCAACCCCATATAGGAGCTGAAGATCTATTAGGCCAGCCTTTGAGCAAGTTCAATTACAAGGTATTTTATTCCAAACCACCTTCATTTAATATTCCTTTGGAATCAATTACACTTGAAGGTTGGGGTGATGAATTTGGGGATGATGAATTGTTAAGTAAGGAAAGCAAGAAATCTAAGACTCCTAAGCAGCCATAGAGAGGAGTTAAGGATGTATTGAAACAACCTTTAGGTAAATTTAACTACAAGGTGTTTTACTCTAAGCCACCTTCATTTGACATTCCATTAGAGTCAATTACGCCTGGAGGATGGGGTGATGAGTTTGATGAGAAGTTACTAAAGAAAAAAACATGCATTATTGAGGTTTAGAAGGTTGGAAAGAAAGTAAAACCACTAAAAGAGAGTTTTATCAAAGAAAGACATAAGAAGTCTTACCTTAGTATAGTGGAACTTATTAATGTGCCCGACATGGATGTTCCTATGATTGAGATCTTCAAAGAACAGATCATTGAGAACTTGGTGCAAGACAATAAGGATGAGGAAATGTCAGCCACTTAAGACTCAACAACCCTAGCATCTAGAATAGGAAATAAATTTATTATTTTTTTCTTTGAATACCAATTTTAGTTTCTTTAGAACTTGTTTTGTTTTAGTGATTGATAATATGAATTCTGATCATGCTTATTTATGTAATGTGCATCCTGATAGTACTATGCACAGTGATATTAATTGCATTTGCTTGTTTGATATAAAAATTCAATTCAATTAGATTCATTTAGTATGGGCACAAATGAAAATTTAAAGAACATTCCTATATCACATGACATAACTTCTTAAAAGAGGAAAATTTGAGAGAAAAAGAAAGAAAATAGAAAGGATCTTATAAGGCCAGTTAGATAAAATAAAAGAGAAAAAAAAGAAAGAAAAAAAATATTCAGTCAGAAAATCTAAAGGACTAACTGATGGTAGGTTTTATATTATGTGATGTAATGAATGTTCTCATTTTTGCCCTAATGAATGGGTAAAATTGAATTTGAAGTTTTTGTTCAAACACATCGTATATTCATCTTTATCATATTATATAAGTATTTGAATGGAAAGACAAAACATATTGAAAGCTAAAATCAGAGCTATGAGATCACTATTTTAGTTATGTTTTCTCTTCTTGCCATACCTTTGTCATTTTATTTGTAAATCTAGTGTCCCTTTGTACCTTTGGAATTTAAGTGGCTCGACAAATATCAGCAATCATTGCATCAACATCAAACTTCATTTTCTGCTCAATAGTTCTTTGAAGAGCAAGTTATAGATGGTGGGGTTTAGCGTGCGTCCAAGATTTTGGCAACCGTGACACTATTTGAGCTCAAGGCTCTAGAGAACACTCTAACCACTGCCATAAAGGCATGATATGGAGATGAGAAGTCACCACCCAGGGTAATAACTGGGACAAATCGAAAATGGTGGTACTCTATTCTCTAAAAAAAAGCTAGCACCACAACCGGGATATTCTAAATACGGAATACTAACTTTTTTTCAGTCTCGTGTTCATTTAGACTTACTTTATGAATTACTATCTTATCCTCTATTTACATGCAATTTCGTATAAACCCTTATTTAAACAATTAACTCCATGTAAAATAGTCATGAAAAATACTTGTAAACAATGCCTTCATTCAAGTTCATAATCTCTAAGTTTGTCTAATCTACATTCATTTTAATTAAATGGGTTGAATCTACATGTTTTAATTTATAAGTGAGCCTAAAGACTAACGGGCCTAATTCCTATTTAATTTTAATTAAGTGAACCTGAGTCTAATTATTTTAATTCTAAAAAATGGGCATAAAGCTAAAAATTATAAAGTATTTAAATTAGTAAGCCTAGTTCTACATATTTTAATTTTAAGGTGATATTAAATCTACAAATTATGAAAAAGGCTTTAATTTAATGGGCTTAGTCTAAATTAATTTAATTAAATTAGGTGGACCTATATCTGATTAACTAAATTGGTCTAAGTTATTTTTACCTTAAATCTAATTAATTAAGGGCCTAAAATGCATTTCAATTAATTAAAATCTAGACCTAAATTTATTTAAATGAGTTAGAACCTATAATGGGCTTAGGGCCCAGAACACATAAAAATAAGTAAACAAGCGATAAATATAAACAAATATCAAAACAATAAAATAAAATATCAAACAATCAATTAATTTATTTCTTCTAAAAGCCCTAATTTTAATTAACATGCAATTTAAATTAATTTACTTCCTTCATTGATTTTAATTAATTACCCAATTGAAACTTTAATTTTTACTACCCAATTAATAAAAAACATACAACCACACATAAGATTTCATTATTCCCACTATTAGGGTTATTACAATAATATAAAAAAACTAATATAACACAAAAAAGCTAAATAAAAATAAATACAACAACCAATAAAATAATAAACAAAAAAGATAAATAAAAAACCTAGACTATATTCAACTACAAAATTCAATCCATGGCATCCCATGGATCTTCATGGATTTTGTTCTTCAAATGATCTCATCTTGTAACCCTCTCCATAATCATCAACACAAACAAAAAAATAATAATTAGTGAATAAAATAAATAACCATAAAAATTAAATAAAATTAAAATTTAATAGAATCAAAATAATAAAATAAAATAGAAGGAAGTAGAGAAGGAGATGATGTTATGGATGCAGTATTGATTTGCTCCTCAAAGTGGTGTATATTATCGTTGCTTTTCAATGAATCCTTAACCTTTGATGTTATACCTTTTAAAAGCCTCCTACCTTCCAAGAAAAATTGAGTAAACAAAGACAAAAAAAAAAAAGAAGAAGCCATCCAAAGAAGAAGAAGAAGTCCCCCTTTTTTTTTAGTTTTAGCTAGGTTTTTATAGAAAACCCTAGCTAAAAGACATATGCTACTGTCCCTCCCAGTGATTGAGTTTTGATTTAAAAGGACTTTTTTATTTACTAAAAAATTTAGATAAATCGATTTATTAAATCATTCGACCAATCAAAATTCACAAAACACAATTTTATTTGCTATAAAGCAGACGAAAAATGCATAATTCTGACCGGAATTACATAATATCGATCGGAATTACATAATTTTGATTAGAATTATAGAATTCCGATCACTATCTCTTTTTTTAACTTTTAATTAGAAAAAACCCCTAAAAGAATTTAAGCTTTTCAATTAGGTTCTTAAAGAAAAAATTACAATTAAGTCCTTAAAAATACCAATTAAATCCTTTTAAAAATGCATTTAGGCTTTTGAGGTTTCACAATTGAAGGATTGAAGATCTGTTTATGATATTTTCATCATTAGAGTCCTCTGTCGCATCCATACTTTATCATCCCGAAATTGGGTGCTTACACAAGTACAATTAATTTTAGCTTCAAGAACTCTCATCAATCAGTTCACTTACTCCTTTGCATATTCCATACACGAGACTACAACTAATAGGGTTAGTAAGTTAAAGGATCAACAATAATAGTGGACAAATTGAGTTTCTTGCACGCATGAAGAAAAGATTGACAGAATAGCATTGATTAATTCAGAATGAAACTGGGGGAAAAATGTAGCTTTGGGGGTAAGTCAGAGGTAAAACTAGTAAATTTGTATTCAAGGACTAAAGAGTTAGTAAAAAAGTTCTTGGGGCAGAAAGAAGTAAATTACAATCAACAACCAATATCTTATCAGTACGACACAACCTAATTATCTGTCTGATAAACTCTATCAGAAGCTCTAGCATCAAAAGTACCAATATTAAAGCATCCAATGTTCAAACCTATAAATTATTGATGAAGCTCCTCATTCTCATACTCCAAGATTAGCAACATAGCTCTACTCCAAACAAAAGACCTATTATGATCATGCATATTATGCATAACATGCATACACTTGCATACATTTGTTGTGAAATACTTGCTTTGCATAATAAAAAAGTCTTTGAGCCCAGACAAGATTATACAAATACTCTGCTACTAATATTTGAAATTAGTGTTGTAAAAGTGCAGGAAAGTATTCAGAGTATTTAGGAGTAAGATAGGAAGGCAACATTTTCAAAAGACCTCATCTTGGCAACCTCAAAAGGTTGGATAGCACGCTCAAACAGATTCAACATCCATCTTCATAGTCTCATTTGGAGCATCATTAGGATTATCTCTCCATAATAGTTAGACTAGTTTAGGGTATGGAATATGGTGATGAGAAGATCCAACAACCCGACGATACACGTGCTTAGCCTTAAAAAGAGAAGAATGCACTCAAAACTTGAGACGAATGCACTCTAAAAAATTCTTTGATTATGAAATAAAAATCTCTAACTCCTAAACCTTTATTGCAGGAGATGTTAATAAGAAAAAAGAGGCCTTTTGTCATAGCATCAATGAGGATGACAAATAGACAAACTCAACCCTAGGCCAATACCTTAATGGAGGAGTATCGTGACCTTGTGATCAAAGACATCATACCATAATCAAAAGGTAAGAATGCAAAAGAATAACATTGCATTTTGACAAAATTTCTTTACTTGCAAATAGACTATACTAACATGTAGTAATTTGTGTAGGAAAAAAAAAGAGAACAAAGAAGGGGAAGGAATCGATACATCAATAAGAATGGGCAAGATAGTAAACACCAATACTCATCAGAATATAACCTTGCATGGTCAACATCCTAATAAACACTTAAGGGAAGTACAATGACTTTATCTCTTTTGATTCTGTAATAAAGTACAATCTTAATAGTAAAATTGATAAATTGAGAGTAAATTCATCCACTTCATGAGATCATGTGCAAAATTTATCTCATAAACTTTGATCTTAATGACTTTTTTTTAATTAGCCTCACAGAATTCAGATGTCTTGTTAATAGCTTTGTGCTGAGAGTTTCTGAATCTTTAATCAATTTAATGCTTGCTTTGTACCTAAACGAGGGGAAGAATATGCAAAACAAAATCTGTTGACTTACAGTATAAATTGCTATAATTTTAAAATATTATTTTAGTCTTTTAAATAATAAATATGCATATAATCTACTCCAATGCTCAGAAATGAGTACAAGTACAAAATCCCTTGACGGTATCCACACCGAGTAATATGAGAAAGGCATGCGAATACTAAGAGGAGAATCAAAATAAGAGCAAGCATAATATAATCTAATGCTAAAAAATGAGTAAGAGTATTAACGTGAAACCTCTAGCAGTATCCACACTGAGTAATATGAGAAAGTTGGGGGAATACTAAAAGAGGACCACAACAAAAGGTGCTTTATTTACTCTAATGCTCTGTAAGAGTATGAGTATCTGAAGGACCATTCCAATGATATCCACACCGAGTAATATTAGAAAGGCGGGGGGAATACTTGGATAAGGAAGGAAAGTACATAAATAATTGAAAAACTATTTTGATACTTACAATTCGATTTGCTTATACTCAATTTTTGTAAGTTTTGTTTAGCAAATTCTCCAGAATTTAGGTATGGAAGCCAACTCTTTACTTGGTAAAAAGCACGCTCTTAGTATAAGATGGTTAATGCACCTCTGACCTTTGTGAATGGAAAATAAATGATAGTCATGAAAATCAAAATAAGTGAGATTCATTGAGTGCACGTTATCTTATGATAAAGTGATGAATTTCTCATAAATTTTTGAAAAATATAATGTACTTTTTTGTACAATTATCATGCTAAAACTAACTTCAACAAGTTTTTAGGAACAGTAAGTCTAGAAAAAGATAAATCCAACATGTGGAATCAACACTAGCGCCAACAAGTTAAGCAAGGTTATTAACAAAGGATTAGAGTCAATTAGCAAAAATTCCAATCAATTAGCATAGTCGATCAACACAAGATCTCAAAATCCTAGTCAACACGAAATTCCAATGTGATGTTTGCATTTTGCATACATTGCACTACATCTCAGTTATATGCTACACACTAGCTATAACACGATTTTCAGAATCACCTTGTTAAACACTACATAGTAGCTATAACACAGTTTTCAAATTCACTTTGTTATATGCTACATAGTAGTTATAACAAAAATTCTAAATAATCATAACTTGCTAGACACTACACAGTAGTTATAGCACATTATCAAATCACTTTTTACTAGACATTCTACAAGAATTATAACACATTTTAAATCTTTTACTAGACGATCTATAGGATCTATAGCACCATTATCATAATTTGCTAGATGCTCCATATGACCTATAACATATTTATCTTTAGCTACACACTACACAATAGTTATAGCATACTTTCGCTAAACGTTCTATAGGAAATATAGTGAAACTTTCAGTAACTAGATGCTCCACAAGAACTATAGTACAATTAGCTAAACACTACAAAATAGTTATAGGATATTTTCACTAGACATCCCACAAGGAATATAGTGAAAATTATGATCACTAGACATCCTATAGGAAATATAGTGAAAATCATAATTTCTTGCTAAACATCCTACAGGGAATATAGTAGAAACCTATCACTTACTAAACGTTCCATAGGGAATGTAGAAAAATGCACTAAACACAGTGTCAACTGCTATTCATTGAACACAGTGATAGTATCACCACTATATGTTCCACTAGAACTATAACACGTTTTCAAAATACACTGAACGCAGTGTCAATTACTATTAATTGAACATAATAATAGCACCACCACTATATTTTTCACTAGAACTATAACATGTTTTCAAAATGCACTAAATGCAGTGTCAATTATTATTCACTGAACACAGTGATAACATCATTGCTATATGTTCCACTGGAATTATAGCCTTTTTTCAAAACGCACTGAACACAGTGTCAACTGTTATTCATTGAACATAGTGATAGCGTCATTGCTATATGTTGCACTAGAACTATAGCCTATTTTCAAAATGCACTAAACATAGTGTCAATTGCTATTTATTGAATACAGTGATAGCATCATCGCTATATGTTCCACTGGAACTATAGCCTGTTTTCAAAATGCACTGAACGTAGTATTAACTACTATTCATTGAACATAGTGATAACATCATTGCTATATGTTCCATTGGAACTATAGCTTATTTTCAAGATGCACTGAACATAATGTCAACTGCTATTCACTGAACACAGTGATAGCATCACCGCTATATGTTCCATTAAAACTATAGCATTTTTTTCAAAACACATTGAACATAGTATCAATCACTATTCACTTAACACAATGATAGCATCACCATTATATGTTCCACCGAAACTATAACATGTTTTCAAAATACACTGAATGCAGTGTCAATTGCTATTCACTGAACACAGTGATAGCAATGCTGCTAGAAGTTCCATCAGAACTATAACCTGTTTTCAACATGCACTAAACGCAGTGTCAATCACTATTTATTGAACACAGTGATAGCATCACCACTATATGTTCCACTGGAACTATAACATATTTTCAAAATGCACTGAACATAGTCAGCTGCTATTCACTGAACATAGTGATAACATCACCACTATATGTTCCATTAGAACTACGGCCTGTTTTCAAAATACACTGAACATAGTGTCAACCACATCATAACTAGAAATTCCATAGGAATTATAGTGTTCCTTAAATCGCATTCAACATTGCATATTGTTATGTATAGTCATGGCACATAGGTAAGTGTTTTTACTTTTTTTTTTAGAAATTGTATGCTTGTTTTCTTTGCCGTAATTTGTCAAGCAAACAACAACAAAGGAGGGCAATAGTAAGCACCAAATTTCGGGATAGTCAAGTTTGGATGCAACAAAGGACCCAATGATGAAAATTAATTGTGAAATTAGATTTATTGGATCTGATTTATAAGTTTTGGACCAAAATATAAATTCGTTTTAGGACCTATTTTGAATTTTGTTTATTTAAATAATAAAAAATAATTTTTTTAAAAAATAAAATTTCAAAAAAAATAAAAAATAAAAGAACAAAAAAGAAAAAAAATTGCTTGGGCCGAATTTGGACCAAACGGCCAAATGAATTTTCAAATGAAAGTGGTACCACTTTGGAACCAAAATTGATTTTTTTTTTTGTCAGAAATATATTTTCCCGACCTGTCCCATAATTTTTTTTATTTTATTTGGTAAATTTGTTAAAAAATAATTTATTTTTTTCATTTTATTTAATTTTTGAATGGTTGTTATTTTATTTGATAATTATTTTGATAAATGTCCTATTTTTTAGATAAATGATTTAAAAAATAATTTTATTTTGATTATGTACCCAATTTAGGATTACCAAGTTAGTCTATTTATATGTAATTTTCTTTTGATGTAAGGGAGGCTCATAGGGTTTTATGATTTTTTTTTTCTCTACCTTCCTGATTTTTAGCCACGAGCAAAAAAAAAAAAACATAGTCCTTTCTCTCTTATTTTTTTACATATTTTTCTTTAGTTTTTGGCCAAAAAAATCAGATCAAATAAATTAAAACCACATGCAAACACAACAAAAGGTAGAGGCTTTCATCAACAATGATTATCCTTCTGAGGGAAATCAATATTGCATCTCATTCTCAAATCTTTTTCTCCTTCTTCTTTTATTTTGATTTTGATTTCATTTTGTTTATTATTATTATTATTTTTTTTAATCATTCATTGAATAATTTTTTATTATTTTTTATTCTCTTGATGGATGAGGTGACATGAACACTGTGGAAAACAAAATCAGTGGATAACCCATTAAGGTCCATGAAATGCCATGAATACGCCCCTATATCATTTGAACATAGATTAGGGTTTTAATTTAATTTAATTTATTTTTATTATTTCTATGTTGTTTTTTATTGGTTTGTATTTTTATTATGGGCATGTATTTATTATTTTATTTATTGTTATAGTAGGTTGTAATAGTCCCAATATAATTAGTAAATTAGATATATTTGGTAAAATCTTAATAAAATCAATGGTGACTGTAGATTAATATTAGGTTGCATGTAAATTGAATTAGGGTTAGAAATATGTTTTTGATTCATTATTGTTTTAATTTGTTAATTGGGCTTGTTTGTATGTTTTTATTTATTTTGGGTCCCAAGCCCACTTTAGACTCTAATAACTCATTTAATTAATAGGTCTTTTTAAAATATGGATTTAGGTTTAATTAACTTTAAAATCAATTTAGTCATATTTTAGGTTAATTCAGACTTAGACCCATTTTTAGTTAATAAAATTAACTTAGATTTAGCTCAGCCCACTTAAAACATTTTTTATAATTTTTAGACTTTAGGATTTTTTTCATTTACATTAAAATCAAGTTAGAATTAGGCCCACTAATTAATTCATTTCTTTAAAATTTGTAGACTATAGGCCTATTTCTTTAGTTAAGTTAAAATGAATAGACTTAGGCTCATTTATTAACATGTAGGTCCACCTTTAATCCATTTCACTTGTAAATAAAAATATAGAATTAGCTAACTTTAAAATAAACATAGTTTAGACCTAGGGACAATGCGCTTCGTATGCATTTTTTATATGTAATTTTGTGACTAGTTTGCTTTAGGGCTAGATGGATGTTTAATTAGGGTTTAATAAAATTGTGTGTAAATAGAGAATAAGATAATAATTCATTAAGTAACTCTAAATGAACATAAGACTGAAAGAAGTTGGTATTTCGTATCTAGAATCTCTTGGTTGTGGTGCTAGTTTTCTTTTAAAGAATTGAGTACCAACAAAATGATTTGTTCTAATTATTACCCTTGGTGGCGACTCCTCATCTCCATGCTATATCTTTGTGATGTAGTGGTGTGTTTCCTAGGGCCATGAGCTCAAATAGTGTCGCGGTTTCTAAAATCTTGGGCGCGTGCTAAATCTTGCCATTTATAGGAGGTCAGACCTTACTGAGTGAATTATTATTATATGTATATGCACGCAATGTAAAGACACAGACATTCAAGCATTAGTATAATAATTATATATTTATATTTATTTAATGTATACATGCATTTCACACAGATGCTTGAAATCACATTACTTCAGAAAAATTTAATGTAGAAAGGTTTAGGTGGAGAATCGGAGCACAACCCTAAAATTTTTCACAACCTTGATCATTGTATTTTACTAGGAAACAGACTTTTCATTACTCAAAAAATATATCTCTTGTCCAACTATTGGCAGTAGATTGGCCCTAAGTACATAAAAAGGTCAATCAAGGATCCGCAGTCCTACTACCGGTATAATTGGCCCCAAGTACACTACAGGTCAACTGAGGATCCACAGTCATACCTCTTTTCCATCATTCACAATAATCATCGTATCTATATCTCAAATTAATCAAAATTTATGGCATATTATATAGTGTATTGTTGTGCAACAATCCTAGTATGACCCACTAGGTGGCATGTTCTACAACAATCCTCCAAAACATTTATCATAAAATTGTTAATTAAATGAAATCATATAAATATGAAAGGCATCTAAATTCCAAACATAAAGTTGGCATTTAAATATATATATGAAAACTCATATAAGTGCATACATGATAATGATAATATAAGTTAATAATTAAACGAAATTTGATGCAACTAATATATGAAATTCACATCATAAAAATATGGATGCCAACTATGATTTTTAAATGTCATGCATACATATAATAATAACTCACAGTTTAAGTGCGCTTCTCTACTCTGGCTTAGCTGACTCGGTCCGGTAGATCTAGCTCATGGTACAGCCAAGGAAAAAAAGACCACAAATAATTGTAAAATGGATATTTCTCTATTAAAAGTAGAGTCAATTCTGCATGCAAACACACTTCAAATAACCACAAAGCTCAATTGGGCCCCTAGACTACACTTATTGCCCAACCAAGAATCTACAAAATCCACAATTAATAAAATAATGTAATCGCCAGTAATTCAACAAAAATCATAAAATTCATTTAAGTACGACAATTAATTTTTTTAAATAATAAGAGTAGAAAAGATATTTATTTCCAAAATAACTAATAAAATTCTAATTTATAATTATATTATATTAATAAAATATATTCTTTAATTTTGCAATTAAATAGCATAAATTACAAATAATTATTTAAAATTGTTCAAATGTATAATAGAAATGGTCAATAACTCATTTAAACTTAAAAATAATAAATAAATTTATTATTTGAATATATTTCCGAAAATTTCTAATAATTAGCTAAAAACAGGAAATAATTTATAAATTTATTTTAATACTATTTATTACTAAAAAATTATCCAAAACATAACAATTAACAATAATTTCAAGTAAAATATAAAAATTCTTAATTTATACTAATTTTTCCAAAAATTCATTTTTCACATAAAAATTTAAAAATTTATAATAAAAATTTGATACATAATTTCAATAATTGCTCAAAATACATCAAGGAATTTATTAAAAATATAAAATTTTCTTGAGCCATAAATAGTAACTACGAATAGTGTCAGTGGTCAGAATAGTGTCATTTCGAAAATTAATTCCAAAATTAAATCTAAATACATTTTTAGAAATCTTCCAATTTCTACAAAAGTAATCTAAAATCAATTTAACATAAAACAAACTAATTTAACAAAAATTAACAAATCAAATTTCTAATGCCTAGAACTAATTGTCCAAAATTAAAGTTGAATTTAGAGTTGTTTGGCCGAATTACCTTAGGGGAAATAAAGCCCAAGACATAAGGAAGAGATTGAACCCAAAAGCTTGGCCGAGAAAATTCGGCAAAAAAAAAAAATTGAGAACAGGAGAGAGAAGGGAGCTTCATTGGAGCTAGGGAACGTCGTCGGTTGGTGGAGGATGAGCTGGTGGTGAACGGTGTGGTGCTGCTAGTTGGTGGATGGTGGGTGGTGGGTGGTGTGCTGCTGGGTGGATGTTGGAGGAAGGAGAAGAGAAAAGAAGAGGGAAGGGAGAAGAGGGAAGGAAAGAAAGAGGGAAAAAGGGAAAAAAATATATTTGTTTTATATTATTTTTATTTTTATTTTTATTTTTTAAAATATAATATAATATAAAATAATAATAACTTAGTTTAAAAATAATATTTTAATATTTTTAAATATAAATTTCTTCCAAAATAATTATACACTAACAATAATCAATAGTTTACCTAAATAATATTATTAATAATATTAAATATTATTCAACACTAAAATTCAAATTAAATTTCATTAATAGTCAAATATCATAATTTAAATAAAATAATTATTAACACTGTAAATCTTAAAAATTTAATTTTATAATTTATAAAAAAATATAGGTTATAACATATGAGAAGCTTTGAACTTGGAGTAGATAATTACAACATATCAAATCTTCGATCTTTGCTTGTGTTTGATGTGCACAACTTTCAATTCAGGAAATCTTTTGCCGATCACCTGAGGCTACTCACAGTGTTGGATTTGAGAGAAACAAACTTGAAAGCGTTTCCAAAAGAAGTGCTCAATCTACATCACTTAAGTATCTAAGTTTGAGAAGGACAAATGTAAGAGTTCTGCCAACTTCAATATGGAAGCTTCAAAACTTGGAGACATTAGATCTCAAATATACAAAAGTAACCCAATTGCCTGCAACAATTGTAATCCTTAACCGCTTGCGACATCTTCTGAAAAAACATATACTTATTCTGGTCTGAGAACCATATCTAAATTAGGATGCTTGCATTCTCTTCAAAAGCTCAGTTTCATAAAGGTTGAGGAAGATAATGCGCATGATACACTTGAAGAAATTGGAAGGCTCTATCAGTTGAGAAGATTAGGAATTGGGGACTTAAAATTTGAACAAGGGAAGATATTGTGCTCAACAATTGAAAAGCTTAACAAACTTCGTAATCTCTAGATCGAGTCGGTAACAATGGAAGAAAGCATTGATTTGCAGCAGATAACTTCACCTCCTCAATTGCTTCAACCACAGGCAGATTTTGTAAACTCTGATTGAATCCATAATAATAACTCAATAGTCCGTTATTTAGAAATTCCTAAAAATAAAACTTTTTCTTATATTTTCTTTTCACTATTTTTAAATTTCAATTTTTTGGTTGTTTTCAAAATAATAACCCAATAGTCTATTATTTAAAAATTCTAAATAATAAAACTTTTTCCTATTTTTTCTTTTCACTATTTTTAATTTTCCATTTTTAATTTGGTTTCTCTAAGACTTCACACCTCACATTTCCTTTTCTTTGCTTTCTCCTAAATTAGTCACCCATATCTCATCTCTTTATTTTTCAATTTGACAAAGTTCGTAACTTAGTCAGTCATCAATTATATATGTTGTCAATTAATTTTTTTATTTTATTGTACATACTTAGTTTACTCAATCTTAAAGTATATTTTTTCTTTAATTTGCTTATTAGTTATTACTCTCTCTCTCTCTCTCTCTATATATATATATATATATTTTGTGATAGTTGATTATATTTTATGTGATGTTGATTATAGATATAATTATGCATAAAATTTTCAAAAGAAAAGTTTTTGTTGAAGAAAACTAATTTTAATGTCATTTTTTGCTCATGATTTTGATTATCTTTAGTGTTATTTTTTGGGTATATTATGTTTTTTTTAGAGTAAACTATTATTCGTTTATATGAGATATTATTTTGTTAGTTTGTTATGAATGGAACATTTTTAGTATACTAACATGAAGTAAAGTTTGCCCCCTCTGAAATTTTTTTCTGGCTCTGCCCCTGGCTTCAGCGATTGTAAGTACACAGATGCTTAGAGAAGACACTAAAATGGTTTTCTTCTCTTGAAAACTAGAGCAAATTGAAACTTGTATACAGCCAATTAATGGACGATGTGTTGGAGCCTATTCAAGCCTTGCCAAGTTTAGAGCATCTTGTACTTGACACTGCTTTTGCTGGAGAGAAGCTCTACTTCAGAATTGGAGGGTTTCAGAAGCTGAAGATTTTGAGGGTTTGGGGATTGGATGGCCTGAGAATGGTGGAAGTGGCGAAGGGTGCAATGGCTAATCTTGAAGAGTTTTTTTTTTTCTTGAAATGTGATTTGTTGCAGAATGTTCCATTTGGCACTGAACATCTTGCCAAGCTTCAACTTCTTCGTCTTATATTGGTTTCTGCGGATTTGATCAGTAGTATTGGAAAAGGAAATGACCAGTATTGGAGAGTGAAGCACATCCCCAATGTCCAAACTGAGTGAAAAAAAAAAAAAAAAAGGCTGAGGACACTCAGGTGCGAGATTTTAGTGTTTAAATGATATGTGTTTTTGCTATTTTAAAAGTAACTTTCTAGTGAGAAATATTTTTTTTTTGAAGTTTTAAAAAATAAAAATATATTCGAAACTTAAAAAAACATGGTTGATTCTTTATCTATGATTTTGGCCATGAGAAAAATTAATTGCATGTTTTGATTTGTAGGCAAAATATTTTTCAAATATATATAATTTTTTTTTGAGATGTCTTATTAATAGATAAGAAAGAATTTCTTTGGAGTGAAATGGTATTCTGACTGGGAGCATGTATATATTAGTCGTATTCTCCCCATGCAGAGGATGCACCTGCAGGAAGTAATGGCATTCATGATATAATCACTTTTTGTTATTTGATGTCCGAATAAAGCTTAGACCCAGGCGAAGGGATAAAGTAGTGAAGGACTAAGGAAAGACTGGTTCGTGAAAATAGGCTCGAGTAGAAACTGGAGACGCAAATATGAAAGTGGAATCTGATATTATTTTCGTAGGCAAGTTAAACAAACAGGAGTGCAGGCTTGTTTTCGAGCAATCAAAGGCGATAAAAATAGTAATACCCCACTACTATGTGTGCATTTACCTTGTTTTTTAATAAAAAATATCTGGATGTCAAACCATTGAATTTTTTGGATTTATATTTTATGGCTACGGCTCCATTTATTTATGGAAAATATTTTATTTTGAGAAATTTTTTTCTAGAAAATATTTTTTAATATTTGATTGCAACACTAAAAAAGTAATAAATGAGGAAAAAAATATTGGAAAATGAAAGAAAAGATAATAAATGAGAAGAGAAAACATTAGAAAAAATATTAAAAAATAATTTCTCATTCTTAAAATGAGAAATCATTTTCCCTTATTTTGAAGTTATTTTCCTTTATTTTGAAATTATTTTCCTTTGATTAACAAGTTATTTTCTTTTAACTTATTTTTTTTTATAATCCAAACACCAAAAAAAAAGAGAAAATATTTTTCACAAACAAACGGAACCTACCGTGTAATACTTTATTATTACTTTGTGATTTTATATGACTCTATTGGACTTTGCAGATGAGCACTGTTGTAAACATAAATGCTTGGTGAAATTTTGGCTTAAATCTATTGGAACTTCTGAGTTTTTTACTTGTACAGTTAAATTGGAAAGTAAAAGACAATCATCAAGATTGTTATCATGAGCAAAGAAATGAGCAACTATTTTTCAAAGAAAAAAAGTTTATATTTGAACAAAGAAATCAATATGCAAGTTAAATGAAATAACACAAAACTAAAATAAAAGCAACGTATATAATGGGGTCTTCGTCTCTAGAACATGAGAAGGGTAGTTAAAAATAAACACAAAGTGTCTTCCACCAAGAAAGACTTACAAAAAACTGAATTACGTATTACGAGCAACATCATATAATGATCAAATCATCATATTAAAGCAGCCTAATCAACTTCTTTAATCTTAGGGCCAGTACCACTGCTGCTAGATGGAGGAACATCATCATCCATGCCACCACCCATGTCAGTGTAAAGCTTAGGGTTGTAATACTGATATTTGATATATTGAAAAGGAACGAATTACATGAGGCATATATACACAGTATGCAAGACAAGTGATAGCTATTAAATACAACACTGTAAGACATAACTAATACATAGCTAGTATAACAAATATAACTAAGAGATGTTGTTTGCCTTATCACCCCTCGTCATGTCGATGGTGGAGAAAGCAGTAGACATAGGGTGGATTGTTGATGAAGAAACTACCTTGTGCCTAGAGGCTTGATGAAGATATCTCTAATTTTATTAGCACTAGTTAAAAACTGAACTTGAATATTTCCTTAAACAACTTGCTCCCTCATAAAATGGTAATCAAGTTCAAAATGGTTGGTTCGAGCATGGAAAACTGGATTTAAAATAAGATAAATAGCACCAATATTATCACACCACAAATTTGGTTAGGAGGAAATAATACAAAGTTCTTTGAGTAAGGACTGAAGCCACAATATTTTCGTTGTTGTATTTGTTATAGCCTTATATTCACTTTCCGTAGAAGATCATGCAATTATAGGTTGCTTCTTGGATATCCATGAATTTCCTAAATAAATTGCAACTCTATTTATGGAGTGATGATCATCAGCCCCAATCGCTGTCTGAAAAACATTGTAGTTGAGTTGATGAGTCAACGAAGAAAAAGAGTGAATAATTAAAGGTGTGCTTTAAGTAACAAAGCAAACGCTTGACGACTTGCCAAAGAGTTTTTATGGTATTATGCATGAATTGACATTAACAACAAATGTTATGTCTAGTCTTATGAATGTGGCATATTGTAGTGCGCCCGTAACTTCATAATATTGTTCACCATTTTGCAAAGGGATTTTGAAATCCTTGGATAGAGGTGGAGAAGAGGCCATAGGAGCCTTTAATGTCTGAAAGTCCATAGCAATCTAATAAGTTAAAGATATATTTTATTTATGATAAAGTAGTGCCCATAAAAGATGTATGCACTTCAATGCCAAGGAAGTAGTGCAAGGAACCTATATCACGTACATGGAATTTAGATTTCACCTAAGAAAGGAATGATTCCAGGAGAGTAGTGGAGTTACTTGTCAAAATAATATCATCCATATATACCAAAACATAGAGAAAAGAGGGTACCTCATCACAGAACAAATAATGAATTGTCTACTTTAGAAAAGGAGAAATTGAAACCCACAAGCAAGGAGCTCAAGCGATTAAACCATTCTCGAGGAGCTTGACAAACACCATAAAGTGAGCGGTGAACTAAACATACATGATCTTCGTGATCTTTATTAATGAAACCTCTAGGTTGTTCCATGTGCATGATGTCATGGAGAGTGCCATGGAGAAAGGCATTAGAGATGTCAAGCTATTGTATCTTCCATTTGTTCATAGTGGCAAGTGCTATAATGGTTTGAATGGTTGTAGGTTTAACCATCGGACTAAATGTCTTTACAAAATTGACACTGGATTATTGATTATAACCTTTTGCAACGAGTCGGGTTTTGAACTAAGAAATACTACCATAAGATAATCTTTTGATTATGTAAATCCATTTATTGCCTACAATGTTGGTATGATGTAGCCTTGGAACAAGAGACCAAGTGTGATTTTGTATTAATGCTTTAACTTCAACAGTCTTGGCATCTCTCCACTCTTGACATTTCATAGTTTAAAAATTTTGTTGGTAGCTTGCAAAATTATTGAAATGTGAGCTTCACGTCAATTCATTATAATTTAAAACAGCTGCATAGTATGAGTTTGGTTTGGTGGGATAGGTGGTAAAGAGTCATCAAGTTATTGAGGAGTAGTAATCGGCTGAGTGTTTGGGTAGGAAGAGAAGTCTACAACCAGATTTAGAGCAGGTTGTTATGAGTGGGTAAAAGATGGGGAAGTGGATCAGGTGGGTGAGGATGAGGTGGAGATGAAGTTAAAGATTGACGGTGGGCAGAAGGTGGATGAGATAATATTTGTCGACAAGTGGGTGATGAGTGGGCACCTAAAACAATGTTAGTGGGAAAAGATAGAGATAAAGGAAGAGAGGACAAAGTGGTACTTGATTGGCAAGAATGAGTGTTATCTAGTATGAGTAGAAGTGTATTATAGGCGGTATTGATGAAAATAAGGGGTGGAGTAAGCAATATTAGCCAGTGGAGTAAAAGAGCATTGTTGAACTAAAGAGGTGTACTATTGAGTGTAGTTTTACACTTATTCTAGAGTTGAATTTTAATGAATTTTGAATTAATAGTTAGCAATAATTGGGTGGAATCTAAGTTAAACTAGGCATGTGTTTAAGTTGGACCTTTATTCTAGTTTCCTATTTGTTTTTATTTAATTTAAGAGTTTTTATTTTATTTTAATAAGTTTCTCCCTTTTTATAGGAAATATTAAAAAGGAAGCCTGAATGGTGAAAGAAAGCTATGTCATAGCCATATATGGGCAAGCTTGTGTCTATATTACATGATGAGAACACATTCAGGAGGCATGACATGACATATGACAGTGCTCCAAGTCGTGCCCCTTTCGGATTAATGAAGAGTATTATGCACAAGGATGACACGGGTGTGCTCTAAGCCATGCTCGCTTTTGTATAACTTTAAGAAAACATGAAAGTTTAGCATGGGATAGAACACGGGTGTGCTTAAGCCATGCCATAAAGTGAAGGACGTGACAAGGTCGTGTCAAAGCCATGTCGAGTAGAGGAATGTTTCCTTTTTGGAGAAAACTCAAGAATTCAAGTCAAATTAGGTTTCTATTGAATTTTTAATACAAAAGAGGGATAAAAAGATGTTTTTATTCATTCCTTATCATTGGGAATCATTCTTATTTGGAGATACACATTTAAAGACACATTCAAAGGAGATTGAAAAGACTTGTGCAAGATTCAAGAGCAACAATCATTATTTCTTCTTTTTCATTTTTAATTCTCTTTATTATTTTTTGCATCACCCGTAATTATACGTAACTAAACTCTCCTTATAGTTTGGATTTGCGTAGCTAGTCTATTACTTGTTTAGATCTTTGTTTCCTTTCAACAAATTAATTTTAGTCAATTTTACAAGTTGTGCTTAATGTCTTCTATTTGATTTTAGGCCTAATTGAATGCATGTTTTTTGGTAGATTAGAACAATGAAAGTTGCATGATCTATTACTCATAGACTTGCAAAACTTAGGAACCTCAATCATGAAAGTAGGCAAATCCTTAAGGGAGTAATAAATCGCTAAGGAACTTAATGAACCCTAGTTAATTTATGTGACCATGAAAATAGACTATAATTAACTTTTGTATTCTTAGATGAACTTAAAAGAGACTTTAGGTATTTTGAGTGATTTAACCTTGACTAAGTTTATGAATTGATTTGTGAAAAAATCCTGTAATCCAAGTAATAGCTAGTGAAGCAAATCCAAGCTCTAGATTTTTAATTATTGAATTTTAAAAGGAATTATTTCAACTTTAAGTTTTCTATTTTTAATTATTGATTTATTATTTCATTACAACTATTTGATTTTGTTAGATTGCGGAAATACAATTAGGGATGGTACTTGGTATCAATCTCCTTGTGGGAATGATACTTATACTCACTTTTTACTACATGTTGTGAACTATGCACTTGCAAAAATTGCCTAACTAATATCCCATATGCATATTCCTATTTAACTAATGTCTTTATTTTCCTATATAGGGTTGCTTGTAGAAGAAGGACACCCAAACCAAATAGGAGAAGAACCCCAATTAAGCAGATTCCCACATAGGAAAAAACACTCTTCTAATATGCATAGGACTCTTATCAAAGAGGAACCATATTCCTCTCAGGTTTGAGCATCATTATACCTATAAATAGGACTTTAAGTCCCTTATTCTCTTTTATTATATTCTCTTACACTGATTGCTCTATTTATCTCTTTAAATTCTCTCTTTCTCTCTCTACATTCTCTGACTTAGGCATTGGAGGGTTTGTGGGGATCCTCCTCACCTTTCACTTTGCCCTTCTTTGATCCCTTGCAAGGCTCCAGCTCAAAAGTTGCGGAAATATGTTATCAAGTGGCGTTGCCTGTGGGAACTCTCGAGTTAAAAGCCATTTAAGCATCTACTAACCGAGATTTTGGCATTATGACTTCCAATCCACCATCACCAATCTCAACTCTCGATACACACACCAATCCATATGCTCCTATTCCTTTAATCAACTTGTCAGCACCTTTTTAAGCAATAATTTTTCCAGCTCCTTTTTAATATATTGGACCCTCGTATCAAGCCCTAACCAGAGCATATACTTCACCTAGTAAAACTCAAGGATGGCCAACTCTTGGCATCGACTTTTTGTATTATGCCTCTCTTCAACATGATAATAGACTTATACCTTTTGTACCTTTTCCAAGCCTACAAGAAATTCCTATCATAAACACACCAAATCTAAACACAGTAACCTATACACTCAACCTATCCCTAATGAGCAAAGAAGTGATGAACCAAAATATTTAAACCTAGATGACCCTAATGCAACAACAGCTGAACGCTTTGATTCAAAGCGGTAATCCTGGAGTAACTCACCTGAAAAATAATGTAGCACCACTAGCAGTAGCTCTGAAAGTATCTAGTGGATACAAAGAAATACATAAAGCTTCATAAGGAGAATCCAACTCCACAATCCTGGCCCTAGGCGACTCAAAGATTGCTCAAAAGGGTAAAGAATTCATGCATAGAGCTCACACCTAACCAAGGAAATAGGATGAATGTGTTATGGAAGGAAAGACACCCTTTGTAAGCAGAATAATCTGGTTAGAGATTCCAAATAAATTCAAAATGCCTTAGTTAGATCAGTTTGATAGAACTGGAGATCCAATTAACCATATATCCTTGTTCAGAACCAGGATATTACTCTAGAATGTGAATGATGGAATCATGTGCCGAGTCTTTCCTAGAACACTCATCAAGAATGCTTAGAAGTGGTTCCACTGGCTTCTTAAGAATTCCATCTTCTTCTTTAAAAAATTAGTTAAAAAATTTAGGACTCAGTTCATCACCAACATCAATCCAGAAAAAAATATCAATAATTTTCAAATGTGTAGATATGAGGTCATTGAGTCATTGTGAAGCTATTTGGATCAATTCAATAAAGTAGTCATGCAGATTGAAAATCTGGTTGATGAGGTAGCCATAGAGGCTTTGAAGAATGGGACCCAACTAGGGAAGCTCAAGTACAACATAATGATGAAGGAACCCAGTTCCTTTACTAAGGTAATGGCTATGGCAATAAAGATGATAAAGATGGACATAGACATAAGGACAACTAAGGATGACAAAAAGACACCTGCTAGAATAGATGAAAGGTCAGGACCTAGAAGGCCGAGTTTTCAATGATCAAACATCAAAAACCCCACAGAAGGAATTAAAAAGGAAGCTGAGAAATAAATGCCACTAAACACCTCCAGATCCAAGATCCTCATGTGGGTCAGGCAAAATGGTGTGGGCATAACTACACTTAGAAGATTGAGTCTGACCAGGAGAGCTATGCAAGATAAAAGGTACTACTATCAATATCACCAGGATTATAAGCATGAAATCAAGGCATGCTGGGAATTAAAGAATGCCATAAAAAGATTGATACTGTAAACTCAGCAAATTCACTGATATAGCCAGAAGGGATAAATATCCAAATGGCCAAGACAGGGATAGGCCAAAACCAAAGAAAGCCTAGAATGAACTAGTTGGCATCATTAACATTATCGTTGGAGGAGAAGCCACGGAGAAGAGGCCTAAGAGAACCCGTAGGGAAAAGGAGTTCGCCTATAAAAAGAAGCAAACTATCATATTTGATTTGGAAGATGGGAAACATGTTCAACACCCCCAAAATGATGCACTCGTGGTAAGTGCCTACATTAACATTTACTTGGTGAAAATATTATTGATCAATGATGGAACACTGTCAACACACTTTCTTGGAATGCATATAAAGCAATAAGAGGTTTTGTCACTAGTTTGAAAGCTATTCAGAACCCCATCACCAGCTTTTAGGGAGGTACCACCCAACCGATGGGATTAATAGAGCTGAGTTTAGAATTTGGTGATCAAGATACTAGAGAAGTGAAGGAGGTCAAAGCTTAATTCAATGTGGTAGATCTTCCTCTCATATACAATGGCATTATTGTTTGATCAATACTTTCCAAGATCGATGCAGTCATGAGTATCCGATGTCTAAAATTGAAGATTCCTGTTGAAGGTCAGGTCCTAATAATTCATGGCGATCAGCACATGACTAGGCAATGTTATTAGATGGTCATTAAACCTCAAATGGAGGCATTCCCTCTAGAATCTTAGGAAACAGAGAAAAAATGAACCAACCCTGAGCCAGTTGATTATGTTCAGACCTTACAAATCGCCAAAGGAAAGATAGCAAGGATTGGCATTGAGCTTGATAGCAACGTTAAGTATGGAATAAGTGAGGTCCTCATTAAACACTAGGCAGCTTTACTTCTCAAGCATTTGATATCATTGGAGTAGACCTTCGGGTTGCCTTACATAGTCTGAACATCAAGCCAGGAGTAAAGACAGTCATTCAAAAGAAAAAGACCTTCACGTATGAAAGGCAGAAGGTAATTGTTAAAGAAATAAAGAAGCTGCTGGAAGCTAGGCTCATTAAAGAGTGACACACCTAGAATGGGTAGCTAATGTGGTGCTGGTAAAAAAGTCCAATGGCATGTACAGGATGTGTGTGGACTATACTAATCTTAATAGGGCATGCCCTAAAGACAGTTATCCGTTGCCAATGATAAATCAATTGGTAGACTCCATTATTGGTCACTATATGTATAGCTTCGTGAATGCTACATAAGGCTACCATCAGATACCAATGAAGAAAGAAGATCAGGAAAAGATGTTATTCATCACCTGTGAAGATCTTTATTACCACAAAGTCATGCCCTTTGTGCTAAAGAATGGTGGAGCAGCTTATCAAAGGCTAATGAACCATGTGTTTTAGGATCAGATTAGAAAGAATGTGGAAGCATATATGGACTACATCATTGTTAAAAGCCAATATGTAGAGCAGCATTCTGATGACCTTGACTAAATCCTTCAAACACTGAACCAATACCATATTAAGCTAAATCTAGAGAAGTGTGTTTTTGGAGTGAAGGTAGGTAAATTCTTAGGATTCATGATATCCCATAGAGGAATCAAAGCAAACCCGAAGAAGATGGAGGCCATTCTTAAGATGAAATCTCCAATAACAATCAACGAGTTGCAGAAGCTAAATGGCAGAATAACAACCTTAGGAAGTTTTATCTCTTACTTAGCCAAGTGGTGTTTACCACTATTTTAAGCCTTGAAAAATTCCAAGAAGTTTGTATGGAATGAAGAATGCCATATAGCCTTTAAAAACATCAAAAAGTTCCTATCCTCGTTGCCTCTGCTCAGTAGGCCAATTCCTAGAGAACCAATGTACTTATACCTCTCTATTGGCCAGGAGTCAATTACCTTAGTACCGGTGAAAGAAGAAGGAATTTAGCAAAATCTAGTATACTACATCAATAAAGTACTCAAAGGTTTAGAAATTTGGTACCTTAGACTAGATAAGTTAGCCATGGTCGTTGTCCACACATCTTGGAAGATCTAGCACTATTTTTAGGCTTATTCAATCATTATAAGATCCAACTTTCCTCTGAGGAAAATCTTACAAAGACCTAAAACATCCGAAAAACTAGTTCAATGGTCAATAGTGCTTGGAGAATTCGACATCAGTTATGAACCTCGGTAGCAGATAAAGGCTCAGGCTCTAGCATACTTGATATGAGAGATGCCAACAGAAGATTTCGTTCCTTCTAAGTGTCCAGAATGGAAGCTCTATGTTGATGGAGCTTCATCCATCCAAGGATCTAGTGTTGGAATCATTCTCAAAGGGCCACATAAAGTCACCATTAGATATGCAGTCCAGATAAAGTATAATGCCATTAACAATGTAGCTGAATATGAAGCACTCATTATGGGATTAAAGTTAGCTATCGAGGTTAAATCTGAGCATCTCAAGATACACTCAAACTCATAACTGGTGGTAAACAAAGTTAAAGGGACATTTTAAATTAAGGACCCAGGTATCGGTAAGTATGTCAAGAAAGTCAGAAAGCTCCTAAAGAAGCTCGAATAGGATGGGGGACAATGGGAAATCATCTAAATCCCTATAAGCAAAAATTCTGAAGCTAATCTATTGGCCAAATCAGCAGCCAAAGGTACCCAGACATTTAAACAACTTGAGCTCATGGAAGCATTAATAAAGCCAAACACCGAGGACCCAGAGATCATGGACATATAGGAAGTGGAATAATGGATGAAACTAATTATTTAGTATCTTAAACATGGGGTACTCAGAAGTTGAAAATAAAGGTTGCACACTACTCTATTTTCCATAGAGAACTTTACAAAAGGTCTCTCTCGCACCCATGGCCTAAATGTGTATCACCAGAAGAAGGAAATTACGTGCTTAAGGAAATCCATAAAGGAATTTGTGGAGCACATGAGTCTCATCATTCATTAGTCAGAAAGGCATTGCTACAAGGATACTACTGGCCCACCATGTCCCGAGATGCTCATAAACTGACTCAAGAATGCCACAAATGCCAACAATTTGCTCGCCTTAGCCATAAGCCTTATAAACTTCAGCACCTGATTGGGAGTCTTTGACCTTTTACAATATAGGGAATGGACATCTTGGGTCCCTTTCCTACCTCAACCACCTAGAAGAAATTCCTTATCATGTTTATAGACCACTTCACCAAGTGGATAGAAGTCGAAGTTATGCCAACCATCATTAAAGCCTGAATGCAACACTTTTTCTAGAAATAAATCATCTGTAGATTTAAAATACCACACACCCTTATAACAGATAATAGGAAGTAGTTCGACAATGAGAAGTTTAGAAAGTTTTGTTCAGATCTCAAAATAAAGCTTCGATTTACCTTAGTTGCCCATCCGCAAATAAATGGCCAGATGGAGGTCACCAATAGGATCATCATGTAAGGGCTAATGAAAAGACTAGATGAAAAGAAAGGGAAATGGGTTAATGAACTCAACAACATCATTTATGCCTATAGAACTACACCTAGAACTTCCACTGGGGAAATGCCCTTTAGACTAACTTATGAAATGGATGGAGTAATCCCAATAGAGATTAGATTAACAAGTTATTGGGTCATCGGTCATCTAAATCAAGAAATCAATAACACCAATGCTCATATATGTCTGGATTTACTTAAAGAGAGGAGAGAGCAGGCATCCATTGTGGTATAAGCTAAAAAACAGAGGGTCATCAAATATCATAATTAGCATATCTAGCCAAAACACTTTAAGGATTGAGACTGGGTACTTAAAAGGGCTGATATTGGCAAAATGTAACTCTAGTATAGGCAAACTCAGACTTAATTGGGAGGGTCCTTATCAAGTCATTGAGAAAACAACTAAAGGGGGATACAAGATCAAAGATAGATGGGGAAAAGAGTTACATCGATATAAGAATTTGGATAGTCTTCGGAGATATTATCAATAAATGTACTCATAAATTCAAAAAATAAATACTTCATTCATCAATAGAAATGTTGTATTACAGAGCATTCTAGAAATAAAAATAAAAATTATTAACCAAGTAATTTACAATTGAGTATCAGGAAGCTCAGAAGAAGGGAGACTCAAATTCGGAGACTCTGACACAGAGGTTGGACCAGGTCCAACAATGATAGCACTAGTAGACATCTCTTTGATAAGTTTAGAATCCTTTAATTGCTCAAAAGATTATTCATTGGTAGTCGACTTGGTTGATTTCTTGGGATTCTTTGACTGCTTGGAATATGCCTTGCTTTGAGCATCTTCTTTGGTAGCAATCCTAGCTAGATCAGTGGGTGTTATTTTATCCAAGTCAGTGAAGTCCAGATTAGGGTTTTGGACAAGCAAGACTCTCCAACATTCAAACTTGCAGACTTTGAGAAACCCTGCAACCATGTTTTAATAGCTTCATTTATCATCCTCATAGGATTTCTGAGCCTCAGCCAGCTTCTTCTCTAGAGCTATGATCTGGGAGTCTTGCCCTTCTATTTTTTTTACATTTATTAAGCTTTGGTGTGCTCTAACTCCTCCACCCTCTTCTAGCTCACCTCAGCATGCTTGGTTAATAGAGTTCAAGTGCTACCTTCGCCTTATTTAGTTTATTCTTAAAATTGATGGCTATGGTGCCAACCTCTATCTCCTTTAGGCTATATTGACTCTTGAGATAATAGTAGTTGTCCTTCACCAGTAGTAAAGTTTGAGTCATATGAAATAAAGGAAAAGTATCACCAACTTGGGCAACACTAACGTAAATTAAATAGAGTGGAAGATGATTACCTCCAGCGAGTGCCTAATCATGGTATTGTACATCTCCCTTCCCTTGTATCCACGTCTGTCCAGTGCTGGATGTCTTTAGGAAGACATAGCAACTCGGCATACTGATTCCTCACTTGAGCATTCAGAATGCTCAAAGGCTTTATCTTTTTTAGGATCCAAGACTTCTTGTCTAGACACCAGGACAGCTTTAGGCGCTTAACGAAGACTTCTTCACATAGTTCTTTAGCATTCAAGTCCCCATTCAAGCCCCACCTCTTCTAACCTTCAAATTTCTCCATTTAGGAAGATTTAGCCATACCTTTTCCTTTTTTACTGGCCATAGTTATAGAGATGATCTCCAGAGCATGAGGCTCAAATATTGGAGAAGGGATCTACGCATCCTTTTGGTGTGTCTAACTCATCATCTACAAGTCTAATTCGATTCATAAATTCAAAAAATTTAGCCATCTATAAATAAAAAGAAAAATATAAGTTAGAAAATACCTTTGAAATCTTAGAACTTACCACTAAGTTGTATGCGGTCAGGAAAGACTCTCCAAAGATATCTCTTACATATTATTAATGGATCTTGCATCAACTATCCTATGAAGGTAAAGCCTTATGACCATCTTTGTATCCCTATCAAATAGTTGTAAGGGTCCTCTTGTGGCAGTTTTTCAACCACATCCATCAGACAGTGATGAAGTCTGAAGGATGCTCAACAATAAAAAACCTATGTCTCCACTTCTTATAGAGATCCAGAAGCTTTACAAAGAGGCTGTGGTTCATAATAGCTGATAGAGAGAACATCATCTCTCCCTTTTTCTTATTTAGGCTTTAGAGATATCTTAAGACATTCAGGTTTGGCTGTATACCCTCCTTGTGCATCAATTCTATAAAACTAGTCAAAATTTAGTAGCTATTGGGATGGAGCTGTCCTGGAGCTATGTTGTACCTATTCAGAAAATCCTTAATGAAGGGATTTAGAGGGAACTTCAATCCTTCCTCAAATTTGTCAAAATATATAACTAACCTATCAAAATCTAGCATGGTGGTATGGACTTTGAAGTGTTTGTCAACAGTGTGCAAACAAAATCTACCAGAAAGCTAAAATATCTCCGATACCATTTCAGCATTTCGGCATCTATCCTAGAAATAAATAGATTAGAGCTAACTTGCTCTCATGGAGCCATGGATCCTATTTATTAATAGAGATGAAGAAGAATATAGTGCAGAAAAGAAGTTTCACCTGGAAACAAGGAGGCAAGTTCCTTGATAAAAGCTCTAGAACACGAAGAACTAACTTAGGAAGTAAAGAGGACACAGAAAGAAAAATAAAAAGTGCAATAAAAAAATGGGTCTAACCTATTTAAAGAGTAATGGAAGGTTCTGGAATGACCATTACTACCCTTATTAATATTTTCATCCCTTTCACAGCCTTAAAGGCAATCCCGGGTATGAGAAAGGCCCACTAATTGAGCAGTTATTATTATGGCAACTGAAATGTCTCATCTTCTGATACACGAATAGATGTGATAAGTATACAATTCAAAATTCAAAGGAAAGTCAAAACGGGTGGCGGTTGATAATCTCACTCCTCTAGCTGCCAGTTATCTCTTTCATCGGCACTCGTGCCGCACTTCTAATGCACCAAGATTCTAAGTCCAGTGATTGAAGCTGGCACCCTTAAGTCCCTTCAATATTACTGAGGTTTTGAGTATGTAAGCATTGAGTCATAGCACCGAGCACCTAAGCCTCGAAGCATCTAAGTCCAGTGACTGAAGCTAGCACCCTCATATCGCTTTGATAGTAATGAGGTTCTGAGCATGTAAGCCTCGAGTCATAGTGATATAATGCAAATATGCATAGTATTTTAGAGTAGTCTAGTTGTTATTTCATGTGATTTTATTTATGTTTGTGTGTTTATTTGATTATGTATTTGTTATTTTGATTTTTAAGTGTTCTTATTAGTTGTTTGTGTGTTTCATACATGTTTTTAGCCTTGATTGATGCATGAAAAGAGTTCTAGACTTGTTAAAATGAAGAATGAAGCCTTTGAAGTTAAAGGATGCAAGATGGAAGCTTTCACGAGTAGTCACTTCCTTCACGAGTCGTCACCAATTCATTCTGTGCTGAGTCGTCAAGTCTTCATGAGTCGTCAAACCTTCACTAGTCATCACCAATTGTTTCTGTGACGAGTCGTCACTTATTCACGAGTCGTCACTCTACAAAGGGTTGCAACTTTTTAGTTTGGAGAAGTTTTCATATTTCGGCCATAACTCTGTCTACCAATGTCAAAATTTAGTGATTCAAGTTGCTATTGAAGGATAACATAGAGTTCTATAACTTTCATGAAGGAACTTTCTAGAAATAAAATCATTTGGATGGACGAAAATGCCCTTAAAGTTACATAATCTGCATAAGATGTGACCTTTGGTGTCAAGTGGTGTCTTTCCAAGTTCAATCATATTCTAGACACTTCCTGCAGCTTTTAAAGAGGAGAAAAATGCATCAATTCAGGGAGAACAGAAGAAAAAAAATAACAGAACAAAAGAAAAACAAGAAGAGAACTATATTAGAATAAAAGAAAAAGAAAAACTAGAAGAAAAAGTGAAGAAGCAAGAAGATTTAAAAGGGCTTTATCTATTCACTTTCTTTTCTATTCTTTTTCTAAGTTGTATTTGATTTTCTCTTTATGTTCTTTAAGTATGTATTTAGGCTAAATCTTGTATGAGAATTGCAATTATGAATTAAGTAAGAACTACATTTCTATCTTATTTTATTTATGATTTAATTTCAATTAGTGCTTAATCATGTTGTGCATGCTTGATCACCATATATAACTTATTAATTGAATTACTTACAATGAGAATTGGAGTAATTTAGTGGAAAATAATTAAAATTACTTAAGAATTGAATTTAATTTGGAGACAAAAGAATTCATCTTAAGGGAACATAAATTAGTATAATGTGTTGTATAATTTTCTTTTATCTTTGCATTGCCATGAGAATGAATGTAAACTCCAAGAGAAAATATCTTTAATAGATAATGAGAGTTACTTTTAAAGAGGAATTGAGTTTAATTGACAATGAGAATTACTTTTAAAGATTATATATTAATATCCAATCAATGTGTTATATGATATAATTTTATAAGTTCTTATTTATATTATAGATTGTGATTCTTCCATATAAAAGTTATAATTTCTGTTTTGTGTTCTTAGAAATAAGTAGTGTTAAAGTTTCTTAATTATATAATCAATATTCTTATTCCATTTTATTTTGCCTACACATCTGAGTATATAACCATTTAATATAAATTTTTACCATTTTCCCAGTGTTCGACACCCTACTACTTTATACTAAGTCCTAGAGACCAGGGTATACAATTCTAACCCGCTTCAAAATTTGGCGCCGTTGCCAGGGAACTTGGTTTAAAATTTTTATTAAATTAGGGTATAGAAAGGTTGTTTTAGGCCTTATTTTTATTTATTTATTTATTTATTTTTATTTTTATATTCTTTACGTGTTATTTGTAAATTTTAGTTTGTTTTGATTATGAGTCTACTTTTTTAGATGCTTACTAGAAGCACTAGTGATAGTAATTTGTATTTTAATCTTGAAATAGAATTAACCCTACATAATTTGCGCAGGGAACAAAGGTAAAGAAGAGAACCAATTTAATTTGAACAATATGGCTCAACAGGAAAGAAGAACTTTAGGTGATTTTTCCATGCCTGATATCTCGGGTAGTTTTGGAGGGATTGTGGCTCCAACAATTGCTAATAATAACTTCAAAATCAAATCGAGTATCATTCAAATGGTGCAAAATAATTAGTTTGGCGATTTACAAGGAGAAGATCCTTATGCTTACATATTGGCTTTTCTTAATGTGTGTGCAACTTTCAAGATAAATGGTGTGATGGATGATGCTATTAGAATGAGATTATTTCCATTTTCAGTTAGAGATAAAGCGCAACTTTGGCTTGCTAGTTTTCCAAATGAATCAATCACAACATGGGATCAATTGAAGCAAGCATTTCTGCATAAATATTTTCCACCACATAAGACGGCCAAGTTTCGCAATGAGATCACCACTTTCAAGCAAAATGGGAGTGAGACAATCTATTCAGCTTAGGAGAGATTTAAGGAGCTTCAGAGGCAATGTCCACATCATGGCTTGCCAGAATGGATGATTCCTCAAATCTTCTATAATGGGTTGACGGATGAGAATAGAAACATTATCAATGCAGCATCTGGTGGGAAATGGATGGATAAAACAACTAGAGAGGCTGTTACATTGTTAGAAGAGCTTGCATCTCAAGGATACATGGGTGATGAAACAACTATGGCAAAAGCAAGATGAGTTTTGGAGCTTGACACAATTAAATTGCTGAATGCTAAGGTAGATGCTTTTACCAATATGGTTAGTAAAACTCATATTAATTCTATTGAAACTAATAATGTTGTTTGCGAGTCATGTGGAGGACCTCATTCATATTCTCAATGCAATTTAAGTTCAAATGAGGATGTGAACTTTGTGCAAGGGGGTTTTAACCAAAGAATGGGGCTGAATTCCAACACTTATAACACTCAATGGAGGAACCATCCTGGTTTCTCATGGTCAAACCCATCCTCCCAATTAAATCCTCCATATAACCCAAACACCAAACCTTAAAATCCACCTGGATTTCCTATGAGGCAACAAGCTTTTAATCCTACCCAATCTAAACCCAACCTTGAAACCCTTATAGAGCAATTTGTCAACCAACAAATGTCCATTAACAAGCAAAATGAGGAGCAATTTAAGCAATTAAATTCAAAGCTTGAGCAGCTTGCTACTCATAACCACATCCTTAAAACACAAATTGCCCAACTAGCCTCCTCCTCTAATACTAAACCTTTGGGAAAGCTTCCTAGCCAACTAGAGTATGTACAAAAGGAGTCTTGTCAAGCAATTACCTTGAGAAGTGGTAAGGAGCTTGAAAAAGATCAAAATAAGAAAAAAAGAGTGGTTGATGATGATAATGGGGTAGAGATTGAGGAAGTGGATGTTAGAAGTAAACAACATAATGAAGTGGGTGCTAAGAAAGGTAGTAAGGGAGTTGATATAACACCAATCAATGAGGATGAACCAAAGGTGGATGTTAAAACTCTTCCTTTTCCTTAAAGGTTCATAAGGCATAACCTAGATAAGAAGTTTGGAAAGTTCCTTGATTATCTCAAGGAAATTACTATCACCATACCATTTGTGGATGCTATTAGAGACATGCCAGCTTGGGGTAAATTTTTGAAGGACATTATTAGCCATAAGAGCAAGTTTGAAGATTATGGTTTAGTGTCTCTTGTTGAAAAATCCAAAGCTATGTACTCCAAGTCCCCACTAAAGCTTAAGGATCTCGGTTCATTTACGGTTCCTTGTGCAATTGGAGGTACGCGTTTCGATAAAGCTTTATGTGATATTGGTGCTAGTGTTAGCCTTATGCATTATTCTATTTATAAAAAGCTTGATTTGGATGAACTTAAGCCTACCAATATGTGTCTTTCCTTAGCGAAAAAATCTGTCACATATCCACTTGGGATTTTAGAAAATGTACCAACTAAAGTTGGGAAGTTTGTAATACCAGCTGACTTTGTTGTCTTGGAAATGGAGGAAGACCTTGAGATTCCAATTTTATTTGGGAGACCATTTTTTAGGACAGCAGGGGCAATCATTGATATGAAAAAAGGGAAGATCGCATTGGAAGTGGATAATGAATCTTTGGAATTTGATGTGATGAAAATCATGAAGTCAACACCGGTGGAAGTGGTAAGTCGAATTGACTCCATAGATGTTATTGATGAATGTATTGATGAAGTAATTCATGAATGTTTGAGACAAGACCCTATGGAGCCATATATGATGCAAGAAGATAATGAGAAAATCTTGGAGGTGACTCCATATCAATCTTCTCATAGGACATCAAGATTTGAACCTTTAAGGCAAGAGGATGATTCAAAGGCTACTACATCAAGTGAAGAAGTTAAGTTGGAGCTCAAGCTCCTACCATCAAACCTAAGATATGCTTTCCTTGACTCTAACTTTAAATTTCCTTTTATTATGAATTCATCCTTGCCTAGTGAAAATGTTAATGCCTTATGTAATGAGTTGCTTAATCATGAAAACGCCATTGGTTATTCTATAAATGATTTAAAGGGGATCGGTCCTAATGTGTGCATCCATAGAATTCTTTTAGAGGACCATGCTAAGCCTTCCATTGAAGGTCAAAGGTGGTTAAACCCCACTCTTAAGGAAGTAGTTAGAAAAGAGGTAATTAAGTTGCTTGATAATGGAATAATATACCCCATTAGTGATAGTAAATGGGTGAGCCCTGTTCAAGTGGTACCAAAGAAAGGAGGCTTAACCGTTATTAAGAATGAATCTAATGATTTGATTCCTATAAGAACTATCATGGGATGGCGAATGTGTATTGACTATAGAAAGTTAAATAAAGCAACTAGGAAGGACCACTGCCCATTGCCTTTCATTGACCAAGTTCTTGAGAGATTAGCCAATTTTTCTTTCTTTTGTTATTTAGATGGCTTTAGTGGATTTTATCAAATCCCTATTCATCCTGAAGATCAATCAAAAACCACTTGTACGTGTCCATATGGCACTTTCGCCTTTAGGCGTATGCCTTTTGGTTTATGTAATGCACTTGCAACTTTTCAAAGATGCATGTATTCCATATTTAGTGACCTACATGATGATTGTGTAGAGGTTTTTATGGATGACTTTAGTGTGTATGGTACTAAATTTACTCATTGTCTAGACAATCTCTATAAGGTTCTTAACAGGTGTATTGAACATGGATTGGTTTTGAATTGGGAAAATTGTCATTTTATGGTACAAGAGGGAATTGTTCTTGGTCACTCGGTTTCAAAAAGAGGCATTGAAGTTGATAAGGCAAAGATAGAAGTGATTGAAAATTTGGCACCTTCGAAATGTGTTAAAGATATAAGAAGCTTCCTTGGACATACAGGATTTTATCGAAGATTTATCAAAGACTTCTCAAAGATCGCAAAGCCGTTATGTAAGTTACTTGCTAAGGACTCTGTTTTTGAGTTTGATGAAGCGTGCCTTGACGCATTTGACACTTTGAAAAGAGCTCTTGTTTTTGCACCCATCTTGCAACCACCTAATTGGGAGCAACCATTTAAAATAATATGTGATGCCAGAAACTTTGCGGTGGGGCCTGTTTTGGGTCAAAGAAAAGAAGGCAAGCCTTATGTGATTTACTATACTAGCAAACTACTTGATAAAGCTCAAATCAATTACACTACAACAGAAAAGGAGTTGCTTGCAATTTTTTATGCATTGGACAAGTTTAGAGCATATCTTGTAGGGCAAAAGGTGATTGTTTATTCAGACCATGCTACTCTTAAGTATCTTCTAAGTAAGAAGGAGGCAAAACCTAGACTCCTACGTTGGATTTTGATGCTCCAAGAGTTTGATTGGGAAGTAAGAGATAAAAAGGGAAGTGAGAATCTTGTCATAGATCATCTATCAAGACTTGATCAAGATGGATTGAAGAAAAATGATGATGGTGTGCCAATTAATGATACTTTTCATGATGAACATCTATTGAGTATAGCATCAAAGGACCTTCCATGGTATGCAGATATTGCTAATTATCTTGTTAGTGGTGTTCTTCCTTATGAGTTAGATTATCATCAAAGAAATAAATTCTTGCATGATGTTAAATTCTATTATTGGGAGGAGCCCTTACTTTACAAGAGATGTGTTGATGGGTTAATTCAAAGATACATTCCTCAAGATGAAGTTCAAGATGTTTTGAGACATTGTCATGCTTTGGATGTTGGTGGACACTTCGGTGCATCAAAAACAACTTCTAAGGTACTACAATAAGGTTTTTGGTGGCCTACTTTGTTTAAAGATGTTAGAGATTTTGTGCTTACATGCGATAGATGCCAAAGAATGGGTAACATCACTAAGAAATATGAGATGCCCCTAAAGGGAATCCTTGAAGTTGAACTTTTTGATGTTTAGGGTATAGACTTTATGGGTCCATTTCCAAGCTCTTTAGGCTACAAGTATATTCTGGTGATGGTGGACTACGTTTCAAAGTGGGTTGAGGCAATACCAACAATTACTAATGATGCTAAGGTTGTTAAGAAGATGCTTAAGTAAGGATTGGGCATTAAAACTTGATGATGCTCTATGGGCGTATCAGACAACTTTTAAAACCCCAATTAGCCTTACACCTTATCAATTGGTTTATGGGAAGTCTTGCTATTTACCCGTTGAATTGGAGCACAAGGCATATTGGGCAACTACGGCTCTGAATTTTGATTTGAAGAAGGCCGGTAATAAGAGGTTGCTTCAACTTAATGAGTTGGAAGAGTTAAGAATGAATGTTTATGAGAATGCAAATTTATACAAGGATCATACTAAGATATGGCATGATAAGCATTTATCTAAAAAGGAAATTCATGAAGGTGAGCTCGTTCTTCTTTATAATTCAAGACTCAGATTACTTCCGGGAAAGTTGAGGTCAAGATGGTCGGGTCCGTTTAAGGTTATTAAAGTGTATCCTCATGGTGCGGTGGATCTTGCTAATGCTAAGGGGGAAATCTTCAAGGTAAATGGACATCGTCTTAAACCCTACTTGATTAGTGATGCAATAGATCCAAATCACTCTATCTCTCTGCTTACACCTTAATGAAGTTAAGATAAGGTACAATTAACACATTTTTATTTTAAGATACAATTTTTATATCTCATTTTTGTTTCCTTTTATCATTATTTCATTTCATTCTAGAATAACACAATTTCTTCATTTTTTTCATGTCTTAATTTATACATTCCTTTCTATTTCACATTATTTGTTTATTTTAGTACTATTTCACATTTAGCACACCAATTCACCCACATTTCTTTTATTACTAGGTTCATTTTTAGTACACAACTGGTTTATGATTAGTATTTTATTATTTTTTCACACATTTCCATTATGCTAGTACATTTACCACACACATTGCACAATGCAATAATTGCTCACAACTCATCAAGCATTGACAAGTCGTAACAGAGACCTTTGTTAACGAGTCGTCAAGACTTAACGACTCGTCACAGCAATATGAGTTGACGAGTCGTCACTTATGGATGACTCATCCAATTGGCAATTAAACAGAAAGGTAAGGTCACGACTCGTAGTCGTCACAGAAGGTGAATTTGACGACTCGTGACAGAAGATAAGGGTGACGAGTTGTCACATGTGGATGACTCGTTCCTCCATACGATTCTTAAACAATTTTTCAGCCATGCATCATATTTCCTTTAACTCATTTATATATGCATTCTTTTTATGTATACTTTTCCTATTCTATTTATTTTCTACCCATATTCTACTTTTCAAATTGAAAAGTTGTTTCTTTTCCAAGAATAGACATGTCCTTTCCCATCTAAGACACCTTTTCACCTTAACTTACACCCCTATCCCTTACACACCTATTCTCCCTATAAATAAACCCTTTTGACTACCCACACTCCCATTTTTCCTTTCATTAAGTTCCAACACAAATTTCTTTTCTATTCTATTCTCTATTTCTACTCTCTACTCTTATCTTTTCATTTTCTCTACTCTCCATTACATACCCATTCCAACTCTTCATTTCTCTACATCCTTTCCATCTCTTCTTCTCTATTTCACTCCCACCCTAATCGAAATACCCTCATCATCTCTCCCTATTTTCTTTGTTTTACATTTCCTTTGAGTAAGTTTCTTTCTATGGGTAAGACAAGTGGTTCTTCTTCAAAAAGACCACACATTGATAAGGAACAAAATCAAGAAGAGGAGGAAAACCTCTCCAAAAATTACAAGGCTAAGTTCCCAATCCTTACACATGAGGAAGGTGCTACATTGACAACCATTTGCTTTCGGGAAATATTAGGTTGTAAGTATATTCCCAACTCTCTTTTGAATGATGTTGGTATGCTTGAATCTTTCACTCAAATGTTAACTCAGTGTGGACTTATGAAATTTATATCTATGCATGAAGACACCATTGTTGATTTGATTACTGAGTTTTATACAACTTTGGAGGTTAATGCTAAGAACTCACAAATTCTGGAGTTTTGTTTGGAAGGGAAGCCACATCAACTCACTTATTCTTTTATGAATCGAGTTTTCGGTTTCAAAAGAGAAGGATTAAACCCCCCTCTTCCTATAACTCTAATGAATTCTAGAAATTTTTAACTGGTTTGCATACACCATTTGACTCTAGAAAGGGTAAAGCTATGTTTATCAAAGACTTGAAGTATTGGTTGTTACATAATAAACCATATGTTAAAGTCAACATTTGGGATTTTAGTAGGAGTTACTAAAAATGGTTTTGGGTAGAGGAGGCCATGTACCATATACAAATCCCATAAGCTTTTAATAATTTAATAATGGCAGAAATTGAGTTTTCCAAGCCAAATAATTGTTGTTGTTTAATTTGATTAAGAAAGAATGGGTAATTATAGAAGGGGATGAAGATGTAAGGGGGTTAGAAGGAACAAGTTGAGTGTTGTTATTTTCCATGGTGCTCTGATACCATGTAAAGCTTAAGGATGTAATACTGATATTTGATACATTGAAAAGGAATGAATTACATGAGGCATATATATACAGTATGTAAGACAAGTGATAGATATTAAATACAACGTTGTAAGACATAACTAATACATATCTAGTATAACAAATATAACTAAGAGATGTCATTTGCCTTATCAGTCAGGACCACCAGCACCTTGGTACATCTTAGTAATGATAGGGTTGCAAATGCTCTTTAGCTCCTTCATCTTCTCCTCAAACTCATAAGCCTTAGTGCTAATTGGCATCTAACAACTGGATAGTCTGTTCGATGGCATCCTTAATCTTATTCTTATCATTTAGGGAAAGTTTGAAGCTAATATTCTCATCTTTCATAGTGTTCCTTATGTCATAACCATAATTTTTCAAGGCATTCTTTACATCAATCTTCTTCTTATCATTAGTAATGGTAATCTTGTTCTTCTATCTAGTGGTCTTGTCCTCAGTAAATACATTTAAGATACCAATAGCATCAACATCAAAACATAATGTGATTTGTAGAACACCCCTTGGAGAAGGTGGAATACCAGACAACTCAAATTTTCCAAGCAAGTTGTTAGTCCTAGTTGTTGTACTCTCACCCTCATAAACCTGGATCAAGACACTATGTTCGTTCTTGGAATAGGTTGAGTACACCCGCTTCTAAGTGGTGAAGTACATCCCTAATGTCCAAACTGAGTAAAAAAAAAAAAGCTAATTTTAGTGTTTAAATGATAGGTGTTTATGCTATTTTACCCAATATTTGGTATAAATGAATTCTACAAAATTCTATAAAATTTATTTATAAATTTGTTTAAGGACTATTCACATAAATAAATTTTGTTTAGTTTAAATGAAAACTTTGTGGAATTCATTTCCAATTTCAACTTTTTAATTTTATAAACTTGCTTATTACTATACAAAATTCTTAAAACTTTTTAAATAAAATTATTTTATAAAATAAACCAAATACATTTCATTATTAATAATTCATTTAAAAATAAATTTCATTTAAAATTTATTTAGAAATAAAATTAATTACTTAATGAAATTGAACTAAACAAGGAGTTAAAAATAAATTTCTATTAAGGTTTCGATTGAATTTTAAGTCTTGTGTTTCTAATTTCTCTATTTAAATCAAACATGTATGTGATATTTCTGCTAACATGTATATTTGGGTTAGTCCAAATTCAGGCCATAATAATAGCTACCAAAGTAGCATACAAAATTATTAAAAAAAATTGTATAAATATTAAAAGTATAAAATTTTATTAATAGAAATAAATAATGCTTCTTTTCAATAGTTGAATTATAAAACTTTATTTTAAAAAACTATAGTCTTTTTTAGATATCTTTTTTTATTATTGAAAAAGATAAGAAAGAATTAGTTTGGAGTTAAATCATATTTTGATTGAGAGCATGTCCCCTACTTTCCTCCCATGAATACAAGATATAGCTTGTTAAAAGTCATGACAAATTTTGATTAATAATCAAGCTTGGTTGTCGCCCACCCCCAAGTGAATTTGGAACGATTTGTAAAATAGTGCATGAAAGAGTTGGAGGTGTCACTCGTGCAAGTGCCTGAAATTTGGCAAAGTGTTTATATGAAGCTTTGGTTTCCACTTACACTAAACATTGATTTCAGAAAAGGCACACCTTCATATGAGGAAACTTTTGGCTTGAAAGTTAAACAATACATTACCCACATTAACCAATGGAAAGGAATAAGTACTTAATGTTAAAGAATATAATTAGGAGCATGGCCCCCATTTTTGGATGATATGGTTGTGTAGCTGTGAGCAGTATTCATGCATAAAAGCATGGAAGTGATGGCATTAGGCGTAATACATACATGGACCCTTGTACTTGTCACTTTTTGTCAATTTAACATATCAACTTATAGTTTTGCTATTTTGACATATGACCTTGGATAAAATGTAATTTTGAAACCTCTGTCAGCACATGTGGCATAAGATAGCAAATCAATAGTGTCATATAATAAGGATTTAATTGACAAAAAACTACAAGTAAAGGTGTCAAACTGATAAAAAGTGACAATTATAAGAGGGTGGTGGATGTATTATGTCATTATATTTATGCAAACTAGTGCATTTTAGCCAAGTTCATGTGTTACAATGGCAAAACTATAAGTTAAGGTATCAAACTGATAAAAAGTAACAAGCATAGGGGGTCATGTATGTATTATGCCTATGGCATTATAAACATAAAATGCAATATTATATATTGTTCATTGATTGTGTGCAACTGTGTATGTTGAACATTATAAAAGGATGTAATAAATTTATAGTGTTCAGATAAAATTAGAAAATGAAGGAATATAAGAATTCTTACAATAGAAAGAAATCTCTATAATTATATTATAATTATGTTAACACCTCAAACTAAAGAAGGTAGTGTTAATGATAGCTTGATTTTGGTGATTAGTTCTTAAGTTTAGTGATTAATAGGTATTGTTAAAAGCGGTATGGAAAATCACAATTCGGTAAAAATATCTAGTGTCTAATTTATCAAAGATACTGATAGAAGATTGATAGTATGATGGTAGTAAAGGAGGAAAAATTAGAATAAATAACATGTTTCTGAAGAGTGTCAATATTACTTATATAATGGTGGTAGTCCTTGTTGGGAAAATTTCCCAAATTAGATTAAAACCCTAGAACTCAATCTCATGTTAAATCAATATAAACCACACCATAATAGTGGAAGCGTACCTGAATCCATGATTAATTCCCTTAGAGTTGTGCGACTGTCCTTCTAGGTTAATACATTTTCTAAGATCTCTCTGTGTTTCTCTCTAATGATGAGATTTAGAAAGAACATGAAATTACAATACATGAGACCTAGGGACTATGACCACTTTTATATAGATAACTTCCCTATTATCTTTTGCTATTTCTATTTCAGCCCATCATTAAAATAAAAATTACCCATTTGTCTCTACATATTAAAGGCCTTACACCCTTTAGATACATTAAAGCCCATATTATCCAAATCCGAATGATCACTTTTAATTGGGCTCACTTTATATGACAACATGTAATACATAATTATTTACATATAATCCTAATATTGGATTAAGGATCTAACAATCTCCCACTTAGGCTATATGTGTAACCTTATAATTATGCATTGCACAAAAATAGTATGAGCTCAACTTTACTATCATTACCAAAATGTATTTATAACTAATATAGTCCATCAATCATACCAACATAGGATCAAAGTAACCTTTGTTATATTTATCTTAACTCAACTTATCAATGGTTACATATATCAAGATAATTGAATGACATGGATCATTATGTGGATGTATAGCTTGAAAATTTCATGCAATGTGATCTTAACATGCCTATTTCCAACTGGTCCACCTTAAACTTTAGTGAGATCAAACCATATAGAAATCAGAGTGTGAATAAATAAAAAACTTGATTTTTGCAGAAACTAACAGAAATAACCAAAATCCTTAAATTGGAATACTGAAAAATGTCTATATTAGAAAAGCATCAAAATTACAAACTCCCACTTAATACTGAATATACTTAGATGACATGACACCCATACAAGCAGTGTGCTCATAAAACATTTTTTGGTGGCACTCCCTTAGTAAGCGAATTCGCAATCATGGAGTTTGTATTAATGTGCTTTATAGACAACTGTCTACTCTGAACTCTTCCCTTAACAACAAGGAACTTAATGTCTATATGCTTTGAATTTGTCAAGCTCTTGTTGTTATTGGAATATAAAATTGCTAACTTATTATCACAAAATAACTTGAGTGGCCTTTCAATATCATCCACTATGCACAATCCCGTGACAAGATTTGACAGCCATATTCCATGTTTGGATACCTTATAATTCACTATAAATTCTACTGCCATGGTTGAAGAGGCTATAAAATACCATTTAACACTCTTCTAGGTAGTAAATAGATATAATCTGATGTATATTTCATACTATCTTGGTATCCAATAAAATTAGAGTCAGTATACTTAATTATCTCAAGCTAATCTAACTTTTGATATTTGAGCATATAGTCCTTTGTTCTCTGTAAGTACCGTAAGACCCGTTTGACTGCTTTCCAATGGTCTACTTCTAGATTGCTTAAATATTTGCCTAATATCCCTATAATGTACACGATATCCGGATGCATACAAACTTGAGCATACATCAAACTCCTTACTGTTGATGCATAAGGAATCTTTTGCATTACTTTTCCTCAAAATCATTCTTAAGGCACTGCTTAAGACTAAACTTGTCTCCTTTAGCCATAAGGGCATCAATTGGTTTACAATCCTGCATGCCATATCTCTTAAGAACCTTTTTGATATAGCCCTTTTATGAAAATCTAAGAACAGCTTGAGAGCGATCTAAGTGTATCTGGATGCCTAACAAAAAAGAGGCGTCACTAAGATCTTTCATCTCAAAGTTCTTAACTAGAAAGCTCTTAGTTTCATGCAATAAGCCCATTGTAGACTATGGGGTTTAGTACGTGTCCAAAATTTTAGTAACTACAACACTGTTTGAGCTCAGGACCCTAGGGAACACATTATTATGTCATAAAGACATAGCATGGAGATGAGGAGTTACCACCTAGGGTACTACCTAGGACAAATTGTTTTGGTGGTACTCGTTTCTCTAAAAGAAAGCTAGCACCACAACCAGGAGATTTTGGGAATGGAATACTAACTTTTTTCAGTCTTATGTTCATTTAGAATTACTTTATAAATTACTATTTTATTCTCTATTTACACACAGTTTTATTAAACCTTAATTAAACATCCATCTAGCCCTAAAGCAAATTAGTTATAAAATTGCATGTAAAAAATGCATATAAATTGCATCATCCCTAGGTGTTAATTTTATTTTAAAGTTAGCTAATTCTACATTTTTATTTACAAGTGAAATGGACTAAAGGTGGACTTACATGTTAATAAATGAGCCTAAGTCTATTCATTTTAATTTAACTAAAGAAATGGGCCTATAGTCTACAAATTTTAAATAAAGGATTTAATTATTGGGTCTAATTCTAACTTAATTTTAATTTAAATGAAAAAATGAGCCTAAGTCTATTTGTTTTAAAAGAAATGGAATTAATGGGCTGAGCTAATGTCTAAGTTGATTTTTTTAATTAAAAGTGGGCCTAAATCTATTTAACTTAAATGAGCCTAAATTGATTTTAAATTATTTAAAACCTAAAATTCAATTAAAAGTCTATTTATTAAAATAAGTTAGGCCTACCGTGGGCTTGGAGCCCAAAAAGGTTAAAAATAAAAAAAAAGCCCAAATTATCAAAATATGCCAAAATAGATCAAAATAAGCAATTATATGTGAATTCTAAAAATCCTAATTCAATTTCATGCAAACCCTAGAATTAGCCTACTGCCACCATTCATTTTACTGGGGGTTTTACTAAATTGAACCTAATTTAGTAATTCATGTTTTAAAGAACAAATAAAGCCAAAATTTTCATTATTCCCATTATTGGGGTGATTACAATTCCTATATATAGAAATATAGAACCAATACATACCAAAACCAAGAAATGAACAAAACATATAAAAACACATAAAAGAAAAAAAACTTAAAATTCTAATTAAGGACTATAGTCTAGATCCATGGCATTCTATGGATCTTCTATTCTTTTGCCTCATGTAACCATTCCAGTTATACCCATCTCAAACCAAAATAAAAAAAAATTTAGAAACAATAAAGGAACAAATTAATAACCAATTAAATGAAGATATAAAAAGAAAGAATTAAATCAAAAAAAAAAAGAAAGAAAGGAATAGAAGATGATTAATGTTGTATAGATGTTGTTTGAATGCTCATCAGAATGAGATTTCACTATTTTGAGAAATTGACTCTGCGTTTTCTTGATTTCTAGGCTTTGAAAAGAACTTGTTTTGTTTCTTTTTTGCTTTGAAAAGGTTTTGAAATCAAAACAATAGTATAAGGTTAGGTCTTTTTTTGTGTTTTTCCAATCAACTTTTTTTTTTTAAGCAATAGAGATTAGGGTCTTTCCTTTTTATCCCTAGTTCCTGAGCTAATGTTTTGTGTGATCATAGGAGAGTCACCTATGATCCTTCTTTTAATTTGAAAAACAAAACAAGGATAAAGGATTTCAATTTGAAAAAAAAAATTATACACATAAAAGACGCGTAATAGATGCAAAACCCTTACAGATAAATACCAAAATTAATTAATTTATTAAAATAAATTAAATTTAGACCTATCAAAATTTAAAAAATTGAGAAAAATAATTTTTTAAAAAAATTTTAGTGCCTCGGGATTCTAGATTGTCGACTGGCATTACGTAATGTGGATTGGAGTTATGTAATGCCCACTAGAATTCATGTAGAATTTCTAGTTATGATGCTATCACTGTGTTAAATGAATAGTAGTTGACACTGTATTTAGTGCATTTTGATAATAAATTATAGTTCTTGTGGAATATATAGTGGTGATGCTATCATTGTGTTCAGTGAATAGCAGTTGACACTATGTTCAGTGCATGTTGAAAACAGACTATAGTTCCTCTGGAACATATAGCGGTGGTACTATCACTGTGTTCAGTGAATAATGGTTGACACTATGTTCAATGCATGTTGAAAACATGCTATAGTTCCAATGGAACTTATAACGGTGATACTATCACTGTGTTCAGTGAATAGCGTTTGACACTACATTTAGTGCATGTTGAAAATAGGCTATAGTTCTAGTGGAACATATAGTGGTAATGCTATCATTGTGTTCAGTGAATAGCGGTTGACACTATATTCATTGCAGGTTGAAAAAAAGCTATAGTTCTTGTGGAACATATAGCAGTGATGCTATCACCATGACTACGTTTAGTGCATGTTGAAAACAAGCTATAGTTCTAGTGGAACATATAGCGATGATGCTATCACTGTGTTCATTGAATAGAGATTGACACTGTGTTCAATGCATGTTGCTATATTCCTTATGGCATGTGTAGCGAGTGATAAATTTATGGTATATTCTCTATGGGATGTCTAGCAAGTGACACTATATTCCCTGTAGGATGTTTAGTGGTCGTGATTTTGATTATATTCCCTGTGCAAAATAGTGAAAATATGTTATAACTATTGTGTAATATCTAGCTAATTGTACTATAGTTCCTTTAGAACATCTAGTAACTAAAATTTTTGCTATATTTCTTGTGGAACATTTAGTAAAAATATGCTAGAACTATTATGTAGTGTCTAATTGAAGACAAATATGCTATAGGTCTTATGGAGCATCTAGCAAATTATGATAATGGTGCTATAGATCTTATGGAGCGTCTAGCAAAAGATTTGAAATGTGCTATAATTCCTATGGAATGTCTAGCAAAAAGTGGTTTGATAATGTGCTATAACTACTGTGTAGTGTCTAGCAAGTTATTATTGTTATAACTATCGTATAGCATATAACAAAGTGGATTTGAAAACTATATTATAGGTACTGCATAGCATATAATAATGTGAATCTGAAAATTGTGTTATAGCTATTATGTAGCATATAACTGAGATGAAGTGCAGTGTATGCAAAATGCAAACATCATATTGAAATCTCATGTTGACTAGGATTTTGAGATTTTGTGTTGATTAACTGTGCCTCTGATCAACCATCTTCATTACTTAATGACCTTGATTAACTTGTTAGTGCTAGTGATGATTCCACATGTTAGGTTTATTTTTTCTAGACTTGCTATTCCTAAAAATTTGTTGAAGTTAGTTTCAGCAGGATAATTGTACAACAAAGTACATTATATTTTTTTAATATGAGAAAATTCATCACTTTATCATGAGATAATGTGCACTCAATGAATCTCATTAATTTTGATTTCCATGACTATCTTTTATTTGCCATTCGCAAATTTCAAAGGTATTATTAACCATCTTATGCCGAGTGCATATTTTTACCAAGTGAAGAGCTTACTTCCACACTTAAGTTTAGGGAGAATTTGCTAAACAAAAATTATGGAATTTGAGCATAAACAAATCAAATTATGAGTATCAAAGAAACTTTTAAATTATTTTTATACTTTTCTTCCTTATCTGAGTATTTCCTTGCCTTTCTGATATTACTTAGCATGTATATGGTTGGATAGGTCCTTCAAATACTTATACTCTTTTTATAGCATTGGAGTAAATATAATAACTTTTGACGGTCCTTTTTTTAGTATTCCCCCATCTTTCTTGTATTATTCAGCATGGATATCATCGAGGAATTTTGTACACATACTCATTTTTTAGCATTGGAGTAGATTATATGCACATTTATTATTTAAAAGACTAAAATAATACTATAAAAGTCAAGCAATTTATACTGCAAGTCCATAGACTTAGTTTTTGCATTTTCCCCCCTCTTTTGGGTGAAAAGCAAGCATTAGATTGATTATAGTTTTGAAAACCCTCAGCATGTAACTGTCAATAAGACATATGAATTCTACAAGGCTAATAAAAGAAATTCATTAAGATCAAAGTTCATGAGATAAGCTTTCGCACATGATCTCATAAAGTGGATGAATTTACTTTTAATTTGTGGATTTTGTTATTGATATTGTACTTTATCACATAAACTAAGGAGACAAAGTTGTGGTACTTCCCTTTAGTATTTGTAAAGATGTTTTTCATGTGATATGATATTCTAATGAGCGATTGATATTTGCTATCTTACACATTGTTATTGTTGTACTATTTCCTTTCTCCTTTTTTATTCTCTTTTGTTTTTCCCTACACATAGGACCATAAGTTAATATGGTCTATTTGCAAGTGAAGAAATTTTGTCAAAATGCATTGTGATCTTTTGCATCCTTCCTTGTTGATTGTGGTGATGATGTCTCTGATTATAAGGTTATCATACTCCACCATCGAGGTTGTGGCTTTAGGCTGAATTTATCTTTTTACTATTCCATTGATGCTATGGTAGAGGGCTTCATTCTTCTTCCCAACATATCCTGCAAAATGAAAGATTTAGGAGTTAGTGGTCTCATTTCATGATTAAAGAGGTTTCAGAATTCATTCATCTCAAGGTTTAAGTGCATTCTTCCTTTTTGAGGGCCAATCACGTATATCACTAGCATGTTGGATCTTATCATTGCCATATCCCATACCTTACACTGGTCTAACTATTATAGAGAGATATTCCTGATGAAGCTCTAAATGGATGTTGAATTTGAGGAGCTCTTGAGGTTGCCAAGATGAGGTCTCTTGATAATGTTGCTCTTCCTATTTTACTCTTTCAGATGCTTTACATGTGAATACTTTGACTATTTTCTTACACTTTTACAACACTAATTTTGAATGTTAGTAGTAAAGTATTTGTAAAATCTTGTTTGGGCTCAAAGACTTTTATTATGTAGAGCAAGTATTTCACAATAGATGTATGCAAGTATATGCATGTTATGTATGATATGCATGATCCTAATAAGTCTTATGTTTGGAATAGAGCAATGTTGCTGATCTTGGAGTATAAGAATGAGGTGCTTCATCAATAGCTTATAGATTTGAGCAGTGGATGGTTCAAGGTTGGTACTTTTGATGTTAGAACTTCTGATATAGTTTGTTGGACAAATGACTAGGTTGTGTTGTATTAATACATGGCTTGAAATTGAAGCTCCTTGATTGACTGATGCTTTATTGAACTTTTTTCCTTTCATTATTGCTTTTGCAATATGATGACTAATACATTCATGTGCTTGTGGTTTGCTTCTTTCTGCCCCTAGAACTCTATTACTAACTCATCAGTTTTTGAATACAAATTTACTGTTCAACAATTTTTCCCTCAGTTTTACTCTAAATTCGTCAACACTATTATGGCAGTTTTTGTTCTTCATGTGTGCCAGAAACTTAGTTTGTTCACTACTATTGTTGATCCTTTGACTTACCAACTTGATTAGTTATGGTCTCGTTTATAGAAGGTGAACTGATTGAAGAGAGTTCTTGAAGCTAAAATCAACTATACTTACTCTTCAAAGAACTCTTAAGCAGAAAATGAGGTTTGATATTGATACAATGATTGATGATAGTTGCAACACGATTCATTGAGCCACCTGAATTCCCAAGGTACTAGGCAAACAAAATCATAAAAGGGTGACAAGAAGAGAAAACATAACTAAAATAGTGATCTCATAGCTCTGACTTTAGCTTTCATTATGTTTATCTTTCCATTCAGATACTTATGCATTATGATAGAAATGAATATGCAATATTTGAACAAAATTTCATATTCAATTTTACTCATTCATTAGGGCAAAAATAAGAACATTCATTACATCACATGATACAACTCCTATCATCAGTTAGTCTTTTTAGATTTTATGGTTGAATATTTTTCTCTCATTTTCATCTCTCGAATTTCATCTAACTGTCCTTTTAAGATCCTTTCTATTTTCTTTCTTTTTCTCTTAAATTTTTCATTATTTAAAAGTTATATCATTTGATATAGGAATGTTCTTTAAATTTGCATTTATGCTCATGCTGAATGAATATAATTAAACTGAATTTTTATGTCAAACATGCAAATGCAATCAATATCCCAATGCAAAGAACCATCAGGATGCACATTACATAAGTAAGCATGATCAGAATTCATATCATCGATCACTAAAACAAAACAAGTTCTAAAGAAAAATAAAATTTTATTCAAAAAAGACAATAAGAAAAATTATTTCCTATTCTAGATGCTAAGGATACTGAGTCTCAAGTGGTTGTCCTTCAGGTAGCAGACATAACAACTATTTTTGCATTTCCTAATCCTTGTTGTCTTGTACTAGGTTCTCAATAATCTATTCCTTATAGATATCATTCCTAAGAACATCCACACCAGGCATATTGACAGATTCCTCTGCACTGAGGTAAGACTTCCCATGTCTTTCTTTGACAAAATTCTCCTTTAGTGGTTTTGCTTTCTTCTTAACTATGCATGTTTCTTCCTTATCTAGCAGCTTCTTATAATCAAACTCATCACCCCACCCTATAGGCACAACTAACTTGAATAATATATCAAAAGAGGGTGGTTTAGTGTAAAAACCTTTGTAATCAAACTTGCCTGAGGGTTGTCCTAACAAATCCTCAACTCTTTCTACATATTTGAGGACATTAGGAGATTTCACATTGGTTTCAAGGTTTATGTTACAAAGGAGTTTAGCACTTCTTCCTCGCTTACTCCTGAGTTAATCATGATGGTGGTTGGGGGGTGGAACATTTTAGTAGTTTAGGAAAGGATTATTTATGGTGCTTGGGTTTTCAGGGTTTGTGATTTTCTAAAATCTATAAGTTTTTGGATTTTATGTTTAAAGCAGGTATAGGTGTCTATGGAATGGCTAGTAACTTGGTGGAATTTGCAATAACTTTTTGAGTTATAGCTAGGGACATTTAGGTTCAGTGGTTTAGAAAAGGTGAAAGGTCTAAGCAAGCCCTTTTACATCAGGTGGTTTAGGACTTTGGACAAAGGTTGGTTAAAAGTAGAGAATCTCCTTGGTGTTTGTACAATAAGCACTTCCATAGCCCTACTAGTGCTTCCTTGCTATGTGCCCCCAGTTAGGTAGTTCATTGTTTCAGTGGTTCTAGAGTTTTTCTTCTTTTCATTCTCCATCTCCGCAGCTTGCAAATCACCATCATAAAGATCTATAAATGTTTTAGTATTATTCATTTATAGTCTTTCAACCATAATGGGTGACACATTTTAGATTATCATCCTAACTTGATCCTTCTCAGCCAATTTATTTTTCATTAATCCTGCCTTGTTCATAAATCTAATAAAAAAATCAAAAAAGGATTCGTTTGATTTTTGCTTAGTCAGTTCCAAATACATGATGGACACTTCTAATTTAGTGTTATAATCATACTATTTCAAAAAAGCTGTACAAAGTTCTTTCCAATAAGCCCTAACAAACTTTTCTAACTGATGATACCAGTTTATAGCCATTCCCTCTAAGGACAGTACAAACAACCTAGTGATCACTACTAATGGGCCTTAGTAGTGCTTATAGTTATTGTGTACTTATTGAGATGAATCCTAGGATCTTTATGTAATATCCCGTGTTTTTACATATATTTTTACACTGTACCGGGATATGCAGTGTCAATAATTTTTGTATATATATTACGATATTTTTACGAGTTGATATGTATTTTAAACCTATTTTTAAATACTGTGTTTTATTTACAGTGTTTTACGTAAAATTTTCCCGGGACTTGCATTTTCGGGGAAATTTTCACGTAAATAATGTATTATTAATTATTTTAAATGTATTTTCGGATTTGCATGAACTCATACGTATTTTTAAATTAATAAATAAAGACTATGTGTGTATATTTATTTAATTAGGGTTTAGTATTACCCTAATATTTTATTTATTATTTATTAACTTTATTGTTATTTAATTATTTTTATTATTTAGTATAAATTATTAAAATATTAAATTTTATGTGTGTGGTGTATATTTAATGTGTGTAATTTAATATTATTTTAATATATAGTGTAAAGTATATATATATACATATATACATTTAAAATTGTCAAAAAATCAAAAGTTTGGAAAATTACCATTTTGCCCCCGTGAGTTCCTTCTTCTCCGATCACTTCCCTTCTTCGTTCCGGTCGCTGCCGTGCCGTTCCTTCACCGTGGGTGTGCCGTCCGGTGTGCCACCATCTTCCCCAACCTTTTTCGCCGCCTGTGGTAGCCGTTTCCGGCGTCTGGAAGTCGATTTTGGCCGGAGAAGCCGAAAATCGATCCACCGTCGATCACGCCGATTCCGGCCACCATTTTCGACACCCGCCAGTCTTCATCGACTCCTTGAGGTCCGGTGAGTGTGATTCTAGCTTTGGTTTGAGCTGAAATGGTCTAGAATTGGTTAGGTTTCGAATTTTTGATTTCGGCCTATTAGGGTTTTTGATTTTTTTGAGCTTTGAATTGGATGATTCATGAAAACTCCCTTCACAAATGTTGATCCTAGTAGCTTAATCTACATGTATGAATTTTTGTGGAATTTTTGGAGATTGTTTGGATTTTTGGGTAATTTTGAATATTTTAATATTATTTTCTAATTTTTGGAAATTAATTATTTAAATTATGAAATTGGGGTTTATGGTTAAATTAAGTGTTGAAATGAATTATAGGAATTTATTTGGAATTTTTATGAATTATTAAGTATTTATTTTGAATTATTGAAGTTTATGTGAATTTGAGAAAATTAGGTTAAATGTGTTTTTATTTGAAATTAATTGGATAATTGAGTTTAATTATTGATATTATTGATAAATATGTTGAGAAATTAATTTTGGATAATTGTATGATTTTTGGTGAATTTTTGAAGTAATTTAAGTATATTTATATATATAGGGGTATTTTGGTAATTTTATCCTAAATTGGTTAAAAATGTAATTTAATTGGTTTTAATAGTTATTTAAGGTATAAAAATGATTTCTATAAATTATTTGGTATTTTTAACTAATTAAAACTATTTTTCGTAAATTATTTTCAATTATATATATAAAATACGATTTTACTAATAAAATGAGTTTTTATCGGTTTTTACAGTATTTCAAGGTTAATTACGTAATTTCTACCTATACAATGTATTTCTGTGATTTAAGGATATTTTTGGTATTTCTGGAATTATTCTGTGTTTGTGGACCCCGGTCGGTAGTTTGGAGTTCGACCGAAGGGTTGTGAATGAGATGTGGTATTTATTTTCGAAGTGTATTTCTTTGCAGGGTCGGCTCTACTCTTTTGAGTAGAGAGATGTCCGTTTTACAGGGGAGGTTCTGTCGGATTTTCGGTAGAATTCTCGTAAAACGTGATGTCCGGTCGAACCCTAATTCTATTTCCGTATTTAAATACTCTAAATCGAATTCTAGGATTTCTGTTAGGGTTATTCTGATGTCAGTTATTTATTTCTTGTTTAGTTGCACCGAGACCGAGGGCTAGTGGTCCAGGCCCGTCGGACCCGTCTCGTGGAGCGCACTAGGTGAGTTACTATTTTATATATATATGCTTTAGGATGCATGATTTAGAAATGCATGTTTTATGTTGATTAAATATGCATAAATAATTTGATTATTTCTTAAGTTTATATTAAGTATATTTTTGGTTTATTTTTTAGTATATATTAAATTATATACATGTTTTGTAAATAAAATATATTTAAAATGTTTTTAAATATATTTCCAACTAAATTTATAATTTGATTGAATTCATTTGACATATATATACTCAAAATACACCTGGTTTACTTTTGGTATATTTCCAGTATATATATGGTTTATATTGTTATTTCGATTAAATTCATGCATCATTTATTTTGTGAATGTATGATTTATTTATTAATGAAGGATATCAATAGAACGTGCTACCTAGTGGGCAGCACTAGGACCGAGTACGTACCGGTACGCCTATAGTATTTAGGCTATAATACTAACTTATTTGTGGATATTGATTTGATGTGATTATTTGATGTGTGAGATGTGGTTTGGGGTGTGATTGCTGGAGCTCGGTTGACCAAGTGTCTCGGGGCCAATCACACTGGCAGTCAGACTGCTGGAGCTCGGTTGACTTAGTGTCTTGGGGCCAGTCTACTGTCCAAATGGATTAAGTGGATATATTTGGATTCAGTGAGCCTGTATGGCTAGAGTGTTGTCTAACACTATTTTCCGAGGTTGCGATATTCTAGGGTTCTATATAATCCTTCATAAAAGATGATTTTCGGATAAAATATATAAAAATAATTTTACTGCATCTGTGTGAATTTGCCTGTATATATATATATATTAGATATGTATTATTGACTGTATGCATTATCACTTAGTATGCATGTATATATATTATAGTAATTCACTCAGTGAGGTCTGACTCCCCTCCGTTGACTATTTTTCAGGAGAGTCAACTTCTTCAGACCTCAATAGCAGGTCGATACGCCGGATTTCTTCCGTCCCGGCTTCTTTGTGTAAACTGTCTACTTGAGTCTTATTTATTTTATCTAGACACTGCAGTACTCGTGAACTAAAGTATTGGATTTTATGTATTTTATTTAAAGAGATGTATTATATTGAAACTGGATTTGTATTAAAGATTATTGTCACGACCCAAAACAGGGGCCATGATCGGCGCTAGGGAACGGGAATTCTTTCGAATCCGGAACCCGTAGCAAGCCTAAAAATAAATAAATCATGCAATAACAATAATCATATAATATGCAGCGGAAAATAAAAATCATAATATCATGATATTACCCATATCAACTGGATTTAAATAAAAATCTCATCTCATCACATATATAAAATCTCTTTAATACAAATCCAGTTTCAATATAATACATCTTCTTTAATATAAAATATATAAAATCCAATACTTTAATTCACAACTACTGCAGTGTCTAGATGAAATAAATAAGACTCAAGTAGACAATTTACATAAAGAAGTCGGGGCGGAAGAAATCCGGCGTATCGACCTGCTACTGAGGTCTGAAGAAGTTGACTCTCCTGAAAAATAGTCAACGGAGGGGAGTCAGACCTCACTGAGTGAATTACTATAATATATATACATACACTAAATGATAATGCATACAGTCAATAATACATATCTAATATGTATATATATACAGGCAAATTCACACAGATGCAGTAAAATCATTTTATATATTTTATCTGAAAATCATCTTTTATGAAGGATTATATAGAACCCTAGAATATCGCAACCTCAGAATAATAGTGTTAGACAACACTCTAGCCACACAGGCTCACTGAATCCAAATATATCCACTTAATCCATTTGGACAGTAGACTGGCCCCGAGACACTAAGTCAACCGAGCTCCAGTAGTCTGACTGCCAGTGTGATTGGCCCCGAGACACTTGGTCAACCGAGCTCCAGCAATCACACCCAAACCACATCTCACATATCAATAATCATAATCAAATCAATATCCACAAATAGTTAGTAATAATAGCCTAAATACTATAGGCGTACCGGTACGTACTCGGTCCTAGTGCTGCCCACTAGGTAGCACGTTCTATCGATATCCTTCATTAATAAATAATAAAACATTCATTCACAAATACATGATGCATGAATTTAAATAAATCAACAATATAAACCATATATATACCGGAAATATACCAAAAGTAAACCAGGTATATTTCGAGTATATATATGTCAAATAAATCCAATCAAATCACAAATTAAATTAAAAATATATTTAAAAACATTTTAAATATATTTTATTAATAAAACATGTATATAATTTATTATATACCAAAAATAAACCAAAAATAAACTTAAATACAAATCATATTATTTATACATTTTAATCAAATTAAAACATATATTTCTAAATCATGCATCCTAAGCATGTATACATAGTACAGTAACTCACCTAGTGCGCTCCACGAGACAGGTCCGACGGGCCTGGTCCACTAGCCCTCGGTCTCGGCGCAACTAAACAAGAAATAATTAATCGACATCAGAATAACCCTAACAGAAATCCTAGAATTCGATCTAGAGTATTTAAATACAGAAACAGAATTTAGGGTTCGACTGGACATCACGTTTTACGAGAATTCTATCGAAAATTCGGCAGAACCTCCCCTGTAAAATGGACATCTCTCTACTCAAAAGAGTAGAGCCGACCCTGCAAAGAAACACACTTCGAAAATAAACTCAACACTCAACCACAACCCCTCGGTCGGACTCCAAACTACCGACCGGGGTCCACAAACACAGAACAATTCAGGAAATACCAAAAATACCCTTATAACATAGAAATACATTTTATACGTAGAAATTACATAATTACCCTTGAAATACTGTAAAAATCGATTAAAACTCATTTTATTAGAGAAACCGTATATTATATATATAATTGAAAATAATTCACGAAAAATAGTTTTAATTAGTTAAAAATACCAAATAATTTATAGAAATCATTTTTATACCTTAATTAACTATTAAAACCAATTAAATTACATTTTTAGACAATTTAGGGTAAAATTACCAAAATACCCCTATATATATAAATATACCTAAATTACTTCAAAAATTCACCAAAAATCATACAATTATCTAAAATTAATTTTCTCAACATATTTATCAATAATATCAATAATTAAACCCAATTATCCATTTAATTTCAAATAAAAACACATTTAACCCTAATTTCTCAAAATCACATAAACTTCAATAATTCAAAATAAATACTTAGAAATTCATAAAAATTCCAAATAAATTCCTATAATTCATTTCAACACCCAATTTAACCATAAAATCCAATTTCATAATTTAAATAATTAATTTCCGAAAATTAGAAAATAATATTAAAATATTCAAAAATACCCAAAAATCCAAAAAATCTCCAAAAATTCTACAAAAATTCATACATGTAGATTAAGCTACTAGGATCAACATTTGTGAAGGGAGTTTCCATGAATCAATCAATTCGAAGCTCAAAAAAATCGAAAACCCTAATGTGACCGAAATCAAAAATTCGAAACCTAACCAATTCTAGACCAATTCAGCTCAAACCAAAGCTAGAATCACACTCACCGGAGCTCAAGGAGAAGAAAGAGACTGGCGGGTGTCGAAAACGGTGGCCGGAGGAGGGAGAAACGGTGGTAGCTCGACTTTCGGCTTCTTAAGCAATTTCCTGCCAAACTCGATGGAAAAGGGAGCTGCTGGCGGCGGGGAACGGCTGGGGACGAAGGTGGCTCACCGGGAGGCACTCTGAACGGCGGCGAACGGAAGTTACAGACGGTGGAGGTGAAGATCGCGTCCGGAGAAGAAGAAGAGAAGGGAGGGGCAGTTTTGTAATTTTCCAATTCTTTTGTAATTTGACAAATTTTAATGTATATATGTATATATATATACTTTACACTATATAATAAAATAATATTAAATTACACACATCAAATATACACCACACACATAAAATTTAATATTTTAATAATTTATACTAAATAAAAATAATTAAATAACAATAAAGTTAATAAATAATAAATAAAATATTAGGGTAATAATAAACCCTAATTAAATAATTATACACACACAGGCTTTATTTAATAATTTAAAAATATGTATGAGTTCATGCAAGTCCGTAAATACATTTAAAATAATTAATAATACATTGTTTACGTGAAAATTTCCCCGAAAATGCAAGTCCCGGGAAAATTTTACGTAAAACACTGAAAATAATACACCGTAATTAAAATAGGTCTAAAATACATATTAACTCGTAAAAATATCATATAAAATACAAAAATCATTGACACTGCATATCCCGGTACTGTGTAAAAATATTTTTAAAAACACGGGATATTACAGTCTCCCCCCCTTACAAGAATTCGTCCCCGAATTCCAGAAAAATAAGATCAAGAAGGGAAGAGATACGGGTAAGAAGCTCGCATCTCAGCTTCAGTCTCCCACGTATGCTCTTCAACTCTGTCGCTACGCCACAGAACCTTAACCATCGGAATCTGCTTCGATCGCAATTGTCGAACTTGAAAATCAACGATCGCCACAGGTTCTTCTACAAACGTTAAATCTTCACTCACTTCTACACTGTCAGGCTGCAACACGTGTGAAGGGTCTGAGATATACTTCCTCAACATCGAGATATGAAATACTGGATGCACTTGTGACATATTCGGAGGCAAATCCAACCGATATGCAACAGTGCCAATTCTCTCTAGAATCTCAAACGGTCCAATGTATCTCGGTGCTAACTTACCCTTCCTGCCAAATCTCATCACACCCTTCATCGGAGATACTTTCAGAAAAACAAAATCTCCAACCTGAAACTCCACATCTCTGCGCCTAGGATCTGCATAACTCTTATGTCTGCTAACTGCGGTCTCTAATCTACGCTTAATCAAGGCAACTTTCTCTGCAGCATCCTGAACCATCTCTGGTCCAGTCAAAGCTCTCTCACCAATCTCATCCCAACTCAAAGGGGATCTACACTTCCTTCCATACAATGCTTCATATGGTGCCATGCCAATACTGCTATGGTAGCTGTTATTATATGCAAACTCAACAAGCGATAAATGATCATCCCAGCTACCTCCCAAATCCAAGACACACATCCTCAACATATCTTCCAGTGTCTGGATCGTCCTCTCAGATTGACCATCTGTCTGAGGATGAAAAGCAGTACTGAAATCCAACCTAGTGCCCATCGCTTCCTGCAACTTCTGCCAGAAACGAGAAGTAAACACTGAACCTCTATCTGACACAATGGACATAGGTACTCCATGAAGGCACACAATATGCTTCACATACAACTTCGCCAATCTAACAACTGAATATGTGGCTTTCACAGGCAAGAAATGTGCAGACTTCGTCAACCTGTCTACAATCACCCAGATGGAATCGTATCCATCCTTCGAACGAGGTAAACCGACCACAAAATCCATAGCTATCCTTTCCCACTTCCACTCGGGAATAGGAAGAGGCTGAAGCTTCCCAGAAGGCTTCTGATGTTCGGCTTTCACTTGCTGACACGTCAAGCACTTAGCAACATAATCAGCAACATCCTTCTTCAATCCGTCCCACCAGTATAGATCTCTGATACTGTGGTACATCTTAGTAACACCTGGATGAACACTGTAGGCTGTAGAATGTGCTTCCTCTAGGATCTCTTCTCTCAAATCATCTACATCAGGAACACACAGTCTACCACTGATCCACAACACATCATCATCATCGAGTGTGAAATCAGTAAACTTCCCTGTTCTGACATTCTCTGCAAGCTCTTCCAGAATAGGATCTCAGCTTTGAGCTACTTTAATCCTATCCCTCAGTACAGATCGTACTTTAAACTGAGCTAACAGTCCACCCGATCTACTGATCTTCATCATCAGACCTTGATCCACCAACAAATGCAACTCCTGGATCAATGGTCTCCTCTCAACACTGATGTGAGCAAGACTACCTGAGGACTTCCTACTCAAGGCATCTGCTACCACATTAGCTCTACCCGGATGGTAAAGAATCTCGCAATCATAATCCTTCAACAGTTCCAACCATCTCCTCTGCCTTAAATTCAAATCTCGCTGCTGAAAAATGTACTTAAGGCTCTTGTGATCAGTAAATATCTCACAAGTCACCCCGTACAAATAATGTCTCCAAATCTTCAAAGCAAAGATCACTGCAGCCATCTCCAGATCATGTGTGGGATAGTTCTGCTCATGCTTCTTCAACTGCCTCGAAGCATAGGCTATCACCCTTCCATTCTGCATCAACACACAACCAAGACCAATTCTAGAGGCATCACAGTAAACTGTGAACTTATCCACACTATTAGGCAAAGCTAATACTGGCGCTGTGGTCAACTTCTCCTTCAACAACTGAAAACTATTCTCACAAGCTTCTGACCACTCAAATCTAACATTCTTCTGAGTTAAGCGAGTCATAGGGGCTGCTATCCTGGAAAAATCTTGCACAAACCGCCTATAATACCCGGCTAAACCCAGAAAACTCCGAATCTCTGTAACAGAAGTAGGTCTAGGCCATTCAGACACTGCCTCAACCTTCTGTGGATCAACCCGAATACCTTCTTTAGACACTACGTGTCCAAGAAAAGAAACACTCTCCATCCAGAAATCACATTTCGAGAATTTAGCATAAAGCTGATGATCTCTCAATGTCTGTAGTACAATCCTCAAATGATATACATGCTCTTCCATACTCCTCGAATATACTAGTATATCATCAATGAAGACTACTACAAACTGATCCACATACAGTCTGAATACTCTGTTCATCAGGTCCATAAAAGCTGCTGGTGCATTAGTCAAACCAAAAGACATCACCAGAAACTCATAATGACCATATCTAGTGTGGAATGCTGTCTTAGGAATATCAGCTTCACTGATCCGCAGCTGATGATAACCTGACCTCAAGTCAACCTTAGAAAAGAATTGTGCACCTTGTAACTGATCAAATAAATCATCTATCCTCGGGAGAGGATACTTGTTCTTCACTGTCACCTTATTCAGCTCTCTATAGTCAATGCACAGTCTCAGGGTACCATCCTTCTTCTTCACAAACAGGACTGGTGCACCCCAAGGAGAAACACTGGGTCTAATAAAACCTTTATCCAACAACTCTTGCAACTGCTCCTTCAACTCTTTCAACTCTGCAGGAGCCATACGATAGGGTGGCATAGATATAGGAGTAGTACCTGGAACCACATCTATACAGAACTCAATCTCTCTATGAGGTGGTAAACCTGGCAACTCCTCGGGAAAAACATCAGGAAACTCACAAGCAACAGGAACATCTGTGAGTGACAACTTCTCCACTGACGTATCCCTAACCAATGCCAAAAACCCCTGACAACCTTTCTTCAATAACTTCCTAGCCGTAATAATAGAAATAAGATTCTGAGGTGCTGAACTCCTATCACCAACAAACTTAAAATCTTCTTCACCAGGAATTCTGAAAGTCACCTCCTTATTCCTGCAATCTACCACGGTATAGTGCTGAGATAACCAATCCATTCCCAAAATAACATCAAACTCCATCACAGATTCCAGAGTAAGACCTGCTGTAGGCATACCAGCAAAAGCTGAACCCAAACCAGTAACGTACGTAGTAACCGCGAAATACTGATCTCGCATCAGATCCTCAGCATATCTACCCAGACGAAGAAACTCTCGGGTATACTCCTCTACTGATCGATCTCCACGAGAAATACTAGTCAGTCGAAGACGATAGCTCAAACGAAGAGGCTCTAGACAAAATCTCCTCATGAATCGCTCTCGAAACTGAGCCCATGTCATCATCATCATATAGGGCTGGATCATCTGAATAAACCAATCCAAAGCTAGTCCCTCAACAGACAACTCAACAATCATGATCCGCTGGTACTCGGTATGAGCAGTCCGAGTCCTAGTCTCAATCGCATGCAGAAAATCTAATGGATCAGAAGTACCATCAAAAGCAATCCTGCCAACTCTGGCATAGAACAAAGCTTCCTCAGGGTCAGACATACCTTGCTGATAGGCAGGCTGAACAACAGGAGGAACAGGAACATCAAATTCAGGCTCAACAGGCTCCTCGTCCTGTAACTCTCTCTGCCTACGGCGACCTGCCGCTCCTCGAGGTCTACCCCTGCCACGACCTCTACGTCTAACTGGCTGCTCAAGAGGTAAAACCTCATCCTGAAAAGACTCATCATCCTCGGCCTCAACGACCGGTGGAGCGACACGCGCTCGCCTCCTCATTCTGAAAAGACAAACGGAAAGATTCACACAAAACAGACAACGGAAGAATAACACTGAAAACTACAGCAAGGAATACTCATCAAGACATACCCGAACCTAATACACTGCAGTAGTCCAACAGAAAACACAACTTTAAAACTAGGGCCACAACTCACATAACTAAGCCCTGACACAGAACTCCGCTCTGATACCAACTTCGCTCTGATACCAACTTTGTCACGACCCAAAACAGGGGCCATGACCGGCGCTAGGGAACGGGAATTCTTTCGAATCCGGAACCCGTAGCAAGCCTAAAAATAAATAAATCATGCAATAACAATAATCATATAATATGCAGCGGAAAATAAAAATCATAATATCATGATATTACCCATATCAACTGGATTTAAATAAAAATCTCATCTCATCACATATATAAAATCTCTTTAATACAAATCCAGTTTCAATATAATACATCTTCTTTAATATAAAATACATAAAATCCAATACTTTAATTCACAACTACTGCAGTGTCTAGATGAAATAAATAAGACTCAAGTAGACAATTTACATAAAGAAGTCGGGGCGGAAGAAATCCGGCGTATCGACCTGCTACTGAGGTCTGAAGAAGTTGACTCTCCTGAAAAATAGTCAACGGAGGGGAGTCAGACCTCACTGAGTGAATTACTATAATATATATACATACACTAAATGATAATGCATACAGTCAATAGTACATATCTAATATGTATATATATACAGGCAAATTCACACAGATGCAGTAAAATCATTTTATATATTTTATCTGAAAATCATCTTTTATGAAGGATTATATAGAACCCTAGAATATCGCAACCTCAGAATAATAGTGTTAGACAACACTCTAGCCACACAGGCTCACTGAATCCAAATATATCCACTTAATCCATTTGGACAGTAGACTGGCCCCGAGACACTAAGTCAACAGAGCTCCAGCAGTCTGACTGCCAGTGTGATTGGCCCCGAGACACTTGGTCAACCGAGCTCCAGCAATCACACCCAAACCACATCTCACATATCAATAATCATAATCAAATCAATATCCACAAATAGTTAGTAATAATAGCCTAAATACTATAGGCGTACCGGTACGTACTCGGTCCTAGTGCTGCCCACTAGGTAGCACATTCTATCGATATCCTTCATTAATAAATAATAAAACATTCATTCACAAATACATGATGCATGAATTTAAATAAATCAACAATATAAACCATATATATACCGGAAATATACCAAAAGTAAACCAGGTATATTTCGAGTATATATATGTCAAATAAATCCAATCAAATCACAAATTAAATTAAAAATATATTTAAAAACATTTTAAATATATTTTATTAATAAAACATGTATATAATTTATTATATACCAAAAATAAACCAAAAATAAACTTAAATACAAATCATATTATTTATACATTTTAATCAAATTAAAACATATATTTCTAAATCATGCATCCTAAGCATGTATACATAGTACAGTAACTCACCTAGTGCGCTCCACGAGACAGGTCCGACGGGCCTGGTCCACTAGCCCTCGGTCTCGGCGCAACTAAACAAGAAATAATTAATCGACATCAGAATAACCCTAACAGAAATCCTAGAATTCGATCTAGAGTATTTAAATACAGAAACAGAATTTAGGGTTCGACTGGACATCACGTTTTACGAGAATTCTATCGAAAATTCGGCAGAACCTCCCCTGTAAAATGGACATCTCTCTACTCAAAAGAGTAGAGCCGACCCTGCAAAGAAACACACTTCGAAAATAAACTCAACACTCAACCACAACCCCTCGGTCGGACTCCAAACTACCGACCGGGGTCCACAAACACAGAACAATTCAGGAAATACCAAAAATACCCTTATAACATAGAAATACATTTTATACGTAGAAATTACATAATTACCCTTGAAATACTGTAAAAATCGATTAAAACTCATTTTATTAGAGAAACCGTATATTATATATATAATTGAAAATAATTCACGAAAAATAGTTTTAATTAGTTAAAAATACCAAATAATTTATAGAAATCATTTTTATACCTTAATTAACTATTAAAACCAATTAAATTACATTTTTAGACAATTTAGGGTAAAATTACCAAAATACCCCTATATATATAAATATACCTAAATTACTTCAAAAATTCACCAAAAATCATACAATTATCTAAAATTAATTTTCTCAACATATTTATCAATAATATCAATAATTAAACCCAATTATCCATTTAATTTCAAATAAAAACACATTTAACCCTAATTTCTCAAAATCACATAAACTTCAATAATTCAAAATAAATACTTAGAAATTCATAAAAATTCCAAATAAATTCCTATAATTCATTTCAACACCCAATTTAACCATAAAATCCAATTTCATAATTTAAATAATTAATTTCCGAAAATTAGAAAATAATATTAAAATATTCAAAAATACCCAAAAATCCAAAAAATCTCCAAAAATTCTACAAAAATTCATACATGTAGATTAAGCTACTAGGATCAACATTTGTGAAGGGAGTTTCCATGAATCAATCAATTCGAAGCTCAAAAAAATCGAAAACCCTAATGTGACCGAAATCAAAAATTCGAAACCTAACCAATTCTAGACCAATTCAGCTCAAACCAAAGCTAGAATCACACTCACCGGAGCTCAAGGAGAAGAAAGAGACTGGCGGTGTCGAAAACGGTGGCCGGAGGAGGGAGAAACGGTGGTAGCTCGACTTTCGGCTTCTTAAGCAATTTCCTGCCAAACTCGATGGAAAAGGGAGCTGCTGGCGGCGGGGAACGGCTGGGGACGAAGGTGGCTCACCGGGAGGCACTCTGAACGGCGGCGAACGGAAGTTACAGACGGTGGAGGTGAAGATCGCGTCCGGAGAAGAAGAAGAGAAGGGAGGGGCAGTTTTGTAATTTTCCAATTCTTTTGTAATTTGACAAATTTTAATGTATATATGTATATATATATACTTTACACTATATAATAAAATAATATTAAATTACACACATCAAATATACACCACACACATAAAATTTAATATTTTAATAATTTATACTAAATAAAAATAATTAAATAACAATAAAGTTAATAAATAATAAATAAAATATTAGGGTAATAATAAACCCTAATTAAATAATTATACACACACAGGCTTTATTTAATAATTTAAAAATATGTATGAGTTCATGCAAGTCCGTAAATACATTTAAAATAATTAATAATACATTGTTTACGTGAAAATTTCCCCGAAAATGCAAGTCCCGGGAAAATTTTACGTAAAACACTGAAAATAATACACCGTAATTAAAATAGGTCTAAAATACATATTAACTCGTAAAAATATCATATAAAATACAAAAATCATTGACACTGCATATCCCGGTACTGTGTAAAAATATTTTTAAAAACACGGGATATTACAATTATGTATCTATGAGATGAGATTTGATTTAAATCCAGTTGATGTGAATAATATTATGATATTATGATTTTTATTTCCGCTGCATATTATATGAGTATGGTTATTATTGCATGATTTATTTTATTTTTAGGCTTGCTACGGGTTCCGGATTCAAAAGAATTCTCGTTCCCTAGCGTCGGTCATGGCCCCTGTTTTGGGTCGTGACACTTTAGTTCCATCAAACTTTTACAACTGAGGTGTTTTGAACTTCTTAGGTAGCTTATCACCCTCCATTTGTAGCATATCATCAAAGTCAAATCAATATCACATGCCGCCTTATCCTCTAATAAGCTCTTCCATCTTAGACATTTTATAGGTCAGTGCTTGCATCTACTTAGACTCATAGTCTTGTACCAGTTCAAGTGATTCTCTCTTTGCCTTCTCTACCATGTAGTTTTTAATATCCTTAAGTTGTATATCAATAGTAGGTGGGTTTCTAGTAATAGGTTGCCCCCTAGCATTATTAGTAGTAGGTGGAGCATCTGCAGTAAGTGAGATAGCAGCAGCAGCAGGTGGTTGCCCAATTGCAAGTGGTGGTATAATAGTAGCAGCAGGTTGCATCAATCCAGATAAAGCCTGTCTCAATTCATTTTGCAACATAGCCCTCATGTCATCCAACAAAGCTCCTTTAATGTCTTCTAAGGTCTAGTTCCCTACTTGTTGTTCCATTTTTATATGCTCAGTTTGAGTTAGTTCAGCCTCTAAGTGAAGCAGATTAATAGGACTCTTCTCCAATTTGTGAAGGATCTTTTTTGCTATGGCTTTAGGACTTAAATATGTTCTTCTTAGTCTGCCACCTTTCCGTCCCCAAATATGAGAAGACCTAGATGAATCTATGATGGCTGCAAAACAAGGTGTTAGTGTGATGGATGAAATGCATGTAAGCATGATGCACATGCTATGCAATAAGTAGCAAGTATCAACCAAGTGTACAACATTCATCCTTCTAACTTTATTCCTCTCATACATGGTGAGTCTCTTTTCTATAGAATTTTTGATCTTGGATTAATATCAACAAGGGATACAAGAACTGACATGCATGCCAAATCTCTTTTAAAGCAATAAAAGCACGAAAACAATATTTCTAGGTATAAAGGTCTAGCCCAATCTTTATTAGCCTAAGTGAGCTTTAAAAGTATAGGTCTGGGCTTTTATAGATAGAAATACCTTATGGAAATCAATCATATAAGCAATTTGGGTAATTCTAAGGAAGTAACTAAGCCATTATATATGGTTAGGGTTCGGTGAAAAATCAAGATTCCTTTAGCAAAATGCCCTCCTTTAAGATTTGAGTTATAGGCCAAGGTCAAAGGGGTCCAGCATCTTTTACCAACTCGAGAGAAGACTACCCCCTTTAAAGACTTAGGTTACAGGCTCTGGTCAGATGAACCCAAAAATCTTTCTTGGAACAAGTTAAGGCTAAGAGTGATAGTTAGCCAATCTAAAACTCCATAAAGCTAGTGGAATCATGGAATCATAAACTAACGCCATCAGTTAATAGGGACATGCAAATGAATGCAAGAATAAAATAATTCTAAAGAACATAAATAGAATCAGTATCTCTTATCCCCAGTGGAGTCACCACTGTAGATAGGGGGGTTTAGCGCATGTCCAAGATTTTAGCAATTACGACATTTTTTAGGCTTAAGACCCTAGGGAACAAAGACATAGCATGGAGATGAGGAGTCACCACCTAGGGTAATAACTGGGACAAATCATTTTGGTGGTACTCGATTCTTTAAAAGAATGCTAGCACCATAACCAAGAGATTTTAGGAACAGAATACTAACTTCTTTTAATCTTGTGTTCATTTAGAATTACTTTATAAATTACTATTTTATTCTCTATTTACACACAGTTTTATTAAACCCTAATTAAACATCCATCTTGCCCTAAAGCAAGCTAGTCATAAAATTACATGTAAAAAATGTATATAAAACACATTGTCCTTAGATCTAAACTATATTAATTTTATTTTAAAGTTAGCTAATTCTATATTTTTATTTACAAGTGAAATGTACTAAAGGTGGACCTACATGTTAATAAATGAGCCTAAGTCCATTCATTTTAATTTAACTAAAGAAATGGGTCTATAGTCTATGGATTTTAAAGAAATGAATTAATTAGTAGGTCTAATTCAACTTGATTTTAATTTAAATGAAAAAATGGGTCTAAGTCTATTTGTTTTAAAAGAAATGAAATCAATGGGTTGATCTAAAGTCTATGTTGGTTTTATTAATTGAAAGTGGGCCTAAATCTATTTAACTTAAATGCGCCTAAATTGATTTTAAATTATTTAAAACATAAAATCCAATTGAAAGCCTATTTATTAAAATGGGTTAGGCCTATCGTGGGCCTAGAGCCCAAAATGGTTAAAAGCAAAAAAAAAAAGCCCAAATTATCAAACATGCCAAAATAGATCAAAATAAGCAATTATACATGAATTCTAAAAATCCTAATTCAATTTCATGCAAACCCTAAAGTTAGCCTACTACCACCATTCATTTTACAGGGGGTTTTACCAAATTGAACCTAATTTACTAATTCATTTTTTAAAAAACACATAAAGCTAAATTTTTCATTATTCCCACTACTAGGTTATAATTCCAACGTACAGAAATATAGAACCAATACATACCAAAACTAAGAAATTAACAAAACATATAAAAACATAGAAGGGAAAAAAACTTAAAATTCTAATTAAGGACTACAGTCTACATCCATGACATTCTATGGATCTTCTGTTCTTTTGCTTCATGTAACCATTCCAGTTACACTCATCTCAAGCCAAAATTTTAAAAAAAAACACAGAAACAATAAAGGAACATATTAGTAATCCATTAAATGAAGACATAAAAAGAAAGAATTATATAAAAATAACAAAGAAAGAAAGAAAGGAATAGGAGATGATTAATGCTGAGCAGATACTGTTTGAATGCCCCTCAAAATAGGATTTCACCATTTTGAGAAATTGACTTTGCATTTTTTTATTTCTGGACTTTGAAAAGAACAAATTTTGCATCTTTTTTGCTTTGAAAAGGTTTTGAAATCAAAACAATAGTATAAGGTTAGGCTTTTTTTTTTGGTGTTTTCCCAATTAACTTTTTTTTAAAGCAGTGAGATTAGGGTCTTTCCTTTTTATCCATAGTTTGTGAGCTAAGCTCTTGTGTGATCATAAGAGTGTCACCTCTGATCCTTCCTCAATTTGAAAAACAAAACAAGGATAATGGATTTCAATTTCAAAAAAAATTATACACGTAAGAGACATGTACTAGATGCGGAACCCCTATAGATAAATGGAAAAATTAATTTATTTGTTAGAATAAATTAAATTTGGACCAATCTCAATTTTAAAAATTGAGAAAAATAATTTTTTAAAAAAAAATTTTAGCACCTTGGCATTCCGACATTGCATAATGCCGATCGGCATTAGGCATTATGTAATGTTGATTCACATTACATAATGTCGATCGACATTACGTAATACCAATTTTCATTTTCAAATACACCCCTGCAAAAGCCAATTTTTTGCAATTAAATATAAAAACAATACAATTTAGTCCTTGAAATCGTAAAACTCAACACTAGAGGTCAATTTTTTATTAAATTTTCATCATAAGGGCTTTCATTGCATTCATGCATAATTGCATACTGAAATTGGGTGCTTACACCCATATCATTGTTGGTAAGCAAAATGTCATCGACATATAAAACTAGAAAAATATATTTGCTCTTACTGAACCTATGGTATGTACAATCATCAACCAAATTCACCTAAAATCCAAACGAGATGATCACTTGATGAAACTTGAAATACCATTGTCGAGATGCTTTTTCGAGTCTATAGATGGATTTCTTAAGTTTGCAAACTATATTCTTTGGGTCTCCAAACTCAAAGTTTTCTAGTTGCACCATACAAATCATTTCATTAATATTTCCATTGAGAAATGTTATCTTCGCATCCATCTAATGTAACTCAAGATCAAAATATGCCACTAATGCCATTATAATCCTAAAAGAGTCTTTCGAAGAAACTGGAGAGAAAGTCTCTTTATAATAAATGCCTTCTTTTTGTGTAAAGCCCTTTGCTACAAGATATGCCTTATACCTCTCCACATTGCCTTTCAAATCCCTTTTGGTTTTAAATATCCATTTACAACCAATGGGTTTTGTACCTTCTGGAAATGGAACAAGATCCCATACGTCATTTTCTTTCATGGAATTTATCTCGTCATTCATGGTATTAATCCACTTTTGAGAATTAGAACTTTCAATGGCTTGATGAAAGTTGATTGGATCATCTTCCATCACTCTAATGTCAACCTCATATTCTTGAAGAAATACAATATAGTCATATAGTATTGCACTTCTTTCTCTAGTGGATCTCTTTAATGGCATAGGTTTTTGAGGTGGTAGAGTTGTTCTTCTAGAATAATTTCTTGAATGGGAGGTTCTCCAACATTGTCTTAGTGTACTATGTCTTGAACAAAGTCAAGAATAAAATCCTAATCAATGCCAATAACACCTATGGGAATATTAACATATTCCTCTTAAAAGACAAAGTCTCTAACTCTATCTCCCCCCCACAAACTAAACATCCTTAAAGAACTAGGCATTTCTTGACTCAAAATTGACTTAGTTGTGGGATCATAAAACTTATACCCTTTTGATCTTTCAGAGTATCCAATAACATAGCAACTAATCATCCTTAAGTCTAATTTCTTTTCATAAGGCCCAGAAGGCTTTATCTCAGCTTGACATCCCCAAATATATAGGTGCTTCAAACTAAGCTTTTTACTAGTCTAAAGTGTGTAAGGGGTTTTGCCAGTTGCTTTTATTAGAACTTTGTTAAGGATATATGCTATAGTCTTAATTGCTTCTCCCTAGAGTGATTTGGGCAAGGTAGAATGAGAAATAATACTCCTCACCATGTCCTTAAGTGCCATGTTTCATCTTTCAACAACACCATTCATATTGGGCGAACCCAGCATAGTGTACTATGGGGCGATACCACATTCCCCTAGGAATTTAGCAAACGGTTCTAAACATTGTTCACTTGAACCGTCGTATCTACCGTATTGCATTTGACATAAGTCTCGCTATTCTCCACTTGGAGATATGACTTGATCTCTTTTGCCATAATGCAATTGAGTTTTCATTGATTATTTTTCTCTTTGCACCTTGTGTACTTCATTGCAGGGATTTAATAAATAATGCATTTGTATCAAGCAAATAAAGATTATCATAACCTAATAAAGAATTGGAATCAACAAAATTTGAATTTTAAAACAAACTAAATTTTCCATTTTCAAATAGACAAAAATAACCAAATTTGTCCAAAACAAAAATAGAAATCAAATTTTATCTTAAATAAATAAATAAATATATATATATATATATATATATATATATATATATATATATAGGGTTCCAATCTTTAATAATAATATGAATTTTCCTTATTGCCTTCACTTTAACCTTCATGTTATTACCTACATAGTTGTATCTTTCAACATCACTTGGCTTTTGGCAACTCAAACAACCCTTTCTTACCACGCTATGCGTGATAGTTAGTGCAATGCTTCTTTATATGCCCTTAAGCTCCAGAGAAGAAATAACTATTTCCTTCTTGTTCATTAGGTTTCTTTTGAGGTGCCGTATTTGCAGCTTCCTTATCCTTTATCCTTTTCTTTCTTTTGCCTTTGCTCTTAAAGGTAGAGGTCAAGTGAGCACTTTCTATCTTATCTTACTTCAACCTTTCCTCTTCTTGGACATAATGTGAGATGACCTCATTTAGAGACTAAGCCTCTTTTTGACAATTGTAGCTCACCTTAAATTAGCTAAATTGTGTTGGAAGAGATATCAAAACCAAATGCACTAGCAAGTCCTCAGAGAGTTCTAGCTTAAGTGCTTTCAACTTAGAAGCAAGATGAGACATTTCCGTGATGTACTCTCTACTATTGCCTTTACCCTTATACCTCATTGAAATTAGATTTGTTAAGAGTGTACCAATTTTAGCCTTTTCATTCTTAACAAACCTCTTTTTAATATCTGGAAGGAACTCTTTAGTTCTAATTATCTTTTCTGACATTGTGCCCTTAAATGCTTCTGGAATGGCCTTCTTCATGAACATCATACACATGCGATTTGATTTCTCCCACCTTTCCATATCCCTCTTTTCATCAGAGGTACTCTTATCAATAAGAGGTGGAAGAGAATCAACCTTTAACGCACGGTCAAGATTCATGACTCCGAGAATTATTAAAAGGTTCTCTTGCCATGATTTGAAGTTAGTGCCATTTAGCATAGGAATAGAGTTTATGCCGACAGTAATATTAGCAAGATTATTCATAGCTAAACAGAGAACAACAACCAACCAAAACAAGCTCACATAAGTTCCAAAACAATATTAATAATGAATTCAAATAATGGTAAATCCCATCTCAAGATATTGGGCACTCCATTAATATTTTATCTTTGGACAATAATATTAACTTATAAGTGATATCTTGGCATAATAATCAAACACTGGCAATAAGAACATGTCGAACAACAAATCTTCCTTTGGGTCAATTTATTATTCATATGTAAAACCGAATAATCATCACATGTTTATTACCATAAATATACATGCAATTTTGTTAAATACTGACATTCCTTTTGGCCGATAAATACTCACATAAGTTACATGCAAACAACCTTTTATATTGTAAAATAAATTAATCTCAACAAGAAAGCTCACTTTGACGAGATATTGTCTCAATTAATTTATTTTAAAAAATAAATAACCATACAAATATTTAAACTTAAAATTGTATCCAAAATACTTTAATTGAATAAATTGCAGCTAAAAAAATTCTTGAATTGCATTATTGCAATTTTTTTTTAATTATTCAATTCAACCAAAATTATGGGCATATAAATATATGTCCATAGGTTTGCAATCCAAAGAAGACCGAAAAATGATAATGAACAGTACTCATCGTAAGTACTGTTTCCCATACATATATTTGCAAATCAAAACAATTGCAAGCAGTATCGTTTCTTAACATATGGAGGCCAACAAAATAAGAAAATTAAAAATAAATTGAGGAAAAATACTGTGAAACAAAAGAATTAGTATAGAATTAAATTCTAAACAAAAAAAATAAATAAATAAATAAAACAAGTATTACTTTGGACAGAGAAGCTAAAGAACTCAAATGGGACCAATCTCAGATAAAGAAAATCAGAAATAAATAAAGAAAAAGAATTAATAGCCTATTTAGTTTAACTATTTACAACACTTGATAGTTAAGAGTTGATAACTGATAAATATGAAGTGTTTGGTAAATTTTCTTAGTTTTTGTTGTTTGTACATCAAATAAGTATTAAGGGTATAATTTATTTGTAAATATGATTTTATATATTTCTTATAATATTATTTTTAGTTATGTAAATTATTTAAAATATATATATAGTAATAAATAATCCTTTATTGTCCTTAAATCATATATTATTAAAATAATTAATATAAATTATTTAAAAAATAAATTTTAAAATATAAATATTATTGTATAATTTTTTAAGAACAATTATATGTATAAATATAATCATTATTTAATTATTAATTACAATTTATAATAATATTTATTTAATCATGAATTATAAAAAAATTAATTATATATATTCGATTTTAATTTAAATGAAGTTATTTATTATTTTTTTTAATAAGAGTAAAATAGTTTAAATAAAAAATAAGTACAAATTAACTATCAATTAATTGGAAAAAACTCTAATTAAGATAGAGTTTATAAAATCAACAATTATTTTGAATAAAATCAATTATTAATTTTAAAATTTTATCAAACACTTAAATTATAAGGAAAAATCTTTATCAATTAGTAAACCAAATGCCACATAAGATAGAACCTAGCTTTGATAATATATTATTAAGAGAAAATATGTTATTGAAATTGTGTGTCAACGTAGAAGAATCAAAGAAGAGAAGAATTACATGGTTTGACATGATAGCCTATATCGATGGACACAAGCACGATGCTATATGGCATTTATGGTTTGTGTGTACCTGTGTATATTGAACATTACAAAAGTATGCCTATTTATAGTGTCCAAATAAAATTAGAAAAGAAAAAATTTTGAGAATTCTTACCGTAGAAAGAAATATAAAAATCTATACGACAAAAAGAAAATTCTAAAATTATACTATACTTACGTCAACAATTTTTTTCATCAAATTTATTGCACTGGAATTCTTCAAAAACATATTAAATGAAAGGGCTTTTTTCAGAAATAACAAAAAAAGGAAAAAGAAATTCAAAACATGGTTGACTTTTTTTTCTTTAAAAAATACAATATTTGAAAATATTTATTTCAAAAGTTATTTTTATTAAAAAAACAATTAGAAACAACCACAAAAACAACCAAATAAAATAATAACAATAGCACATTAGATTTTTATCAAGCAAATTTAATCCAATTCAATAGAAATAAAAACATAACAACTAGAAATAACGACAAAAAAAATAACTGAAAATAACCGTCGAAACAATCAAATATAATAACAAATAGTGCTTTAGATCTTTTTCAAATCAATATAATGAAAATTGAGTCAGAATAAAAATCCAATTGAAATAGAATCAAAACAAAAAGAAGAAGAGAACTCAAGAATAACTCAAGTATTAGCAACTAAAAATATGAAAATTAACACCTACCCATTAGGATTTAAGCTTAAGGCAGTGATTTTCAATACAAAAATAAAAATGAAAAAGTGGAGGTGGAAATATATAAGATGTAATAAGAAGAAAATTTAATTAGAATGTTCATGGGTTTGCATTCTAAAGATCTTGATTAATAAATGCTTACAGAGGCTAGTTTTAGATTTGAAAAGATATGAAAAAGATGAAGAAAGCAGAGCAACCAACAAAAAGAAAAAAAAAAGTAAAGAAGAAAATAACGAAGAGAAACAAAATGTAAAACTGAAAAAATTAAAAAACCGTATCATGTGAAACATAAGAAAAGGCAACTCTATGTTTGAGAATATTTAAGTTAAAGTTAGTGTATCGTGTAATTTTAACTAAATGAAATTCGTCACAAATTCCTAAAAATTGATGTCACTTTTTTTTTTTTTTTTTCATAACTTCCTCCACTTCCCTATAACTTTACAAGAGTGCTTTCTTCTTTTTTTTTTTAAAAAAAAAAAACGTTGGTCAACTAAAAAGATATTATTTTGGGTTTAAATATCATTTGTTCAATTACAAATGTATTTGAGATATGCTTGATGGTCAAATCAATGAAATCCTTATTTAAAAGATTTTGAGTTCTGTTAAAATTTACTTCGTTTATCATAAAGGAATCTTTAGTGAAGTAGGATAATTATAGTTATATTTATTGTGTGTGCCATATTAAGGTGTTGAAAGGATACCAAGAGTGTCATCATGAGCTTTTAAGTATAAGCTCTTAGATCTCTTTTTTGATCTCCATTGTAATAGACATGTTAATCTCTTTCAGAGGTGAGATTATTTAGATATTATTAGGTTCAGTGGTTAAGTATTGATTTTCACTTTATTTTCTTGTACACTTAATTTTGTAGATTAAATTTATTGCCTTTTTCACCCGTGAACACATGATCATGCCAAACCACATAAAATTGGTGTTTTACATGCATCTTCTGTTATTATCATACTTATTTACTATCTCATATAATTTATAATCCACAGACTGCCACAAACCTAAATTTCCTAAAAAAAAAAATTGCATTTGTTTTTTTAAACTTATTTAATTGAATATTAATATGATTTTGTTGTTGTCTACTACTATATATATCCATATCAATCTTAATGACTTAATGGCCAACTTGCCAGCTTACATGCTAACAGTGCAAGTTACTATCGGATGGTAGGTTTTGAGATTCACAGGCTGTGTGTAGTAGACTTTTCTTTTATGACCCGCCATAGACTGAACCTTCTCAAGAACTTGCTATCGCTTCTCAAAAATAGTTGCTGATTTAAAAAATTTCATTTTGAAGTTTTTTTATATCAGTTGATAACTGATTTGAATTTATTTTTTGTTTAGATTATTTTACCCTTATTTGAAAATAATAATAATAAATAACTTTATTTAAATTTAAATTAAATGTATCAAATTAATTTTTTTTATAGTTCATAATTAAATAATTATTATATTTATACCTATAATTAATTTTAAAAATTATACAATAATATTTATATTTTTAAATAATTGATAATAATAATTTTAATAATATATAAATTAATGACGATAAATTATTGTTTATTATTATATATATATTTTAAATAATTTGCATAATTAAAAAATATTATAAGTATATAAAATTATAGTAACAAATAAATAATACTCTTAATAGTCATTTCACATACAAACAATAACAGTTAACAAAATTTTATCAAACACTTCATATTTATCAGTTATCTGTTATCAGCTTATTAGCTGCTATAACTAGGTAAATCAAACAGACCCTTAATAATATTTACTCTTTATTTGGTTTAATTCCACCAAGGAATTCATTTCATTTGAAAATAAATTCATTTGCAAATGAATTTTTACTAATGATGTGTGTTTGGTTTAAATGAATAGTTTATATAATTTATTTTAAATGAATTTCATATTTTGTTATATTATGTTTGGTATAAATCTTAAATTCAAGTTTTTATCAAAAATACCCTTTTAAATATATATATATATATAGATTTTTTTTGGAGTTAAATCATATTTGGACTAGGAGTATGTGCTTCACTTCCTCTCCACATGCATATGAATACAAGATGCAGCCCGTTGAAAGTGATGACTAATTTTGCTTAATTTGGAACAATTTGTAAAACGGTGCATCAAAGAGTTGGAGGCGTCACTTGTGCAAGTGCGAGAAATTCCTAGGTGAATCAAATTCGCTATATAAAATTATAAACTCTCTACTATGAATATAACATATAATATAATTAGATAACATTTATTGTACTTTTTAACTTTAAAAGTTAAACATCTATCCATGATTACTTTTAATATATTTATAATTTTTTTGAATTATGAATTTTTTACAAATCTCACATGTTAATTGATTTACAGCTGAAATCATCTTGATATTACTTGATATTACCAAAAATTTTAATTTTTTTTTTATGTAATTTGATTTTTGGATCCACCAAAATTGAACCCAATTAAATATGTTGTATTTTTAACTTTGATGAAATCAACAATAAATTTTGAGTAAGTTCCCTTCTCTAGTGGTAAGATGCTTCTGTGCTTAAATAAAGTTTTATTTAAATTTTCATACAAATATTATAGGCAAAAAGGAGATGTGAGCTATTATTTTCCAACCTATAGTTAGGTATCAATCAATTATATATATATATATATTATATAAAAATCATAACATATGAGATTTTTAAAAAAAAATTATAATTAAAAAAATAAAAGAAATTTATAAATGTGTTAAAAATAATCAAAGTTAGATGTTTAACTTTTAAGGTATGTTTGAATCAGAATTAAAGAGGGTTAAATATTACTTTTGTAATACATTAATTTTCTTTACCCTTATTTGGTAAATTTTAAAATGACAGAGTTAATAATTAACCCCTTTAATAATTAAGCTAATTTATATGTATTTTTATTAATTTAGTTGAGACTAGGTTAAACACCTATAACAACAAAAATATGCTTTTAAAAGAGTATTCTTTATTTATTTTTTTTATTTCTCTACCTTTATCATATTACTTCAACTTTTTTTTATGTATCAAAAAGCTACTAATTAAATCTATAAAAAAAGTATGAATCAATTTAAATTTTTATTGTAATATTTATGTTGCTTTTTAAAATGTATATGAATATATTATTTAAATAATTATATAAATATTCAAAATTTTAAATGATTATTTATTTATTTATATTAATTTTAAATATTTAATAATAAATTTAATTAATTATATAATTTTTTTCCTTAAAGAATACCACATTACAATTTATCAGTTACTCTTAATTTGCCAAACAAGATTAACAGCTTAATCATTACATCTGTAATTATTACTCCCTTAATAGTTATATATTGTCACGACTCAAACTAGGAGTCATGACCGGCGCTAGGGAACGGGAATTCTTTCGAATCCGGAACCCGTAGCAAGCCTTAGAAAATAAAATCATACAACAATTATATAAAAGTACGATCAAATTAAAATTTTTCTGAATCAATATATATAAAATAAATACTCCAAATCCTTTTATAAATGAATACATATTCGTACAATGTTCAAATACAAATTCTCAGAGTATTTAATATCCAAACAAAATAATACACTTCCAATATAATGACACTACTACTGCAGTTTCTAGAATACAATTCAAAGTTCAGAATATACATTTGCATAAAACAGCCGGGACTGAAGAACACCGGCGAGGAACTCTACAACTAAGGTCTGACGATATGGAATCTCCTGAAAAAAAATAATTGAGGGGGGTCAGACCTCACTGAGTGAATTATTATACTATATATACATGCAAACTAAACCATAACAATCAGGCATTCTTATATATATATGTATATACACACATTTCACACGAATGCCAAACTTTGCTTTTATAAATATACTAAATGTAGAAAACGTTTGTTTTAATTCATGAAGGATCCATAGAACCCTAAATAATAACAACCTCAAACAATCCCATCATCACTCTGGCCATACAGGCTCACTTGATTCCAAATAGAACACTTATTCCAATTTGGACAGCAGACTGGCCCCGAGACACTAAGTCGACCGAGCTCCAGCAGTCTGGCTGTCAGTGTGATCGGCCCCGAGACACTTGGTCAACCGAGCTCCAGCAATCACACTATCCATCACCTCACATCTCAATCAACCCAATAGATCATTCAATTCACTTATGGACAGTAGACTGGACCCGAGACACTAAGTCAACCGAGCTCCAGCAGTCTGACTGTCAGTGTGATTGGCCCCGAGACACTTAGTCAGCCGAGCTCCAGCAATCACACTATCTAACATACCATTAATCTTAGTCAAATCAATTAAATCAATTATAATCACCCAATTTTAACTCTCACTCAATCCTTATCTATCGTACCGGTACGTACACGGTCCTAGTGCTGCCCACTAGGAAGCACGTTCTATTGATATCCTTCACTTCGAATAAATCATTCATTCGAAAGATAATTAATGTAGAACAATATTCATAATAGTAAAACCAACCATATATATATATATACCAAAAATATACCTAAAATATACCCAGTATATTTCAGGTATATATATATATATAGTCAAATAAAATATGAAATAAACTAAAGATAAATCATTAATATAGTTAAAAACAATTTAAATGAGTAACAATAATATAACATGCATTATCTTAAAAATATACTTAAATATGCAAAAGATATACTCTAAGTACTCAAATCATTTAATAAACCATTTATGTATAAATATTCATTTAAATACGTGTTTGTGTTTAATATATATTCACAAATATACTAAAAATAAACCTAATTATCTAGCATGCATATACCAAAAATAAACCCTAAATATACCACTAATGTACTAGGTTTAATTTAATAATAAAACATTTATTTATTTGGAAATAAATCAAAAATATACCAAAAATAAACTTAAAAATAATTTAAGTGTAGGTTTATAATTTAACATGTAATTATTTAAGAATAAACCTAAAATCTACTGAAACTATACCTAAAGTATACTAATCATTTAATAAAATAATTATGTCTAAGTGTACATTTTAAAACATGTGTATCTTACTCAAATGTATTAAACCTAAACCTAATTGTTTAATGTGCATATATCAAACTAACATGCATAATTATTAATATGCATATATATAAAAGAATGCAACCCTAGATATACCAAAAATATTATAATTTAAATCATTTTTTTTTTAAAACATACACTGAAAATGAAAAATCTAAGTAATGCACCCTATATGCAGTGCATATATATACAGTATAATAACTCACATGTTAGCACTCCACGAGACAAACTTGGCGGGCCTGATCCGTTAGGCCTCGGTCTCGGTGCAGCTAGACAAACAAATGACAATATGAAATCAGAATAAATTTAATGAAAATTCTAAAGACTCAATCTAGAATTTTAGACACAGATTTAGAATAGGAATTTGACTGGACATCACGTTTTACGAGAATTCTATCGAAAATTCGGCAGAACCTCCCCTGTAAAACGGACATCTCTCTACTCAAAGAGTAGAGCCGGTCCTGCAAAGAAATACACTTCGGAATAAACACAGGATTACAATCAAAATCCCTCGGTCGGACTCCAAACTACAATTCACCGACCGAGGTTCACAATACACAGAATATTTATAAAATACCGAAAATGCCCTTATATAATAAAAATACATTTTATAAATCCAAATTACGTAATTAACCCTAAAACATACTAAAAATCAATAAAAACCCATTTATTTAGAAAAATAGTATATTATATATAATTTGAAAATAATTTTACGAAAAATAGTTTTAATTAGTTAAAAATACTAAAAATTTGCAGAAATCATTTTTATGCCCTAAATAACTATTAAAACCAATTTAATTACATTTTTAACCAATTTAGTGTAAAATTACCAAAATACCCCTATATATATATATTCACTATAAATGTTCAAAAATTCACCAAAAATTATATAATTACTCAAAAATTAATTTCTCAACATATAATTCAATAATATCAATAAATATACTCCATTTACCAATTTATTTCAATTAAACACATAATTAACCCTATTTTTCAAAATTACCTAAACTTAATAAATTCCAAATAAATACATAAAAATTCACAAAAATTACAAATAAATTTATATAATTCATTTCAACTCCTATAATCACCATAAAACAAAATTTTATAATTTAATTAATTAATTTTCGAAAATTAGAAAATAATAATAAAATAATCAAAAATTCACAAAAATTAAAATAAATTCCAAAAATTCTAAAAAAATTACAGCATATAGATTAAGCTTCCAGGATAAACATTTGTTAAGGGAGTTTGCATGAATCCAACAAATTCAACTTCAAAAAAATTAAAAACCCTAGAATACATAAACTAAAACTTGAAGATATCTAAAAATCTAGAGGTTTTGAGCTCAAACGGAGCTCGGAAATGGACTCACCGGACGAAAAGCTTTCAAAAAAGTCTAGTCCGACGCCCTAAGGTGGCCGGAATCTTCACCGGCGTGAGGAAGCTCCACCTTCGGTCTCCTTCATTTTCCGGCGTTCTAGGCGGCGATGGACAATGCTAGTGGCTGCTGGATGGAAGGGGAAGCAGTGGTGATGGCTGGTTGCAGGTGGGGCGGTCTGGTGGTGGTCCGGTTGGAAGGAACCGAGAGTGAGGGGAAGAAGAAGAAGAAGAAGAAGAAGAAGAGAAAAGAAAGAAAAGAAAAAAAAAGAAAGAAAGAAATGGTTTACCCGTTGACTTATACTTGTACCCTATATATATATATATATATATACATAACTTTAATTTAAATATTCCCACACCACACACTATAATATATATATATATATAAACATACACACACATGCACTAACAATTAAAATAACAATTGATAATAATAATATAAAATTTCACACACATTAAATATACACCACACACATATTTTAATATGTTTAATAATTTATAAACTTAAAATTAATTAATACAAAAATTAAATAATAAAATTAAGGAAATTAATTAAGCTCTAATTAATTTAAATAAATACACATATATACATTTTATTTTAGCACTTTAAAATTATATATGAGTTCATGCAAATTCATAAAACTAGTCAAAATAAATAGTATTAATTTATTTACGTGTCAATTTCCCCAAAAATATAATTTTCGGGAAAATTTTACGTAAAGTACTTAAAATAATATAAAATAATTAAAATTAGCTTTAAACAAACAACAACTCATAAAATATCATAAATATATATACAAAAATTATTAACACTGCATATCCCGATGCAGTATAAAAATATTTAAAAAGTCAGGATATTACAGTCTTCCCCCCTTACAAGAATTCGTCCCCGAATTTCAAAAAGAAAATTACAAGATCAAGAAAGAAAGAGATACGGGTAAGAAGCTCGTATCTCAACTTCAGTCTTTTACGTAAGCTCTTTCACTTTGTTGCCACGTCACGGAACCTTGATCATCTGAATCTAATTCGAACATAACTATCGAGCTTGATAATTTACAATCTCAACCGATTCCTTCTCAAACTTCAGATCTTCATTCAGTTCTATATTGTTCAACGCGTCTCATCACACCACTTTTCGGAGACATCTTCAGAATTACAGTCTTCGATCTGAAACTCCATATCTCTGCATCTAGGATCCATATCGCTCTTTTGATCACAGTAACTTCTTCGCTGTATTCTGAACCATCTCATATCTAATTAAGACTTCTTTCCATAAAAGCTTCAGGTGGTGTCATTCCAATACTGCTATGGTAGCTGTTATTATAAGCGAATTCTATAAGTAGCATATAATCAACCTAGCTACCTTCTAGATCCAAAACACACATCTTCAACACACTGTTTAGTGTCTAGATCATCCTCTCAGACTGTCATCTGTCTGAGGATGAAAAGTAGTATTGAAATCCAATCAGGTGTCTATTACTCTCTATAATCTCTGCCAAAATCGAAAGGTAAACACTGTACCTTTACCATATACAATGGACACAGGTAGTCCATGCGGGCACACAATATGCTTCATATGCAGCTTAGCCCACTTAGCTACTGAATAAGTGGCTTCCACTGGCCAAAAATTAGCTGACTTGGTCAATTTGTCTACAATCATTCCAACGAAATCATATTCACCCTTCGAATGAGGTAACCAACCACAAAAATTATCACAATTCTCTCTTATTTCCACCCAAATTCAAAAGAGATCAAAACTTCCCAGAAGACTTCTGATATTCAGCTTTCACCGATTGGCAATTTTAACACTTAGAAATACAATCAGTCACATCCTTCTATAATCCAACCCACTAGTACTGATCCTGAATACTGTGATAATTCTTGGTAACCATTTGGATGTACACTGCAAGTTCACTTCCACAGCTTATATAGAATCCCTTTCTCAGATTACAACATCAACCCTGTATCATTAACTTGGGCATCTCCTATCAGCAGATCATTCTATGGTGATATGCCATGATGACATGCTATGATGAATGTCATGATGAGATGATCTAATGAAATGCTATGATGAAATGCTAGAATGAAATGTCGTGATGAAATGTTGTAATGAGATGCTATGATGATATGATGAAATGCTGTAATGATATCAGGTCTTATCCTCTAAAGTTCACGTAACCCTCAGATCAATCAGTCTTCTTCAGTACTTAGAAGCTGTTTTAACAAACATCTGTTCACACAATCTTCCCATTCTTCTGAGTTATGAGGGTCATAGGAGCTGTAATTCTAGAGAATTCTATTCAGATTTCCTATGATACCCAATTAAACTCAGAAAATTACAGATCTCAATGGATTCAGTCAGTCTGGGCCACTCAGATGCTATTTTGATCTTTTGTGGATCAACTCAAATTCTATCTTTAAATGCCACAATTCTAAGAAAAACAACACTCTCCACCCAATGATCATACTTATTGAATTCAGCATAAAGCTGACATTCTCTTAGTGTTTATAGTATAGTCCTCAAGTGATATGTTCCCTTTCATTCAGTTCGAATACATTAGTATATCATTAATGAAGACTACTACAAACTGATCCACAACTAATGATAACCCGACTTCAAATTAATTTTGAAAAGAACTGTGCACTCTTTAGCTGATCAGATAGGTCATCTATCCTCAAAAGAGGATACTTGTCCTTCACTGTTACCCTGTTCATCTCTCTACAGTCAATGCATAGTTTCAAGGTACCATCCTTCTTCCTTACAACAGGACTAGTGCACCCCGAAGAGAAACATAAGGTCTGACAAAACCTTGGTCATACAGCTCTCGTAATTGCTCTTACAGCTCTGCAAAAGTCATTTTGTAGGGCTACGTTGAAATAGGAGTTATATCAGGAACCACATCGATACAGAATTCAATCTCTGTAAAGTGGTAAACTTGGTAACTCACAGGCAATTAAAACATCTGGGAGAGACAACTTCTCCACTAAAGTATACTCAACTAGAGCCGGATATTCTTGATAACCCTTTCACATCTCATCAAGATTAATTACACCCAAAAGACTGAATTCATAATAACTCTCTGAGTCTTAATTCTCGGTTTAGATGCCAATATATTACGCTTATGTAATATCCCGTGTTTTTTTAAAAATATTTTTACACTGTACCGGGATATACAGTGTCAATAATTTTTATGCATTATACGATGTTTTTATGAGTTGATATGTATTTTAAACCTATTTTAATTACTGTCTATTATTTTCAGTATTTTACGTAAAATTTTCCCGGGACTTTCATTTTCGGGGAAATTTCTACGTAAACAATGTATTATTAATTATTTTAAATGTATTTACGGGTTTGCATGAACTCATACATATTTTTAAATTATTAAATAAAGCTTGTGTGTGTATATTTATTTAATTAGGGTTTATTATTACCCTAATATTTTATTATTTATTTATTATTATTTGATTATTTTATTTATTATTAAATTATTAAAATTTATTATTTTATTATTAATTATTTATTAATATTTAATTATTTTAATTTATTTTATTTTTTTCTTTTTTTTTTCTTTTCCTTTTTCTTTCTTTTTCTTTTTCTTTTTCTTTCCTTTTCTTTCTTTTTCTTTTTCTTCTTCTTCTTCTCCCGCGGGCGCCGACCACCACCATTTTCTCACCGCCGTTTCTCCCTCCTCCGGCCACCGTTTTCGACACCGCCTGTCTCTATCTTCTCCTTGAGCTCCGGTGAGTGTTATTCTAGCTTTGGTTTGAGCTAAAATGGTCTAGAATTGCTTAGGTTTTGATTTGAAGTTTTCGGCCTCTTTTGGTTTTTGATTTTTTTGAGCTTCGATTTGGATGATTCATGGAAACTTCCTTCACAAATGTTGTTCCTGGTAGTTTAATCTTCATGTATGAATTTTTACAGAATTTTTGGAGGTTGTTTGGATTTTTGGGTATTTTTGAATATTTTAATATTATTTTCTAATTTTCGGAAATTAATTATTTAAATTATGAAATTGGAGTTTATGGTTGAATTGAGTGTTGAAATGAATTATAGAAATTTATTTGGAATTTTTATGAATTTCTAAGTATTTATTTTTAATTATTGAAGTTTAGGTGATTTTGGAAAATTAAGTTAATTGTGTTTTAAATTGAATTTAATTGGTTAATTGAGTTTAATTATTAATATTATTGATAAATATGTTGAGAAAATTAATTTTGGATAATTTTATGATTTTTGGTGAATTTTTGAAGTAATTTAGGTATATATATATATATAGGGGTATTTTGGTAATTTTACCCTAAATTGTCTAAAAATGTAATTTAATTGGTTTTAATATTTATTTAAGGTATAAAAATGATTTCTACAAACTATTTGGTATTTTTAATTAATTAAAACTATTTTTCGTGAATTATTTTCAATTATATATATAATATACGGTTTTTCTAATAAAATGAGTTTTAATCGATTTTTACAGTGTTTCAAGATTTATTATGTAATTTCTACGTATGAAATGTATTTTTATGATTTAAAGATATTTTTGGTATATTTGAATATATATTCTGTGTTTGTGGACCCCGGTCGACAGATTGTAGTCTGGAGTCCGACCGAGGGGTTGTGATCGATTGTGGTGGTTATTTTTGAAGTGTATTTTCTTTGCAGGGTCGGCTCTACTCTTTTGAGTAGAGAGATGTCCGTTTTACAGGGGAGGTTCTGCCGGATTTCCGGTAAAATTCTCGTAAAACGTGATGTCCAGTCGAACCCTAATTTCTAATTCTGTTTCTGTATTTAATACTCTAGATTGAATTCTAGGATTTCTGTTAGGGTTATTCTGATGTCGAATAATTATTTCTTGCTTAGTTGCGCCGAGACCGAGGACTAGTGGTCCAGGCCCGTCGGACCTGTCTCGTGGAGCGCATTAGGTGAGTTACTATACTATGTATACATGCTTAGGATGCATGATTTAGAAATATATGTTTTACTTGATTTAAAATGCATGTTTTATTTTGATTGAATATGCATAAATAATGTGATTTATATTCAAGTATATTTTTGGTATATTTTTGGTATATAATAAATTATATACATGTTTTATTAATAAAATATATTTAAAATGTTTTTAAATATATTTTTAGTTTAATTCATGATTTGATTGGATTTATTTGACATATATATACTCGAAATATACCTGGTTTACTTTTGGTATATTTCCGGTATATATATGGTTTATATTGTTGATTTATTTAAATTCATGCATCATGTATTTGTGAATGAATGTTTTATATTTAAGAATGAAGGATATCAATAGAACGTGCTACCTAGTGGGCAGCACTAGGACCGAGTACGTACCGGTACGCCTATAGTATTTAGGCTATATTACTAACTTATTTGTGGATATTGATTTGATTATGATTATTGATATGTGTGAGATGTGGTTTGGGTGTGATTGCTGGAGCTCAGTTGACCAAGTGTCTCGGGGCCAATCACACTGGCAGTTAGACTGCTGGAGCTCGGTTGACTTAGTGTCTCGGGGCCAGTCTACTGTCCAAATGGATTAAGTGGATATATTTGGAATAAGTGAGCCTGTATGGCCAGAGTGTTGTTTAACACTATTTTTCGAGGTTGCGATATTCTAGGGTTCTATGTGATCCTTCATAAAAGTTGATTTTCAGACAAAATATATAAAAATGATTTTTCTGCATCTGTATGAACTTGCCTGTATATATACATATTACTCTTATACTGTTGACTGTATGCATTATCACTTAGAGTGTATGTATATATACTATAGTAATTCACTCAGTGAGGTCTGACTCCCCTCCGTTGACTATTTTTCAGGAGAATCAACTTCCTCAGACCTCAGTAGCAGGTCGATACGCCGGATTTCTTCCGCCCCGGCTTCTTTATGTAAATTGTATACTTGAGTCTTATTTATTTTATCTAGACACTTCAGTAGTTGTGATTTTCAGTAGTTGTGATTTTCAGTAGTTGTGAATTAAAGTATTTGTTTTAAAGAGATGTATTATAGTAAAACTGGATTTGTATAAAGATTATACATTTATGAGATTATATATGCGATGTGATGAGTTTTGAATTATATCTAGTTGTTATGGATGATATTGTAATATTTATGATTTTATTTTCCGCTGCATATTATATTTTTATGGTTATTATTGCATATTTATTTTATTTTTAGGCTTGCTACGGGTTCCGGATTCGAAAGAATTCCCGTTCCCTAGCGCCGGTCATGACTCCTGTTTTGGGTCATGACAAAGTTGGTATCAGAGCGAAGTTCGTATCAGAATGGAGTTCTGTGTCAGGGCTTAGTTATGTGAGTTGTGGCCCTAGTTTTTAAGTTGTGTTTTCTGTTGGACTACTGCAGTGTATTAGGTTCGAGTATGTCTTGATGAGTATTCCTTGCTGTAGTTTTCAGCGTTATTCCTCCGTTGTCTGTTTTGTCTGAATCTTTCCGTTTATCTTTTCAGAATAAGGAGGCGAGCGCGTGTCGCTCCACCGGTCGTTGAGGCTGAGGATGATGAGTCTTTTCAGGACGAGGTTTTACCTCCTGAGCAGCCAGTTAGACGTAGAGGTCGTGGCAGGGGTAGACCTCGAGGAGCGGCAGGTCGCCGTAGGCAGAGAGAGTTACAGGACGAGGAGCCTGTTGAGCCTGAATTTGATGTTCCTGTTCCTCCTGTTGTTCAGCCTGTTCAGCCTGCCTATCAGCAGGGTATGTCTGACCCTGAGGCAGCTTTGTTCTATGCCCGAGTTGGCAGGATTGTTTTTGATGGTACTTCCGATCCATTAGATTTTCTGCATGCGATTGAGACTAGGACTCGGACTGCTCATACCGAGTACCAGAGGATCATGATTGTTGAGTTGTCTGTCGAGGGATCAGCTTTAGATTGGTTCATTCAGATGATCCAGCCCTATATGATGACGATGACCTGGGCTCAGTTTCAAGAGCGATTTATGAGGAGATTTTATCCAGAGCCTCTTCGTTTGAGTTATCGTCTTCGTCTGACCAGTATTTCTCGTGGAGATCGATCAGTAGAGGAGTATACCCGAGAGTTCCTTCGTCTGGGTAGATATGCTGAGGATCTGATGCGAGATCAGTATTTCGCTGTTACTACCTATGTTACTGGTTTGGGTTCAGCTTTTGCTGGTATGCCTACAACAGGTCTTACTCTGGAGTCTGTGATTAAGCTAGCTAAGGAGATCGAGCTTAGGTTAGTTAGGCAGGGAGCGATGCCTGATTATTACCAGTTGGGAGTTCAGTCGAGTGGATTGCAGGCTACTCCGTATTCGAGTTTTCATGTTGGTTCGAGTAGTCAGCAGCAAGGTTCGACTCAGCAGAGTCAGAGACAGCAGCAGTGAGTGCATCGGAGCAATAGACATGGTCGTGGAGGTCAGCGTAGATCGTTTAGATTTGGGTCAGGTGCTTCGAGCAGCAGCAGTGGTCGTAGTTCTGGATCAGCGGCCAGTGTTTGTCAGACTTATGGTAGAGTCCATCAGGGACCGTGTTATCTGACACCGTTGACATGCTTCAGATGCGGGCAGACAGGACATTTTGCCAGATCGTGTCCTTACCCCGGATATCAGCAGCAGCAGATTCCGCGATTCCCCCAGCAGTCGATTGCTAGTGCAGCACCCGTGCCATTTCAGTTGCCACCAGCCCAGCATCAGAGTTCCACTCAGTTTGTTCCACAGCAGAGTCGTGGTAGAGGTACTAGAGGAGGTGCTAGAGGCGTTGGCCAGGATTCTACCAGTCAGCAGGGAGGTCGAGGCCAGGCCAGAGTTTTTCATCTGACTCAGCAGGATGCTCAGGCATCTAATGCAGTCGTGGCAGGTATTCTTTCTGTTTGTTACCTGGATGCTTTGGTTTTGTTTGATCCGGGTGCCTAAATCTTGTTGGCAAGCTTCGAGGATGGCTTTTCCTTTGTCTGTTGCCACTCCTCTGAGTGATTCTTTGGACACCGATATTGTTCTTTCTGGTTGTCCAGTTCTCGTGGGAGATAGAGAATTACCCGCTGATTTGATTTTGTTGGATGTGATGGAGTTCGATGTATTTTGGGAATGGATTGGTTGTCTCAGCACTTGCCGTGGTTGATTGCAGGAATAAGGAGGTGATTTTTAGAATTCCTGGTGAAGAAGATTTTAAGTTTGTTGGTGATAGGAGTTCAGCACCTCAGAATCTTATTTCTGTTATTACGGCTAGGAAGTTGTTGAAGAAAGGTTGTCAGGGATTTTTGGCATTGGTTAGGGATACGTCAGTGGAGAAGTTGTCACTCACAGATGTTCCTGTTGCTTGTGGAGTTTTCCTGATGTTTTTCCCGAGGAGTTGCCAGGTTTTACCACCTCATAGAGAGATTGAGTTCTGTATAGATGTGGTACCAGGTACTACTCCTATATCTATGACACCCTATCGTATGGCTCCTGCAGAGTTGAGAGAATTGAAGGAGCAGTTGGCAAGAGTTGTTGGAGAAAGGTTTTATCAGACCTAGTGTTTCTCCTTGGGGTGCACCAGTCCTGTTTGTGAAGAAGAAGGATGGTACCCTGAGACTGTGCATTGACTACAGAGAGTTGAATAAGGTGACAGTGAAGAACAAGTATCCTCTCCCGAGGATAGTGATTTGTTTGATCAGTTACAAGGTGCACAGTTCTTTTCTAAGGTTGATTGAGGTCGGGTTATCATCAGCTGCGGATTAGTGAAGCTGATATTCCTAAGACAGCGTTCCGCACTCGTTATGGTCATTGAGTTTCTGGTGATGTCTTTTGTTTGACTAATGCACCAGCAGCTTTATGGATCTGATGAACAGAGTATTCAGACCGTATGTGGATCAGTTTGTGTTAGTCTTCATTGATGATTCTACTGGTATATTCGAGGGAGTATGGAAGAGCATGTATATCACTTGAGGATTGTACTACAGACACTGAGAGATCATCAGCTTTATGCTAAATTCTCGAAGTGTGATTTCTGGAGGAGAGTGTTTCTTTTCTTGGACACGTAGTGTCTAAAGAAGGTATTCAGGTTGATCCACAGAAGATTGAAGCAGTATCTGAGTGGCCTAGACCTACTTCAGTTACTGAGATTCGGAGTTTTTCTGGGTTTAGCCGGGTATTATAGGCGGTTTGTGGCAGGATTTTTTCCAGGAATAGCAGCCCCTATGACTCGCTTGACTCAGAAGAATGTTAGATTCGAGTGGTCAGAAGCTTGTGAGAATAGTTTTCAGTTGTTGAAGGAGAAGTTGACCACAGCGCCAGTATTAGCTTTGCCTAATAGTGTGGATAAGTTCACAGTTTACTGTGATGCCTCTAGAATTGGTCTTGGTGTGTGTTTGATGCAGAATGGAAGGGTGATAGCCTATGCTTCAAGGCAGTTGAAGAAGCATGAGCAGAACTATCCTACACATGATCTAGAGATGGCTGTAGTGATCTTTGCTTTAAAGATTGGGGAACATTATTTGTACGGGGTGACTTGTGAGATATTTACTGATCACTAGAGCCTTAAGTACATTTTCCAGCAGCGAGATCTGAATCTGAGGCAGAGAAGATGGTTGGAACTGTTGAAGGATTATGATTGCGAGATTCTTTACCATCCGGGTAAAGCTAATGTGGGTAGCAGATGCCTTGAGTAGGAAGTCCTCAGGTAGTCTTGCTCACATCGGTGTGGAGAGGAGACCATTGATCCAGGAATTGCATTTGATGGTGGATCAAGGTCTGATGATGAAGATCAGTAGATCAGGTGGACTGTTAGCTCAGTTTAAAGTACGATCTGTACTAAGGATAGGATTAAAGCAGCCTCAGAGCCGAGATCCTATTCTGGAAGGAGCTTGCAGAGAAGTCAGAGCAGGGAAGTTCACTGATTCACACTCGATGATGATGGGTGGTGTGTGTGGGATCAGTGGTAGATTGTGGTTTCCTGATGTGGATGATTTGAGAGAAGAAATCCTAGAGGAAGCACATTCTACAGCTTACAGCGTTCATCCTGGTGTTACTAAGATGTACCACAGTATCAGAGATTTATACTGGTGGGATGGATTGAAGAAGGATGTTGCTGATTATGTTGCTAAGTGGCTTGACATGTCAGCAAGTGAAAGCCGAACATCAGAAGCCTTCTGGAAGCTTCAGCCTCTTCCTATTCCCGAGTGGAAGTGGGAAAAGGATAGCTATGGATTTTGTGGTCGGTTTACCTCGTTCGAAGGATGGATACGATTCCATTTGGGTGATTGTAGACAGATTGACGAAAGTCTGCACATTTCTTGCCTGTGAGAGCCACATATTAAGTTGCTAGATTGGCGAAGTTGTAACGTGAAGCATATTGTATGCCTTCATGGAGTACCTGTGTCCATTGTGTCCAGATAGAGGTTCAGTGTTCACTTCTCGTTTTTGGCAGAAGTTGCAAGAAGCGATGGGCACTAGGTTGGATTTCAGTATTGCTTTTCATCCTCAGACAGATGGCCAGTCTGAGAGGACGATCCAGACACTGGAAGATATGTTGAGGCTGTGTGTCATGGATTTGAGAGGTAGCTGGGATGATCATTTGTCGCTTGTTGAGTTTGCATATAATAACAACTACCATAGCAGTATTGGCATGGCACCATATGAGGCGTTGTATAGAAGGAAGTGTAGATCCCCGTTGAGTTGGGATGAGATTGGTGAGAGAGTTTTTGTCTGGACCAGAGATGGTTCAAGATGCTGCAGAGAAGTCCGTCGTGATCAAGCATAGGTTAGAGACCGCAGTTAGCAGACAGAAGAGTTATTGCGGATCCTAGGCGCAGAGATATGGAGTTTTCAGGTTGGAGATTTCGTTTTCTGAAAGTATCTCCGATGAAGGGTATGATGAGATTTGGCAGGAAGGGTAAGTTAGCACCGAGATATATTGGAACCGTTTGAGATTCTGGAGAGAGTTTGGCCACTGTTGCATATCGGTTGGATTTGCCTCCGAGTATGTCACAAGTGCATCCAGTATTTCATATCTCGATGTTGAGGAAGTATATCTCAGATCCTTCACACGTGTTGCAACACGACAGTGTGGAAGTGAGTGAGAGATTGACGTTTGTGGAAGGAACCTGTGGCGATCGTAGATTTTCAAGTTCGACAGTTGCGATCGAAGCAGATTTCCGATGGTCAAGGTTTTGTGGCGTAGCGATAGAGTTGAAGAGCATACGTAGGAGACTGAAGCTGAGATGCGAGCTTCTTACCCGTATCTCTTTCCTTCCTGATTCTGTAATCTTCTTTTTGGAATTCGGGGACGAATTCTTGTAAGGGGGGAAGACTGTAATATCCCGTGTTTTTTTAAAATATTTTTACCACTGTACCGGGATATACAGTGTCAATAATTTTTATGCATTATACGATGTTTTTATGAGTGATATGTATTTTAAACCTATTTTAATTACTGTCTATTATTTTCAGTATTTTACGTAAAATTTTCCCGGGACTTTCATTTTCGGGGAAATTTCTACGTAAACAATGTATTATTAATTATTTTAAATGTATTTACGGGTTTGCATGAACTCATACATATTTTTAAATTATTAAATAAAGCTTGTGTGTGTATATTTATTTAATTAGGGTATTATTACCCTAATATTTTATTATTTATTTATTATTATTTGATTATTTTATTTATTATTAAATTATTAAAATTTATTATTTTATTATTAATTATTTATTAATATTTAATTATTTTAATTTATTTTATTTTTTTCTTTTTTTTTTTCTTTTCCTTTTTCTTTCTTTTTCTTTTCTTTTTCTTTCCTTTTCTTTCTTTTTCTTTTTCTTCTCTTCTTCTCCCGCGGGCGCCGACCACCCACCATTTTCTCACCGCTCGTTTCTCCCTCCTCCGGCCACCGTTTTCGACACCGCCTGTCTCTATCTCTCCTTGAGCTCCGGTGAGTGTTATTCTAGCTTTGGTTTGAGCTAAAATGGTCTAGAATTGCTTAGTTTTGATTTGAAGTTTTCGGCCTCTTTTGGTTTTTGATTTTTTTGAGCTTCGATTTGGATGATTCATGGAAACTTCCTTCACAAATGTTGTTCCTGGTAGTTTAAATCTTCATGTATGAATTTTTACAGAATTTTTGGAGGTTGTTTGGATTTTTGGGTATTTTTGAATATTTTAATATTATTTTCTAATTTTCGGAAATTAATTATTTAAATTATGAATTGGAGTTTATGGTTGAATTGAGTGTTGAAATGAATTATAGAAATTTATTTGGAATTTTTATGAATTTCTAAGTATTTATTTTAATTATTGAAGTTTAGGTGATTTTGGAAAATTAAGTTAATTGTGTTTTAAATTGAATTTAATTGGTTAATTGAGTTTAATTATTAATATTATTGATAAATATGTTGAGAAAATTAATTTTGGATAATTTTATGATTTTTGGTGAATTTTTGAAGTAATTTAGGTATATATATATATATAGGGGTATTTGGTAATTTTTACCCCTAAATTGTCTAAAAATGTAATTTAATTGTTTTAATATTTATTTAAGGTATAAAAATGATTTCTACAAACTATTTGGTATTTTTAATTAATTAAAACTATTTTTCGTGAATTATTTTCAATTATAGTATATAATATACGGTTTTTCTAATAAAATGAGTTTTAATCGATTTTTACAGTGTTTCAAGATTTATTATGTAATTTCTACGTATGAAATGTATTTTTATGATTTAAAGATATTTTGGGTATATTTGAATATATATTCTGTGTTTGTGGACCCGCCGGTCGACAGATTGTAGTCTGGAGTCCGACCGAGGGGTTGTGATCGATTGTGGTGGTTATTTTTGAAGTGTATTTTCTTTGCAGGGTCGGCTCTACTCTTTTGAGTAGAGAGATGTCCGTTTTACAGGGGAGGTTCTGCCGGATTTCCGTAAAATTCTCGTAAAACGTGATGTCCAGTCGAACCCTAATTTCTAATTCTGTTTCTGTATTTAATACTCTAGATTGAATTCTAGGATTTCTGTTAGGGTTATTCTGATGTCGAATAATTATTTCTTGCTTAGTTGCGCCGAGAACCGAGGACTAGTGGTCCAGGCCCGTCGGACCTGTCTCGTGGAGCGCATTAGGTGAGTTACATACTATGTATACATGCTTAGGATGCATGATTTAGAAATATATGTTTTACTTGATTTAAAATGCATGTTTTATTTTGATTGAATATGCATAATAATGTGATTTATATTCAAGTATATTTTTGGTATATTTTTGGTATATAATAAATTATATACATGTTTTATTAATAAAATATATTTAAAATGTTTTTAAATATATTTTTAGTTTAATTCATGATTTGATTGGATTTATTTGACTATATATACTCGAAAATATACCTGGTTTACTTTTGGTATATTTCCCGGTATATATATGGTTTATATTGTTGATTTATTTAAATTCATGCATCATGTATTTGTGAATGAATGTTTTATATTTAAGAATGAAGGATATCAATAGAACGTGCTACCTAGTGGGCAGCACTAGGACCGAGTACGTACCGGTACGCCTATAGTATTTAGGCTATATTACTAACTTATTTGTGGATATTGATTTGATTATGATTATTGATATGTGTGAGATGTGGTTTGGTGTGATTGCTGGTGCTCAGTTGACCCAAAGTGTCCTCGGGGCCAATCACACTGGCAGTTAGACTGCTGGAGCTCGGTTGACTTAGTGTCTCGGGGCCAGTCTACTGTCCAAATGGATTAAGTGGATATATTTGGAATAAGTGAGCCTGTATGGCCCAGAGTGTTGTTTAACACTATTTTTCGAGGTTGCGATATTCTAGGGTTCTATGTGATCCTTCATAAAAGTGTGATTTTCAGAACAAAATATATAAAAATGATTTTTTCTGCATCTGTATGAACTTGCCTGTATATATACATATTACTCTTATACTGTTGACTGTATGCATTATCACTTAGAGTGTATGTATATATACTATAGTAATTCACTCAGTGAGGTCTGACTCCCCTCCGTTGACTATTTTGCAGGAGAATCAACTTCCTCAGACCTCAGTAGCAGGTCGATACGCCGGATTTCTTCCGCCCCGGCTTCTTTATGTACATTGTATACTTGAGTCTTATTTATTTTATCTAGACACTGCAGTAGTTGTGATTTTCAGTAGTTGTGATTTTCAGTAGTTGTGAATTAAAGTATTTGTTTTAAAGAGATGTATTATAGTAAAAACTGGATTTGTATAAAGATTATACATTTATGAGATTATATATGCGATGTGATGAGTTTTGAATTATATCTAGTTGTTATGGATGATATTGTAATATTTATGATTTTATTTTCCGGCTTGCATATTATATTTTTATGGTTATTATTGCATATTTATTTTATTTTAGGCTTGCTACGGGTCCGGATTCGAAAGAATTCCCGTTCCCTAGCGCCGTCATGACTCCTGTTTTGGGTCATGACAAAGTTGGTATCAGAGCGAAGTTCGTATCAGAATGGAGTTCTGTGTCAGGGCTTAGTTATGTGAGTTGTGGCCCTAGTTTTTAAGTTGTGTTTTCTGTTGGACTACTGCAGTGTATTAGGTTCGAGTTGTCTTGATGAGTATTCCTTGCTGTAGTTTTCAGCGTTATTCCTCCGTTGTCTGTTTTGTCTGAATCTTTCCGTTTATCTTTTCAGAATAAGGAGGGCGAGCGCGTGTCGCTCCACCGGTCGTTGAGGCTGAGGATGATGAGTCTTTTCAGGACGAGGTTTTACCTCCCTGAGCAGCCAGTTAGACGTAGAGGTCGTGGCAGGGGTAGACCTCGAGGAGCGGCAGGTCGCCTGTAGGCAGAGAGAGTTACAGGACGAGGAGCCTGTTGAGCCTGAATTTGATGTTCCTGTTCCTCCTGTTGTTCAGCCTGTTCAGCCTGCCTATCAGCAGGGTATGTCTGACCCTGAGGCAGCTTTGTTCTATGCCCGAGTTGGCAGGATTGTTTTTGATGGTACTTCCCGATCCATTAGATTTTCTGCAGTGCGATTGAGACTAGGACTCGGACTGCTCATACCGAGTACCAGAGGATCATGATTGTTGAGTTGTCTGTCGAGGGATCAGCTTTAGATTGGTTCATTCAGATGATCCAGCCCTATATGATGACGATGACCTGGCTCAGTTTCAAGAGCGATTTATGAGGAGATTTTATCCAGAGCCTCTTCGTTTGAGTTATTCGTCTTTCGTCTGACCAGTATTTCTCGTGGAGATCGATCAGTAGAGGAGTATACCCGAGAGTTCCTTCGTCTGGGTAGATATGCTGAGGATCTGATGCGAGATCAGTATTTCGCTGTTACTACCTATGTTACTGGTTTGGGTTCAGCTTTTGCTGGTATGCCTACAACAGGTCTTACTCTGGAGTCTGTGATTAAGCTAAGGAGATCGGAGCTTAGGTTAGTTAGGCAGGGAGCGATGCCTGATTATTACCAGTTGGGGAGTTCAGTCGAGTGGATTGCAGGCTACTCCGTATTCGAGTTTTCATGTTGGTTCGAGTAGTCAGCAGCAAGGTTCGACTCAGCAGAGTCAGAGACAGCAGCGTGAGTGCATCGGAGCAATAGACATGGTCGTGGAGGTCAGCGTAGATCGTTTAGATTTGGGTCAGGTGCTTCGAGCAGCAGCCAGTGGTCGTAGTTCTGGATCAGCGGCCAGTGTTTGTCAGACTTATGGTAGAGTCCCATCAGGGACCGTGTTATCTGACACCGTTGACATGCTTCAGATGCGGGCAGACAGGACATTTTGCCAGATCGTGTCCTTACCCCGGATATCAGCAGCAGCAGATTCCGCGATTCCCCCAGCAGTCGATTGCTAGTGCAGCACCCGTGCCATTATCAGTTGCCACCAGCCCAGGCATCAGAGTTCCACTCAGTTTGTTCCACAGCAGAGTCGTGGTAGAGGTACTAGAGGAGGTGCTAGAGGCGTTGGCCAGGATTCTACCAGTCAGCAGGGAGGTCGAGGCCAGGCCAGAGTTTTTCATCTGACTCAGCAGGATGCTCAGGCATCTAATGCAGTCGTGGCAGGGTATTCTTTCTGTTTGTTACCTGGATGCTTTGGTTTTGTTTGATCCGGGTGCCACGCATTCGTTTGTTTCTCCTGTTTTTGCTTCTAAATCTTGTTGCAAGCTTCGAGGATGGCTTTTCCTTTGTCTGTTGCCACTCCTCTGAGTGATTCTTTGGACACCGATATTGTTCTTTCTGGTTGTCCAGTTCTCGTGGGAGATAGAGAATTACCCGCTGATTTGATTTTGTTGGTTGTGATGGAGTTCGATGTTATTTTTGGAATGGATTGGTTGTCTCAGCACTTTGCCGTGGTTGATTGCAGGAATAAGGAGGTGATTTTTAGAATTCCTAGGTGAAGAAGATTTTAAGTTTGTTGGTGATAGGAGTTCAGCACCTCAGAATCTTATTTCTGTTATTACGGCTAGGAAGGTTGTTGAAGAAAGGTTGTCAGGGATTTTGGCATTGGTTAGGGATACGTCAGTGGAGAAGTTGTCACTCACAGATGTTCCTGTTGCTTGGAGTTTCCTGATGTTTTTCCCGAGGAGTTTGCCAGGTTTACCACCTTCATAGAGAGATTGAGTTCTGTATAGATGTGGTACCAGGTACTACTCCTATATCTATGACACCTATCGTATGGCTCCTGCAGGTTGAGAGAATTGAAGGAGCAGTTGCAAGAGTTGTTGGAGAAAGGTTTTATCAGACCTAGTGTTTCTCCTTGGGGTGCACCAGTCCCTGTTTGTGAAGAAGAAGGATGGTACCCTGAGACTGTGCATTGACTACAGAGAGTTGAATAAGGTGACAGTGAAGAACAAGTATCCTCTCCCGAGGATAGATGATTTGTTTGATCAGTTACAAGGTGCACAGTTCTTTTCTAAGGTTGATTTTGAGGTCGGGGTTATCATCAGCTGCGGATTAGTGAAGCTGATATTCCTAAGACAGCGTTTCCGCACTCGTTATGGTCATTATGAGTTTCTGGTGATGTCTTTTGGTTTGACTAATGCACCAGCAGCTTTTATGGATCTGATGAACAGAGTATTCAGACCGTATGTGGATCAGTTTGTGGTAGTCTTCATTGATGATATACTGGTATATTCGAGGAGTATGGAAGAGCATGTATATCACTTGAGGATTGTACTACAGACACTGAGAGATCATCAGCTTTATGCTAAATTCTCGAAGTGTGATTTCTGGATGGAGAGTGTTTCTTTTCTTGGACACGTAGTGTCTAAAGAAGGTATTCAGGTTGATCCACAGAAGATTGAAGCAGTATCTGAGTGGCCTAGACCTACTTCAGTTACTGAGATTCGGAGTTTTCTGGGTTTAGCCGGGTATTATAGGCGGTTTGTGCAGGATTTTTCCAGAATAGCAGCCCCTATGACTCGCTTTGACTCAGAAGAATGTTAGATTTCGAGTGGTCAGAAGCTTGTGAGAATAGTTTTCAGTTGTTGAAGGAGAAGTTGACCACAGCGCCAGTATTAGCTTTGCCTAATAGGTGGATAAGTTCACAGTTTTACTGTGATGCCTCTAGAATTGGTCTTGGTTGTGTGTTGATGCAGAATGGAAGGGTGATAGCCTATGCTTCAAGGCAGTTGAAGAAGCATGAGCAGAACTATCCTACACATGATCTAGAGATGGCTGTAGTGATCTTTGCTTTAAAGATTTGGAGACATTATTTGTACGGGGTGACTTGTGAGATATTTACTGATCACAAGAGCCCTTAAGTACATTTTTCCAGCAGCGAGATCTGAATCTGAGGCAGAGAAGATGGTTGGAACTGTTGAAGGATTATGATTGCGAGATTCTTTACCATCCGGGTAAAGCTAATGTGGTAGCAGATGCCTTGAGTAGGAAGTCCTCAGGTAGTCTTGCTCACATCGGTGTGGAGAGGAGACCATGATCCAGGAATTGCATTTGATGGTGGATCAAGGTCTGATGATGAAGATCAGTAGATCAGGTGGACTGTTAGCTCAGTTTAAAGTACGATCTGTACTAAGGGATAGGATTAAAGCAGCTCAGAGCCGAGATCCTATTCTGGAAGAGCTTGCAGAGAATGTCAGAGCAGGGAAGTTCACTGATTTCACACTCGATGATGATGGTGTGTTGTGGATCAGTGGTAGATTGTGTGTTCCTGATGTGGATGATTTGAGAGAAGAAATCCTAGAGGAAGCACATTCTACAGCTTACAGCGTTCATCCTGGTGTTACTAAGATGTACCACAGTATCAGAGATTTATACTGGTGGGATGGATTGAAGAAGGATGTTGCTGATTATGTTGCTAAGTGCTTGACATGTCAGCAAGTGAAAGCCGAACATCAGAAGCTTCTGGGAAGCTTCAGCCTCTTCCTATTCCCGAGTGGAAGTGGGAAAGGATAGCTATGGATTTTGTGGTCGGTTTACCTCGTTCGAACAGGATGGATACGATTCCATTTGGGTGATTGTAGACAGATTGACGAAGTCTGCACATTTCTTGCCTGTGAGAGCCACATATTAAGTTGCTAGATTGGCGAAGTTGTACGTGAAGCATATTGTATGCCTTCATGGAGTACCTGTGTCCATTGTGTCAGATAGAGGTTCAGTGTTCACTTCTCGTTTTGGCAGAAGTTGCAAGAAGCGATGGGCACTAGGTTGGATTTCAGTATTGCTTTTCATCCTCAGACAGATGGCCAGTCTGAGAGGACGATCCAGACACTGGAAGATATGTTGAGGATGTGTGTCATGGATTTGAGAGGTAGCTGGGATGATCATTTGTCGCTTGTTGAGTTTGCATATAATAACAACTACCATAGCAGTATTGGCATGGCACCATATGAGGCGTTGTATAGAAGGAAGTGTAGATCCCCGTTGAGTTGGGATGAGATTGGTGAGAGAGTTTTGTCTGGACCAGAGATGGTTCAAGATGCTGCAGAGAAAGTCGTCGTGATCAAGCATAGGTTAGAGACCGCAGTTAGCAGACAGAAGAGTTATGCGGATCCTAGGCGCAGAGATATGGAGTTTCAGGTTGGAGATTTCGTTTTTCTGAAAGTATCTCCGATGAAGGGTATGATGAGATTTGGCAGGAAGGGTAAGTTAGCACCGAGATATATTGGACCGTTTGAGATTCTGGAGAGAGTTGGCACTGTTGCATATCGGTTGGATTTGCCTCCGAGTATGTCACAAGTGCATCCAGTATTTCATATCTCGATGTTGAGGAAGTATATCTCAGATCCTTCACACGTGTTGCAACCGACAGTGTGGAAGTGAGTGAAGATTTGACGTTTGTGGAAGAACCTGTGGCGATCGTAGATTTTCAAGTTCGACAGTTGCGATCGAAGCAGATTCCGATGGTCAAGGTTTTGTGGCGTAGCGATAGAGTTGAAGAGCATACGTAGGAGACTGAAGCTGAGATGCGAGCTTCTTACCCGTATCTCTTTCCTTCCTGATTCTGTAATCTTCTTTTTGGAATTCGGGGACGAATTCTTGTAAGGGGGGAAGACTGTAATATCCCGTGTTTTTTTAAAAATATTTTTACACTGTACCGGGATATACAGTGTCAATAATTTTTATGCATTATACGATGTTTTTATGAGTTGATATGTATTTTAAACCTATTTTAATTACTGTCTATTATTTTCAGTATTTTACGTAAAATTTTCCCGGGACTTTCATTTTCGGGGAAATTTCTACGTAAACAATGTATTATTAATTATTTTAAATGTATTTACGGGTTTGCAAGAACTCATACATATTTTTAAATTATTAAATAAAGCTTGTGTGTGTATATTTATTTAATTAGGGTTTATTATTACCCTAATATTTTATTATTTATTTATTATTATTTGATTATTTTATTTATTATTAAATTATTAAAATTTATTATTTATTATTAATTATTTATTAATATTTAATTATTTAATTTATTTTATTTTTTTCTTTTTTTTTTCTTTTCCTTTTTCTTTCTTTTTCTTTTTCTTTTTCTTTCCCTTTTCTTTCTTTTTCTTTTTCTTCTTCTTCTTCTCCCGCGGCGCCGACCACCACCATTTTCTCACCGCCGTTTCTCCCCCTCCTCCGGCCACCGTTTTCGACACCGCCTGTCTCTATCTTCTCCTTGAGCTCCGGTGAGTGTTATTCTAGCTTTGGTTTGAGCTAAAATGGTCTAGAATTGCTTAGGTTTTGATTTGAAGTTTTCGGCCTCTTTTGGTTTTTGATTTTTTTGAGCTTCGATTTGGATGATTCATGGAAACTTCCTTCACAAATGTTGTTCCTGGTAGTTTAATCTTCATGTATGAATTTTTACAGAATTTTTGGAGGTTGTTTGGATTTTTGGGTATTTTTGAATATTTTAATATTATTTTCTAATTTTCGGAAATTAATTATTTTAAATTATGAAATTGGAGTTTATGGTTGAATTGAGTGTTGAAATGAATTATAGAAATTTATTTGGAATTTTTATGAATTTCTAAGTATTTATTTTTAATTATTGAAGTTTAGGTGATTTTGGAAAATTAAGTTAATTGTGTTTAAATTGAATTTAATTGGTTAATTGAGTTTAATTATTAATATATTGATAAATATGTTGAGAAAATTAATTTTGGATAATTTTATGATTTTTGGTGAATTTTTGAAGTAATTTAGGTATATATATATATATAGGGGTATTTTGGTAATTTTACCCTAAATTGTCTAAAAATGTAATTTAATTGGTTTTAATATTTATTTAAGGTATAAAAATGATTTCTACAAACTATTTGGTATTTTTAATTAATTAAAACTATTTTTCGTGAATTATTTTCAATTATATATATAATATACGGTTTTTCTAATAAAATGAGTTTTAATCGATTTTTACAGTGTTTCAAGATTTATTATGTAATTTCTACGTATGAAATGTATTTTTATGATTTAAAGATATTTTTGGTATATTTGAATATATATTCTGTGTTTGTGGACCCCGGTCGACAGATTGTAGTCTGGAGTCCGACCGAGGGGTTGTGATCGATTGTGGTGGTTATTTTTGAAGTGTATTTCTTTGCAGGGTCGGCTCTACTCTTTTGAGTAGAGAGATGTCTGTTTTACAGGGGAGGTTCTGCCGGATTTCCGGTAGAATTCTCGTAAAACGTGATGTCCAGTTGAACCCTAATTTCTAATTCTGTTTCTGTATTTAATACTCTAGATTGAATTCTAGGATTTCTGTTAGGGTTATTCTGATGTCGAATAATTATTTCTTGCTTAGTTGCGCCGAGATCGAGGACTAGTGGTCCAGGCCCGTCGGACCTGTCTCGTGGAGCGCATTAGGTGAGTTACTATACTATGTATACATGCTTAGGATGCATGATTTAGAAATATATGTTTTACTTGATTTAAAATGCATGTTTTATTTTGATTGAATATGCATAAATAATGTGATTTATATTCAAGTATATTTTTGGTATATTTTTGGTATATAATAAATTATATACATGTTTTATTAATAAAATATATTTAAAATGTTTTTAAATATATTTTTAGTTTAATTCATGATTTGATTGGATTTATTTGACATATATATACTCGAAATATACCTGTTTTACTTTTGGTATATTTCGGTATATATATGGTTTATATTGTTGATTTATTTAAATTCATGCATCATGTATTTGTGAATGAATGTTTTATATTTAAGAATGAATGATATCAATAGAACGTGCTACCTAGTGGGCCAGCACTAGGACCGAGTACGTACCGGTACGCCTATAGTATTTAGGCTATATTACTAACTTATTTGTGGATATTGATTTGATTATGATTATTGATATGTGTGAGATGTGGTTTGGGTGTGATTGCTGGAGCTCGGTTGACCAAGTGTCTCGGGGCCAATCACACTGGCAGTTAGACTGCTGGAGCTCGGTTGACTTAGTGTCTCGGGGCCAGTCTACTATCCAAATGGATTAAGTGGATATATTTGAATAAGTGAGCCTGTATGGCCAGAGTTTTGTTTAACACTATTTTCCGAGGTTGCGATATTCTAGGGTTCTATGTGATCCTTCATAAAAGTTGATTTTCAGACAAAATATATAAAAATGAATTTTTCTGCATCTGTATGAACTTGCCTGTATATATACATATTACTCTTATACTGTTGACTGTATGCATTATCACTTAGAGTGTATGTATATATACTATAGTAATTCACTCAGTGAGGTCTGACTCCCCTCCGTTGACTATTTTTCAGGAGAGTCAACTTCCTCAGACCTCAGTAGCAGGTCGATACGTCGGATTTCTTCCGCCCCGGCTTCTTTATGTAAATTGTATACTTGAGTCTTATTTATTTTATCTAGACACTGCAGTAGTTGTTGATTTTCAGTAGTTGTGATTTTCAGTAGTTATGAATTAAAGTATTTGTTTTAAAGAGATGTATTATAGTAAAACTGGATTTGTATAAAGATTATACATTTATGAGATTATATATGCGATGTGATGAGTTTTGAATTATATCTAGTTGTTATGGATGATATTGTAATATTTATGATTTTATTTTCCGCTGCATATTATATTTTTATGGTTATTAGCATATTTATTTTATTTTAGGCTTGCTACGGGTTCCGGATTCGAAAGAATTCCCGTTCCCTAGCGCCGGTCATGACTCCTGTTTTGGGTCGTGACAGCTTAATCCTGTAACATATAATTCCACCAGTCTCCTCTTATACTGTATTACGTCTTCAACATGACGTATCAGATTGAAGAGTTTACAGGTAATCTTCTCAACTGATTGCTATTCCCTTACTCTATGCAATAGCTGATACAGGTAATTATCCTTCCTTAAAGGTGGATGGAAGTATCTTAGAAATCCCCCTTTAACTCAAATTATATGTTGCAGTCAGAACTGACAGCTTGCCATAAAGAGTACAAGAGTGCTTCGTCTTCATTAGACATGTTCCAATTCCCCATCAAAGCATATTCAAACAACTTTCAAACTTGATTAAATGCTATCAAGCTTTTATTAATCTCGGCTATCCTGGCCACAATTGTTGCACGTTCAAGTCCAAAAGGAATGCTTGTACTACTTACAATGACTACCTTAACCCTTGAGTTATAGTTGCCTCTAACCTACCCCTATACTAGATAGGTGTAGTAGGGCAGGAACTATAACCACAACTTGAACTTGAAAAGACTGATTATCAATATTGTCTCTGGAGAAGAAACAATTCACATTCACTATGCTGAAAAGATATAGAAATCAACATAATTCAGAATATAGCATATACGCAGAATTGACATGTCTCAAGTTCTCGGTTGAAAAAGAAATTACATCTGCTAAACGATCGAAGGTATCAGCACCGCATCCTGCAAAACTCTTGTTACAGAAGCAACATCATTGTAATGCTAAGCCACCAGCTCCTCATTCAGTTATTCCCATTGTCAATAGTGATCATCAGGCCTTCTAAATCCATCTCTACCCCCTACGCCTAACAGGATGCATAGGGGGTAGAACCTCGTGCTCAGAAGATCAACTATCATCGATCTCATTGATCGATGGAGCGATTCACGCTCAAGGCAATCAACAAGGAGCAAAAATAAACAAATAGTTCAAATAATCACAAACATCAACAGACACCCTAACGGTTACGCAAAATTCCTAATGCAAGGAAGACTTTTCAAAGACATGACCGAACCTAATTCACTGCAGTAGTTTAACAGAAAACACAACTTCGAAAACTAGGGCCACAACTCAAACAACTAAGCCCTGACACAGAACTCAGCTCTGATACCAACTTTGTCACGACTCAACTAGGAGTCATGACCGGCGCTAGGGAACGGGAATTCTTTCGAATCCGGAACCGTAGCAAGCCTTAGAAAATAAAATCATACAACAATTATATAAAAGTACGACCAAATTAAAATTTTTCTGAATCAATATATATAAAATAAATACTCCAAATCCTTTTATAAATGAATACATATTCGTACAATGTTCAAATACAAATTCTCAGAGTATTTAATATCCAAACAAAATAATACACTTCCAATATAATGACACTACTACTGCAGTTTCTAGAATACAATTCAAAGTTCAGAATATACATTTGCATAAAACAGCCGGGACTGAAGAACACCGGCGAGGAACTCTACAACTAAGGTATGACGATATGGAATCTCCTGAAAAAAAATAATTGAGGGGGGTCAGACCCTCCACTGAGTGAATTATTATACTATATATACATGCAAACTAAACCATAACAATCAGGCATTCTTATATATATATGTATATACACACATTTCACACGAATGCCAAAACTTTGCTTTTATAAATATACTAAATGTAAAAAACGTTTGTTTTAATTCATGAAGGATCCATAGAACCCTAATAATAACAACCTTAAACAATCCCATCATCACTCTAGCCATACAGGCTCACTTGATTCCAAATAGAACACTTATTCCAATTTGGACAGCAGACTGGCCCCGAGACACTAAGTCGACCGAGCTCCAGCAGTCTGGCTGTCAGTGTGATCGGCCCCGAGACACTTGGTCAACCGAGCTCCAGCAATCACACTATCCATCACCTCACATCTCAATCAACCCAATAGATCATTCAATTCACTTATGGACAGTAGACTGGACCCGAGACACTAAGTCAACCGAGCTCCAGCAGTCTGACTGTCAGTGTGATTGGCCCCGAGACACTTAGTCAGTCGAGCTCCAGCAATCACACTATCTAACATACCATTAATCTTAGTCAAATCAATTAAATCAATTATAATCACCCAATTTTAACTCTCACTCAATCCTTATCTATCGTACCGGTACGTACACGGTCCTAGTGCTGCCCACTAGGAAGCACGTTCTATTGATATCCTTCACTTCGAATAAATCATTCATTCGAAAGATAATTAATGTAGAACAATATTCATAATAGTAAAACCAACCATATATATATATACCAAAAATATACCTAAAATATACCCAGTATATTTCAGGTATATATATATATATATAGTCAAATAAAATATGAAATAAACTAAAGATAAATCATTAATATAGTTAAAAACAATTTAAATGAGTAACAATAATAAACATGCATATCTTAAAAATATACTTAAATATGCAAAAGATATACTCTAAGTACTCATATCATTTAATAAACCATTTATGTATAAATATTCATTTAAATACGTGTTTGTGTTTAACATATATTCACAAATATACTAAAAATAAACCTAATTATCTAGCATGCATATACCAAAAATAAACCCTAAATATACCACTAATGTACTAGGTTAATTTAATAATAAAACATTTATTTATTTGGAAATAAATCAAAAATATACCAAAAATAAACTTAAAAATAATTTAAGTGTAGGTTTATAATTTAACATGCAATTATTTAAGAATAAACCTAAAATCTACTGAAACTATACCTAAAGTATACTAATCATTTAATAAAATAATTATGTCTAAGTGTACATTTTAAAACATGTGTATCTTACTCAAATGTATTAAACCTAAACCTAATTGTTTAATGTGCATATATCAAACTAACATGCATAATTAATTTAATATGCATATATATAAAAGAATGCAAACCCTAGATATACCAAAAATATTATAATTTAAATCATTTTTTTTAAAACATACACTGAAAATGAAAAATCTAAGTAATGCACCCTATATGCAGTGCATATATATACAGTATAATAACTCACATGTTAGCACTCCACGAGACAAACTTGGCGGGCCTGATCCGTTAGGCCTCGGTCTCGGTGCAGCTAGACAAACAAATGACAATATGAAATCAGAATAAATTTAATGAAAATTCTAAAGACTCAATCTAGAATTTTAGACACAGATTTAGAATAGGAATTTGACTGGACATCACGTTTTACGAGAATTCTACCGAAAATTCGGCAGAACCTCCCTTGTAGAACGGACATCTCTCTACTCAAAGAGTAGAGCCGGTCCTGCAAAGAAATACACTTCGGAATAAATACAGGATTACAATCAAAATCCCTCGGTCGGACTCCAAACTACAATTCACCGACCGAGGTTCACAATACACAGAATATTTATAAAATACCGAAAATGCCCTTATATAATAAAAATACATTTTATAAATCCAATTACGTAATTAACCCTAAAACATACTAAAAATCAATAAAAACCCATTATTTAGAAAAATAGTATATTATATATAATTTGAAAATAATTTTACGAAAAATAGTTTTAATTAGTTAAAAATACTAAAAATTTGCAGAAATCATTTTTATGCCCTAAATAACTATTAAAACCAATTTAATTACATTTTTAACCAAAATTTAGTGTAAAATTACCAAAATACCCCTATATATATATATTCACTATAAATGTTCAAAAATTCACCAAAAATTATATAATTACTCAAAAATTAATTTCTCAACATATAATTCAATAATATCAATAAATATACTCCATTTACCAATTTATTTCAATTAAACACATAATTAACCCTATTTTTCAAAATTACCTAAACTTAATAAATTCCAAATAAATACATAAAAATTCACAAAAATTACAAATAAATTTATATAATTCATTTCAACTCCTATAATCACCATAAAACAAAATTTTATAATTTAATTAATTAATTTTCGAAAATTAGAAAATAATAATAAAATAATCAAAAATTCACAAAAATTAAAATAAATTCCAAAAATTCTAAAAAAATTACAGCATATAGATTAAGCTTCCAGGATAAACATTTGTTAAGGGAGTTTGCATGAATCCAACAAATTCAACTTCAAAAAAATTAAAAACCCTAGAATACATAAACTAAAACTTGAAGATATCTAAAAATCTAGAGGTTTTGAGCTCAAACGGAGCTCGGAAATGGACTCACCGGACGAAAAGCTTTCAAAAAAGTCTAGTCCGACGCCCTAAGGTGGCCGGAATCTTCACCGGCGTGAGGAAGCTCCACCTTCGGTCTCCTTCATTTTCCGGCGTTCTAGGCGGCGATGGACAATGCTAGTGGCTGCTGGATGGAAGGGGAAGCAGTGGTGATGGCTGGTTGCAGGTGGGGCGGTCTGGTGGTGGTCCGGTTGGAAGGAACCGAGAGTGAGGGGAAGAAGAAGAAGAAGAAGAAGAAGAAGAGAAAAGAAAGAAAAGAAAAAAAAAGAAAGAAAGAAATGGTTTACCCGTTGACTTATACTTGTACCCTATATATATATATATATATATATATATATATATATATACATAACTTTAATTTAAATATTCCCACACCACACACTATAATATATATATATATATATATAAACATACACACACATGCACTAACAATTAAAATAACAATTGATAATAATAATATAAAATTTCACACACATTAAATATACACCACACACATATTTTAATATGTTTAATAATTTATAAACTTAAAATTAATTAATACAAAAATTAAATAATAAAATTAAGGAAATTAATTAAGCTCTAATTAATTTAAATAAATACACATATATACATTTTATTTTAGCACTTTAAAATTATATATGAGTTCATGCAAATTCATAAAACTAGTCAAAATAAATAGTATTAATTTATTTACGTGTCAATTTCCCAAAAAATATAATTTTCGGGAAAATTTTACGTAAAGTACTTAAAATAATATAAAATAATTAAAATTAGCTTTAAACAAAACAACTCATAAAATATCATAAATATATATACAAAAATTATTAACACTGCATATCCCAATGCAGTATAAAAATATTTAAAAAGTCGAGATATTACACATATGTAATTGTTACAATTTATTTTTTTAATCCCAATCCAAATGCACCCCAATGAAGTTAAAAAGTAAAAATAAATGTTATATAATTGTGCTATATATCAAATTTATAGTGAATAGTTCATAATTCTACGTGGTGGATTCACCAAGAATTTCTCACATTAGCTTGAAATTTGACAAAGTGTTTGCATGAAGCTTTGGCTTGTCATTGGACTAGATTGATTTCCACTTGCACTAAAGTAAACATTGATTTCAGAAAGCCTTGCCTTCACGTATATAATGTATCGTTCATTGATTGTGTGTAGCTGTGTATATATGTTGAACATTATAAAAGGATGTCAATTTATAGTGTACAAATAAAACTAGAAAATAAAGAAATATAAGAATTCTTCCAATAGAAAGAAATATAAAAATTTATAAAATAGAAAGAAACCTCTATTATTATACTATAATTACGTTAACATCCCTCATATATTGTTAATGCTAGCCTGAGTTTAGTGATTTGTTCTTAAAAGCGGTCTAGAAAATGAAATTTTGGTAAAAATATCTAGTGTCTAATTTGTCGAAGATACTGACAGAAGATTGAAAGTACCTGAAATGATAAATAGGGTTGCAAGGGAGAAAAATTAGAATAAATAACATGTTTTAGAAGAGTGTCAATAATACTTATATAATGGTGGCAGTCCTCTCAAAAATAGTAACAACAAGAGCAGAAGATTCAGATTGAATAGCAGCATGAAGAGCAGATCCAGCCAAGATAATAAAAATTGGTTTGAAAACATCAATTTTCTCCATAACAGAATTTTCATAACCAAATATATGTGAGGAAATTGAGGAACATGTTTGAGAATGACGAGAATATGGAGAGAGAAAAAAATAAGGAAATTAAAAATAAATTGAGCAAAAATACTATGGAAACAAAAGAATTCATATAGAATTAAATTCTGATAAAAAAAAGAAACAGATAATTGGAGTATTACTTTAGACAGAGAAGCAAAAGAACACAAATGGGACCAATCTCAGATAAAAAAATAAGAAATAAATACAGCAAAAGAACTAAGATGGAACCTAGCTCTGATAATTAATTATGAAAGAGAAAATATTATTGAAATTGTGTGTCAACACAGGAGAATTAAAGAAGAGAAGATTTATAGTCTATATTCATTGACACAAGCACAATGCTATATATCATTTATGGTTTATGTGTAACTATGGGTATTGAACATTACAAAAGTATGCCTATTTATAGTATACAAATAAAATTAGAAAAGAAAAACATTTAATAATTCTTACAACAGAAAGAAATATAAAAATCTACACAACAGAAAGAAATTTCTGAAATTATACTATACTTACGTTTACAATTTTGTTTCGTCAAATTTGTTGCACGGGGAGATGGCGGTCTGACGATTGGACAACTTGCCAGCTTATATGCTAACAGTGCAAGTTGCTATCAGGTGGCAGGTTTTGATATTCACAGGCTGTGGGTAGTAGACTTTTCTCTTATGACCCGCTATAGACTGAACCTTCTGAAGAACTTGCTATTGCTTCTCTCTGTTACCCGTCTCATCTAACATCTTCTTGTTCTTTGCTCCTCTCTCAACTGATCCGGAGCACGCTTCATCCTCAACTCTATAGATATTAAAGTATTATATTCTAATTAATCTTATAATTTATCATGAGTTTTCTTATTTCATAATCTTTATTTCTAACTGATGACTTTATTTATAATGGTCAATTACTATTGTATCTTGAAATTTGGTCAAAATAACTAATATGTTACCTCCATTTTTTAAAATAAATTAAATGTCCCTTCAACTTTAATACTATGTTACTTTTCCCTTATCTAAAAAAAATTGTTAATTAATTAAAAAAAATTATTTACTCTTATGATATTGTTAAATTTATAAACTTTATACAATGAGTTATTTATTTTTTTTACATATTAGTGATATTTTTATTTATTTTATCAATAAAAACTAATTAATAAATTTTTGTAGACACTAATAATTGATAATTATTAATTAGTTACTAAATATATGTTGGATTCTAACTCATAAACCAAAATTTTTTTTAAAGGAAAAAAAAGAAAAACTACAGCCCCAAATTCATCACCATCGTCTACGTTTTTTGGCCACCACCGTTATCCACCATCATCGTCACCATCATAGCTCCCTCACCATTGTCATCCACCATCACGCTGTACATTTAGTTGGCAACGATGAAAAAGATGAGTTGCAGTGCCATAAGTGGCGGTGGTTGATGGCGTAAAAGATAGGGGCTTCGCAAGAGATGGTCAGCAAGGAGAGAATTGAAGAGCTCCGTGGCTTCGTTGAGCTCAAGAGATTGAAATAGAGGCTTTTAGTGCTGCTGGTTTTTTAATTATTGAGATTTAAGGGAAAGTTGTGGTTGTTTGTTAGGTTTTGCAGGTGAAGGAATTGGGTTTGATGTTTTGATAAGTGATGTTGAGATTGATGAACGTATTGGTTTCACATGATTGAAGATGACAACGAGGAGAAGGAGGTTTTTGTTTTTGTTTTTGTTTTGCTTTTGGTTTTGGTTTTGGGTTTTAGATTTTGGATTTAGAGTCTTTATCATCTTCATCTTTAGGGTTAGATTAGGTTAAATAGTGGTGGTGTTGTTGTCAATTTGAGACAATGATAAGGTTTGTGGTGGCGGTGGATTAGTGGTGTGATGGTTATGGATTAATGAGTGGGTGTGAAAGAGACGGTATTGGTGAAAGGAAGATGAAGTGTTAAGAAGCTGAATGAAATTTTTTTCTCTTGAAAATTTACAATTTAGTCATCAAATTATAATCTATATGTTGATTAATCCAAATTCTTAATAAATTATGGATAATTTTGGAATTTTATATAATTATTGACATTTTAACCATTATTTATGCTTTTGACTAACATAATATTTTTAAATATTTTAATGGAAGGGAAAATAGTTAACGGAATTAAATTTGAGGGGGTATTTAATTTACTTTTGAAAATGGAGGGGACAGACTAGTTATTTTGGCGAAATCTCAGGGGTGATAGTAATTGACCCTATTTAGAAATTCATTGAACAAAAATTTTTAATTTTAATAAATTACTGCTAATTATAATTTTATCGAATGAAATTTTTAATTTAAATAAATTGCTAAATTAACTTCTAGTTAACTTATCATATCAATAAAATACATAATAACTTATAAATTTAATCAAATTTATGATTAAATTCAGGTTCCGACGAGCTTCAACTTAAACAAATTCCTGTAAACAAATTCCAATTATTTGTTGTTTAATTCCAACAATTGTTCAATTTCCAATTAATGCATATATATTTTCTGTAATTCTTTATTGCTTTAGTTGCTAAAATCTTCAAGTCACTTATTCAATTCTAATAGCTATCAAATACTCAATAATATTTAAGTAAACTGTCAAAAGGGGCTGAAGGCCCCAACGTTTTTGTTGAAATCAATATCATCTAGAAGTTTTTTATCAATAAAAAAAGAGGAAAGATGGTAAAAAAAAAAAAATAGCACCAAATTTGGTGCTGAAAAATTACTAAAATTTGGTTGATTTTCTTTATTTTTAATTGACTTTCAAACTACCATTTTATTGAGTTAGAGTGAATAAAATAATAAAATAACTGGTGAAAATTAGACAATAAATACATAATAAGAAAATGTTTATAATAAAAATATTTCACTATTACAAATAACAAAAACAAAATTTCACTTAACACTTTTGGAATAGCACTCACACTACTATCCACCATTCACACCACATGTACATTACACTTGCTTTTATACCACACACTCAAACATACACCATAGCTCACTTGTTTCACTCATACTCACAATTGAATTGCTCTCACTTTCTTTGTACCACTCACAATTTACACACACTCACAAATGAACCCCACACTACACTCACTGCCACTTATTTGCACTCCCTCAATTTGTGCTTGTGGCTTATCCCCTCCTTGCAAATGGCCATCCAGATGCATGGTTTTATGTAGCCATGAAGTTGCTTAATGTGTCAAGTAATTTGGTTTGAAAGTCAATTAAAGACAAAGGAAAAAACAAACCAAGCTTTGGCAATTTTTAGCACTGAATTCAATGCTAAAGTTTTTTTTTTTTTACCATCATCCCTCTTTTTTTATTGGTAAAAAACTTCTAGATGACAATCTCCCTCATTATTAAAATCCTTAATCCATTTTCTTGGAGTCATGCCAAGTTCTATTCGAAATTTCTCTAATTTTTCACTATTAAGACCTTTAGTGAAAATGTCTATCAGTTGTTCCTTTGTTTTCACCTGAACCACCTTGATCTCCCATGTTAAAACTTTTTCATAGATAAAATGATATTGCACCTCCACATGCTTTGTTCTAGCATGAAACACTGGTTTCTTAACTAAATAAATAGCTAATTGATTATCACAGTATATCGGTACTAGATAAACAACTGGCTGGTGTCAATTCTCTAATAACCATACTGACCATGTACTTTCCTAGCTACCATTGTTGCTACACGATACTCAGCTTCTGTTGTTAAGAGTGACACTGTTGGTTGTCTTTTGTTGTACTAAGTAAAAACTCTATAGCCTAAGCTAAATGCATGACCAGTGGCTAATCTTCGTGTATCATAATCACCAACATAATTAGCATTATAATATCTTTCCAACTTGTAAGTTATTTTACTTTTATAAAATAACCTAGGATCAAGTGTTTCTTTGATGTACCTCAAAATTCTCCGAACAGCTTCCAAGTGTGGCTTTTTCAAACTTCGCATGAATCGCTAACTACTCCAACTGCAAATGAAATATCTAGCCTTGTTAATATCAGATAGAACAGACTACTAACTATTTGTCTATACATCATTGAATCCTCTAAATCTTTGCCTTCTGTTATGCTTAATTTGGAGTTCACTTTTATTGGAAGAATAAAAGGTTTGTAGTCAGACATTCCATATGTTTGGAGAAGATTTCTTGCATATTTCTCTTGACATAGGAACAATCCTTCCTTTGTGTGCTTCACTTCTAATCCAAGAAAGTGATTTAGCTCCCCAAGTTCTTTCATCTGAAATCGGACTAATAAATTTTTCTTAGTCTGGTGGATCTCATTAACATAATCTCCAGTGATGATGAGATCATCAACATAGGTAAGGATTATTGCTAGCTTCCCTTCTCGGGCTTTGACAAATAAACTTAAATCAGCTTATGCAACTTTATAGCCACTATGGATGAGAAACTCAGCAATCTTGCCATACAAAGCTTTGGGAGCTTCTTCAATCCGTATAGTGCCTTTTTTAATTTGCAAACATACTTAGGATTAAGCTTGTTTATAAATCCTTCAGGTTGCTCCATATGCACTTCTCGATCTAACTCTCCATTTAGAAAACCATTTTTTACATCCATCTTCCACAAGTTTTAAGATTTGCTTGTTGCAAGAGCTAGTAAAAACATAAATAGTTACAATCTTGGCCATTGGACTAATGTTTTATTATAGTCTAGTCTATATTTTTGAGAGAATCCTCATGTTACCAAATGAGCTTTCTATCTTTCAATTGAGCCATCTAGATAGGTCTTGATCTTGTAAACCCATTTGCACAAAATGGGCGTCATATGATTAGGTTTTGGCACCAAGTCCCATGTTTGATTTTCAGTAAGAGCTTTGATCTCCTCTTCCATGGCTTTTCTCCATTCAGCTTTATATGATGCTTTCTTAAAGGATGTTGGTTCTTTTTCTTCTTCCACTACTATAACATTAACATATTTTGGTTTTTTATTTTTTACCTTGGTTGATCTTCTTAATTGTATTTATGATATGGCAAGTTGTTCTTTTGGCATCTCTATAATTGGTTATTCCTTAACATCTATCTTTTGATACACTAGTCTGCCATGACTTTTCTTGAGATTGAGATTGCATGATAAGCTCTAGACTATATTGAGTTTTTATTGACTGCTCTTCATACTTTTCATGCAATTATTCTACTTCATTGGAATGAGGAAGTGTAACATACTCTGGTGTCCACCATAATGATGTCACATCAAATACAACATTTCGTGCGACATAACACTTGCCAGTTCTAGGATCACAACATCTTTATCCTTTTTTGTGCTCATCATAGCCCACAAAGATACACCTAATTGCCTTCTTGTCAAACTTTCTATACAGATGATTAGGTATAAATACATAGCAAACATAGATAAAAACTTTAAAGTGGCTCATTATAGGTTTTATGCTCCACAATTTCTCAAATAGAGACGTAAATCCCATATTCAGTTGAGGAAGTTTGTTGATTATATGAGTTGCTGTTCTTATGCACTTTGCCCAAAATCTCTTAGGAACATTCTTGGCATGTAACATGCTTCTATATAATTCTGTAAGATGCTTGTTCTTTCTTTTTACAATACCATTTTGTTGTGGTGTCTTTGGACAAGTCAATTGTCGTCTAATCTTGCACTAAACAAAATAACTTGAGAACTCATTAGAGATGCATTCTCTCCTATTATCACTATAAAGGCACTAGATTTTGCTCCCAACTTCACTTTCAACCATTGGCTTGAATTCCTTGAATTTTGCTAGAGTTTTAGATTTTCTTTCATGAAATAAATCTAGACATACCTCGAATAATCATTAATAAATGTCACCATATAGTGCATACCATTGATTGATGACTGCTTCACTTTCCCAAACATATCTGAGTGGATCAACTCTAATGGTTGTTTGGCTCTAAATGATGACTCCTCATATGAAAGTTGGTGCGCCTTTCCATACTGACATCCAATACAAACCACATCAGTACGAACATCAAGATTAGGTAACCCTCTTAATGAGGACTTGGTCATCATCATCTTCAATTTATGATAATTGACATGTCCAAACTGTGCATGCCATAAGTTCATTGTATCATTACCTTTCTTCATCTCCACATAAGCATCTCTTACTAATAACATGTATATGGAATCTACCTTTTTTCCCTTTATTATTGGTGTGTTAACTATTTTGACTTATTGATAAACCTTGACATCTTTAGGGTCAAACACAATAAAGTTACCACAATCAATTAAATATGAAATTGATATAAGATTTTTCTTCATACCAGATGCTCTGTACACATCCTCCAACTGCACTTGTTGTTGATTTGAATATGAAGTGATCACTGTATTGCCAATTTGAGTGATTGGTAGTTACGAGTTATTTGCAGTTACCATAACTCGCTTGCCTTTGTACTCTGAAATATTATGAAGCTTGTTTCTATCTCTTGTTTTGTGACTAGAGCAACTAGAATCAAAGATCCAACACTTCTCATAATTTATTCTATAAAAACTTGAAGAATTAGATACCTGCTCCTCTTTTACTGTAGTAGCCATAAAGCTAGGGATTTCCATTATCTATGAATTGGAACACTCTTCCACTTGTATTGTTTCAACAAACAATGCTTCAATATCCTACTTTGGTTCATTCTGGTTGTGATTGCGTATTGTTGTTGCATTACTTTGGATGGTCTTCTTCTCAGACCAGCAATCTCTGGCTTAGTGTCCTTTCTTACCGCAATTGAAACACTCACCATTTTGACATCTAAAATTTTTTGATTGTTGATTGTTGTGTTGTTGCTTCTGTTGAGCCCCCTCTGATTAGACATTACCTCATGTCTTTCCTTTATTCCTACCATGGGGTTGATTCTTCTTTTTATTGGTGAAGAGTGCCACCCCTTTAGTATTCAAGGAGACTCCGGCCCTAATTTTGCTAGGGCTTCTTGACTTACCAACAAATTCTCCAACTCTTTAATTGAAGGTTGTGTGGGCTAACCTTGAATTATAGCCATGAAAATGTGGTATTGAGGTCGTAGTCCATGAATAATGATTCTCCTCATTCTATTGCTGACTATTAGGGATGCCTTATCTAGCTCAGTAATTTCTTGATGTAAGGACTTCACCTTGGTAAAATATTGACTAATTGTCATATCTTTTTGTGAGATAGACATTAGTTCATTTTCCAACAATTGAAGTCTAGCATCATTCTTCTTTGAGAACTGAGAGCAAGAGAATCTCAAGTTTCTTTTGCTGTGGTACCATCTCTAATGTGCTCCATCATCTAATCTTCAACAGTTATTTTGATGGTGAACATGGCTTTCCCAACTTTAATTCTCTGTTTTTTGAGATTTCTATTATCATCATCTAGTGGTGGCGATGTAGTCTCCATCTCATCAATAACCTCCCAGAGGTTTTGACCTTAGAAGTATGACTCCATGCAAATCCTCCACATGCTATAATTATTGTTATTTAATTTTTCAATAACAGCAGCATTACCTAATTCTGCCATAATGACTTGGATTTAGTAGCCTTGCATTTCACCAAGGAAGCATGGTTTTGAACCAATGAGCTTTACGGTTTCAAATTATGCATGTGTAAAATCTCGCCCTTACTGTAAATTAAAAAATCTTAAAAAAATCTTTTTTGATATAGAAGATTAGTTAAACTGCAACCACAAAGCAAACTAAGAATTTTAAAAAAATTTAGAACCACGGCTCTGATACCACTTTGTTAAGTTGGAGTGTATAAAATAATAAACAACATCTGAAAATGGGATAAAAAATAGTGAATAAGAAAATATTTTTACTAAAAATATTTCACTACTATAAATAACAAGAAATAAATTTTCACTCAACACTTTTGGAATAACACTCACAGTACTACCCATCACTAACACTATACATACACTACAATTGCTTTTATACTACACACTTAAACACACACCACAAGTCACTTGTGTCACTGACACTCACAATTGAATTGCTCTTACTTTATTTGTACCTCTCACAATTGTACACACACTCAAGTAATGTTGATGTTATTAAAAAAAATTAAATAATAATAATTATAGCATGTGGAGAAATTGCATGGATTTATACTTGCAAGGTTAATACCTCTGGGAGGTTATTCCTGGGATGGAGACGGCATCTCTACCACCAGATAATGATAATGGCAATCTTAGAAAATGGAGAATTAAAGTTAGGAAAGCCATGTTTGCCATCAAAATAACTATTAAAGAGGAGATGATGGAGCATATTAGAGATGCTACCACACTAAAAGAAGTTTAGGATCCTCTTATTCTGCAGTTCTCAAAGAAGAATGACACTAGACTTTAACTATTGGAAAATGAACTAATGTCTATCTCATAAAAAGATAAATCAGTATTTTACTAAGGTGAAGTCCTTATATAGAGAAATTATTAAGCTAGATGAGGCATCTAGAATAGCCAGTAATAGAATGAGGAGAATTATCATTCATGGACTACGACCTCAGCACCACAGTTTCATGGCTATAGTTCAAGGTCAACCTATATAACCTTTAATTGAAGAGTTAGAGAATTTATTGGTAAGTCAAGAAACTCTAGCAAAATAAATGGCTAGAATCTCCTTGAATACCAAAGAGGTGGTGCTCTTCACTAATAAAATACAGAATCAACCCTATGGTAAGACTGGAGGAAAGACACGAGGTAATGTCCAATCGGAGGGGGCTCAACAGAAGTAGCAACATAACAATCAATAGTCTAAAAATTTTAGATGTCAGAATGATAAGTGTTTTAACTACGATAATAAAGGACATTATGTCAGAGATCGTTGGTATAAAAAGAAGATTGTTCAAAGCAATGCAACAACAACAAGGAATCACCACCAGAATGAACTAGAGTGGGATGTTAAAGCATTGTTCGTGGAAACAATATAAGTGGAAGAGTGTTCCAATTCAGAGATAGTGGAAGTCCCTAGCTTTATTACTATCAAATAGAAGAAAAAGAGGAGTAGACATTGAGTGCTTTAGGTTCTCATAGAATCAATTATGAGATGTATTGGATCTTTAATTATGGTTATTCCAATCATATGACAGGAGATGGAAGTAAGCTTCTTAATGCTTTAAAGTATTGTAGACACCTAGTTCGATTGACCCATGATAGGGGATGAACTATGGACGCTCGATTTGATCGGCCCAAAATAAGCCCAATGATGAAAATCTAAGCAAAATGAGCTCAATAGGAAATGGGCTAAAAGCCCAAGCCTAAATCCTTTAGAAAACCCAAATCCATCAGAGAACCCAAGCTCAAGCTAATATATATATATATATATATATATATATATATATATATATATATATATATATATATATATATATATATATATATATATATATATTAAAAAAAAGGTCATTATTAAGAAAATGGTACAATAGAGATAGTCGAGCAGTAATGATAGTTACATGTGAGATATTTTAAAGCAATCAAAAGAAAAGAAAAAGGGGTATAGATTGGAGACAGGAAAGAGATTGGGAGGGAATATAGCGAGCTGGAGAGAAAAAAAAGGAGGGATAGGATGAAAAAAAGAGGAGAGAAAGAAAGGAGAGGAAGTAGAAAAAAATTAAGAGTGTAGAGAAAATAGAGGAAAGGGAGCGTGTAGAAGAAAATAGAATATAGATAAGAGGAGAAAGATTTTGCACTAGTGACTCACTTTCATTTTGAAACATTTTTTAGGGCAAACCATTTTAAAACAGTAAGTATAATTATTCATTTTTTTGTTATTTTTTGTTCTTATTTTGGTATTCTGTAAGTTTATGTTTTCAAGTTTATGTTTATTCTTTAAGTATAATTGTACTTATGTTTATGTTATTTATTCTGTTTATGTTTTGATCTACATATATAATTATAAGTTTATGTTTTGAAGTTTGGGGAAGAAGATGAATAGTAACTTGTTACTATTTTACTATTCATCAAAAGTTGTTATGTAACTCTAAATTATTTTCTGTTTTAGTCATTTTGAACAAAAAGACAAAAGGAACTTGTCTGTATATTTTTTTTTCATTTATTTGATATGATAGTTAAAATTTTACGTAGTTGAAGTTATTGTTAAGTTACTGTTGGAAATTTTGTATTATTTTTTCCCAATCGTTGCTTAATATGTGGCAAATTTACTATTTGTTGAATCAGCCTGTGTGAATAGTAACACTCATGAGGAGATTGAACCAATATGGTTAGGTTCGGTCTGATTGGTCTGGTTTGATTTTTTACACTGTTATAAATTTACATAATTTTTAGATTTGATTTTTTATATATTTTTTGGTTTGGTTTGATTTGGTTAACATTTTCAAGATTTTGTACTTAGAAAATCGGTTAACTAAATTAATCAAAATTATATATATAAATATATATATATATATATATATATATATATAATTTATCTATTTTTATTTATTTTGAAATATATTCAAATATGATTCTTTTAAAATTTAAGTGTGTATGTTTATTATTTTAATTTGCTTTATTGTATTAATATATTATTTAATTATTAGATCCATATTAATTTTGAATATATTTTTCCTTATATAATTTGTGTTTTTATGTGTTTTCTATATTTTCATATTTCATATATATATATATATAATTTATCTATTTTTATTTATTTTGAAATATATTCAAATATGATTCTTTTAAAATTTAAGTGTGTATGTTTATTATTTTAATTTACTTTATTGTATTAATATATTATTTAATAATTAGATCTATATTAATTTTGAATATATTTTTCCTTATATACTTTGTGTTTTTATGTGTTTTCTATATTTCCGTATTTCAGTCTTATTTATACAGTCATTTTATTATTTTTCTTAATTAAATATTTGCATATTTATTATCTTTATTATATTTATTTGGTTTATGAATTAACTTTGTAGTTTTCCTTTGTAAAATTTTATATATTTATGGGAGAATAATATTTTGTCTATTGCAGGAATCGTCTGAATGATTTTTAGCCATAAAATATTTATCCTATTAATATTTAGATTTTTATACTACAATTGGTTTATTTTTACTTATTTATTATTATTTTTGCATGATTAAAAGGGTTGTAATTATTTTTCCTCCCTCCTTTCTTTGTGTGCACATTATTTATTTTATTTTACTTTTAATTGTATGATGGATTGTAATCCTTAATCCTTTTCTCATATATTTGGAATGAATGATTGTAAATTATTATTATTTGTTTTATTTATGATTGAATGTTGGGCTATGAGCATGAAATTGGATTAATATGCACACTTGAACTTAATTGTAAAATTTAGAAATTGTTTTGGGAAATTTGTAATTTGCATGTAAATAAAGAAATAATTAAATAATTAAAGGTAATAAAATAAAAAACACAAACGGAGGCCAGCCGCAAGGTTGGGTGGGCATTCCAAAAGCCCATACCAAGTTTCCAAACCCAATTTTTGATAACGGCTTCTAGGAACCTCCATGGAATCTAGTTGTTGTACAATGTATCCTGGCTTTATCCAGGTGGCGACTCCATCTCCATTTTGGGCCCTAAGCCCACTTTGAATTTCCTAGAGAGCCTTGAGCTCACACAATGCTGTGGTCATTAACACTTGGGTGCGTGTCTAACCCCACCGCCTACAGTGGTGACTCTACTAGGGATAGAGAAATTGATTCCAAGGGTTTAATGTTTTATCATTTTTAATTATTTTCTTATTTCTTTTTGCATTTTTTTCATTCACGACACTTTTACACACAATATGCACTCGGTCCCCAAATAACCTGACAATAATCTTTGCATTGTTGCCTATGTTTCACTCAAACATAGTGGTGAAGTATTTGACTATTCACTCATAGCATGTACTTATCTACATTGTATGGACCCTTGATTGGGGAGACGTAATGGAGGTATATCACTATGGGAGTCGAAACTTATTGCCCGAGACTTAGCTTATATAGTGACTTAGCAACTTCCATTAAGATTTTTCCCAAATGCATGCAATTTGTGCCATATAGTGAACCTACAAATAAAGCCCAAGCCCATTGTAAATGGAGCTTATCCTAGTGGGCCTCTCATGCCTATTCGAGCCCATTTTGAGTAAACCTTGTCAAAATAGGCCTTTTATGCCTATTCTTAGCCCATTTCAAAGGGATCTTGACAAAGTAAACTCTTAATGTTGGACTTAGCCCATTAAGAATGGACTTTGGAATTATTTGAAGGAATTCTTACTTGTTTACTACGTCTTAAGAGTTATATTACATCCGTTGGTTTTGTTATCCACCGTTGATAACTAAAACCCAGAACAAAAATCCTAGGATAAAGAATTCACCAGTGAATATGCATGGAAGAGAAATAAGGGTGGAGATACCATTTGAAGAGCTTTGTCCTTTTGCCACATGTTATATGTAAATAGAATATTTATTTACCTTTTTTTCCCTTTTTTCTTTCCTTTCAATGTTTAATAAAGCCCTGCATATCATGCATGCATGCCATGCATATTTTTAATCCATGAAAATTGTAAATATAGATCCACGACAGTCTTTTACTTGGAAGCAGTCTGACACTGGTCATTTGGTTAAAATTTCAAGAGAGACAACAATGGTAGGTTTTGATTCTGAGGCTTTTGGAGATAAGTTGAAAGCAAAAATAGCCAATCAAACCTAAGTAATTATGCGAGAGATTATGGCTGAAATGAGAAGAGCAGTTAAATAGGAACCGCCAGCACCTCAACCACAACCTTTTGATCTTAATGCTGAAGACTTTAGAAGATAGGAAAGAGAGAATAATCAGGAAACTCTGATGGTGGAACCTGTAGCTAGATAGAATGTGAATGTAAATATTGTAGAGAATGTAGAAAACTAGACTAGGCTAAGGATATTGCTAAGACCATGGCTCAAATGTAGCTAATGATGAAAGAAAAGGGGATAAATGCTTTGATGAACTACATTGATCTAAGTCCAGATAAAGACGAAGACCCCCTCCCCCGAAAGTTTAAATTCCTTGATATGAAGAAGTTTACTGGGATAGAGGATCCCTATCTACACCTAAAGCAGTATGCGACCCACATAAAAACAACAGAACTAACCAAGGTACAAATTGTAAAACAATTTCCTTTATCTTTGGAAGGAGTGCCCATCATATGGTATTATGCTTTAGAGTCCTATATCCAAACTGATTGGGAAGGATTATGTGCCACATTTATTAAGTAGTATAGTCTTAACATTCAAATGGAAGCATCTTTGAGAGATTTGCAGAATGTGAAGCAAAAATTTAATAAATCCTTCACAAATTATTTGGTCAAGTAGAGAGCAAAGCTAGCACAAATGAAGCACCGGCCTGCAGAATTCGATAAGCTAGTAATAGCAATAGAAGGATGCATGCTCCCACTCTTTTAAAAATTGAAGGATTTAGGAATTCAAAATTTTAAGGTGTTGTATAAGTTTGGGGTGCAGAAAGAATTTGATCTGGCACAAGAGAAAAAGTTATTCAGTGGAAGATCTAAAAGTAGAGAAGGAATAAGATCTAGTAGTGGAAATGGGCTAAGCAGTAATGTACAGATGAACAATGTCAGACAATCCTGGAGGTTTTCCAACTTGGGAATACCCCTCTCTAAAGTCTTAGAGAAGTTAATAGAAAATAACCTATTGCACCCTTACCTAAAAGACCTCTTTTCCCAAATACTAACCCAAAGCTATACTACAAATACCATATTGGACATGATACCAATGGCTGCACTTGCCTGAAACATGAGGTTCAAGATTTAATTAATTCAGGCAAAATAATCGACCTTGAAACCAAAAAACCAAAAACCCAAAATAACCCTCTACCTAACTACCAAAATATCCCTCCACCTAATCCACACATCCTGATGATCAACACTAGCTTAACAAAGGAACAAGTTCTTAATTCCTTTGTTGATGCCATACCTACACCACCAAAATCACAACCAAAAGACTTGAACCTGAACAGTAGCCCGTAGAACCCCATGTGAATGTATGTGATATTTAGAGTTATAATGATGAAAAAGACGAAGTAGTTGATATGTGGAAGAATAATAAGGGGAAAACAACTCAATCAGTTGACAGATTAAAGAAGGGGAAAGAAGAAATTAAAATACTGAGTTGGAAAAAGAGAGAGTCAATTCAAAAGAAGAACTAGGAAAAGATGAGGAAATTAAGGAAACTACTGAGACCAAAAGAGATAAGAAAACTCTTGCTAGTATTTAGGAGCTGCTTATGAACTCTCGAGCCCATCGGGAAGCACTGGTTATGACCCTTGATCATAAGAAAATTTCCTCAACACATACTCTTGAGCAAATGGTGGATTTGTTAATAAAAAGCCCTCAAAGGAAAATTTTGTTTATAGATGATGAACTACCTTTGGAAGGAAGGGACCACAACAAAGCCTTATTCATTAAGGTTGAAGTGAAGGGGTAATTGACTTATTATGTTATGGTTGATAATGGATCTGAAGATCTTACCAAAGATGGGGCTAATAGTAGCTAATTTAAAACCATATAATATGATAATTAAGGCCTATGATGGTACGAAGAGGCTGGTTAAGGGAACTTTCAAGGCTCTGGTCAAAACTGGACCTATCGAAGTTTGGGTTAACTTGCATGTCATTAATATTCCAGTCACCTTTGCTATTCTTTTGGGGAGGCTGTGGTTTCATCCTTTGAGGGGAATACCTTTTACTGTTCATCAAAAGATTAAATTTCCACATGAGGGAAGAGTGGTCACTATAACGGTAAAAACTGAGTCAGCTGTTGCTTCTTTGAAGTTAACCCCTACTAAAATCCCAATCAGCCCAAGTTTTGAAGTTTGTGTGATCTATGAGAATGAGCTGAATCTAAGGATTATAAGTATGATGAAGAGCATGAACTTTATGCTTGGAATGGGATTACAGAAGAATCAACAATGCCCGCCTGAGTTCGTTGAACCTAAAATGCTTATTCTAAAGCACAGGGTAGGATATCCTGTAAAGGATAAGTCTAAGGAAGAGGGTAAAGTAGAGGAAAAGCCTAGGAAGAACAAAGCAAGAGCTAAGCTAAAGAAGAAGACACTTTAGGAAACCTTTGTGGAGGAAGGCACTAACTACCCCTATCAAGGAGCTTTTGAGCCTTTGATGATTAATGAAAAGTTGGTCCCCGGGTTTGAAATCTTCACTGAACATGTGAATGGGATAAAAAAATCTATTATTCAGGAGCCAATAGTAGAAGAACTGGTATTGACTCTGGGATTAGATGGGGACATTCCTATGATGGAGCTGAAAGATGTTGCTGATAAGGAAGATGAGTTTCATAGAGAGATTGCAGAGCACAGGATCCCCACGTATTCTCACATCACACTGATAAAATAGAAAAAGAGGAGATTAAGGCTAGAATGGACTCTCTTGATCAAAGAAGAAGTAGAAAAGCAGCTAAAAGCAAAGTTCTTAGAAGTGGTAGATGACACTTAGTGGCTAGCCAATATAGTTCCAGTTCCTAAAAAATATGGGAGAGTCAGGATGTACGTAGACTACAGGGATTTGAACAAGGCTTGTCCAAAGGATGATTTTCCCTACCACATATTGACACTTTGGTTAATAGTGCAGCTTCTAGTGCCATGTACTCCTTTATTATTAAAACCCGAGTTTTTAAATGTTTTTATATTATATTGGGATATGCAGTATTAATAAATTTTAAAGATATACATTTGATTATTTAATTATTTTATGAATAATTAATGTTATTTTATGTTTATTTAAAATTTTCTACATAAAAATTATCCTGAAACCTATTATTTTGGAAAATAATATTTAAATAATATTTTATTGTTTAATGTTATTATATTTTACTAATTTATATTGTTTCATGCATTATCATTATTGTATGTATTATTGTATATATATATACATGCATATATATTTAGGGTTATTTTTTTTATGAATGTGTTATTTATATATATATATATGTGTGTGTGTGTGTGTGTGTGTGTGTATATATATATATATATATATATAAGAAACTCATCTTCAACCTCCCGAAATCGTTCCTTCCCCCTCACCTCATGCTGCAACGCCAATCACAGGCCGTTGGTGTGCCTCCTAGAGTGCCATCTCCCTCTCCAGCTGCTCTGCCACCTTCCTCCACCTTCTCTGGCGCCGTTTTAGCCCTTTTTGGTCGAGAAACCCGAAACACTTCCCTTCGCCGTTCATCGACTTTCTGACCATCGTTTTCAACACCGTCAGTCTCTTTCCCTTCCCTGAGCATCGGTGAGTGTGTCTCTAAGCTTGGTTTCACTTGGTTTGGCCTAGATTTTGGTGGTGAATGATTTCTTCATTTCGACCACTTTTTTTTTGAATTTTTTTAGCTTGATTTCTTGTGATTCATGAGAAATTACTTCACAAATGTTGTTTCCCTTCACTTAATCTATACTTTGGAATTTTTTTGAAATTTTTGGAATTTATTTTGATTTTTGTGAATTTTTTATCATTTTATTAATATTTTCTAATTTTCATAAATTAATTAAAGAAATTGTGAAATTGTGAATTTTAGTGTTTATGGTGGTTGAAATTAATTTTAGAATTTAATTTATAATTTTTGTGATTTTTGTCTAATTAATATAATTTTATTTAGTTTATGTGAATTTTGGAAATATAGGTTTTATATGTGTTTGGTTAAAATTAATTGGTTAATTGAGTATAATTTTTGATTTTATTGAATTATATGTTGAGAAAATATTTTTAGAATAATTATATAATTTTTATTGAATTTTTGAGTAATTATAGTATATTATGTGAATTTTTATATACTAGGGGTATTTTGGTAATTTGGTAGTAATTTTAGTTGAATATTAAGTTTAATTGGTTTTAATAATTATTTGAAGAATAAAAATGATTTTTATAAATTATTTTTTTATTTTTAACTAATTAATACTAATTTTGGAAAATTATTTTCAAATTATATATAATATACTATTTTTGTAAATAAATGGGTTTTTAGTAATTTTTTGTATGTTTTTGGCCTAATTAAGTAATTTGGATTTATGAAACGAATTTTCATTAATATTGGTGTATTTATCGAGAATTATCTATTTTTAATAATATTATATTAATATTAGAGTTTTTAAGTAATTACGGGTAAAATAATTACTTTTGATGTTTAAATATTTAATTTGTTATATTTTGGTAAAAATGGTATTTTTGGTATTTATGGAATTTAAATATATTTTGTGTATATTTTGTGAATTGTGAACCTCGGTTGACGGAATTTCCAGTTTGAGGTCCAACCGAGGAGTTTTGTAAATTGTATTTCGAAGTATGTTTTCTTGCAGGATCGACTCTACTTTTTAAGTAGAGAGATGTCTATTTTATAGAGGAGGTTCTGCCGAATTTTCAATAGAATTCTCGTAAAACCTGACACTCAGTCAAATTCCTATTCTTTGTCTATATCTAGAATTCTAGATCGAGTTTCTAGAAATTAAGTTAGATTTATTCTAATTTTTTGTTATTATTTTATTTATTAGTTGCACCGAGACCGAGGCCTAGTGGACCAAGCCCGTTAGACCCATCTCGTGGAGCGCACAACTGTGAGTTATTATAATGTATATGCGTTGCTTAGGGTGCATGTTTTAGAAATTCTATATTTTAAACATAAGTTTTTGCATAATTGACTATTTGAATATTTAGATATATTTTAGGTATACTTTTAGTATATTTTTGGTATATTATAAAATAAATACATGTTTCTCTTTTCAACTAAATATGGCTTATTTTAAAATATATTATTAACCGAGTTTAATATGTTTTGTAATATATTTGAGTTGATTATAAGTATATATACCTGAAATATACTTAGTTTATTTTAGGTATATTTTTGGTATATATATGATATATTTATTTATTTTAAATATCACTATGCATCATTTATTTTCTGGAATGTATATTTTATATTAAAACGAAGGATATCGATAAAACGTGCTTTCTAGTGGGCAGCACTAGGACCGAGTACGTACTGGTATGATAGTAGATTCTAGGTTAAATTACTAACCTATTGGTGGATTATGACTTGTTGATTGATCTGATTGATATGAGATGTGATTGAGAGTGTGATTGTTGGAGCTCGGTTGACCAAGTGTCTCGAGGCCAATCACACTGATATTCAAACTACTGGAGCTCGGTTGACTTAGTGTTTCAGGGCCAGTCTACTGTCCAGTTGGACTAAGTGAATTATTTGGAACTAAGTGGGCTTGTATGGCTTAAGTGAGTTCTATTGATATTTAAGGTTGCGAAAATATAGGGTTCTATTTGACCCTTCATAAACCGATGGTTTTCAGTATTTAAAATGATTTTTGTTGCATCTGCGTGTATTTGCATGTATATATATTTATTATATATATTATTGAGTGTCTGCATTTGGCATTTAGTTATGCATGTATATATATTATAATAATTCACTCAGTAGGTTTGACTCCTCTCTATTGATATTTTTCAGGAAAGTGTTCATCTTTAGACCTCAATAGTAGACCTATCCGCCAGATTTCTTTCGCTCTGGCTTTATTATCTAAATCACTTACTTGAGTTTTATTTTGTACTCTAGACACTGTAGTAGTGATTATACTTTAATCTGTTGTGAGTTGTATTTATATTTATACTTGTATGAGATTTTAAATTTTGAGTGTTACTCTGAAAGTTTTGTACATAAAGATTTCTATTTATATATAAGATGTTATTTATGTTATTAAAGTGAGCTGAGAAATTATTATTTTATATTTGAGATTTAATTCCCGCTGCACAAATAATTTATTTATTATATTATATTGCATGTTTTTATTTTTAAGGCTTGCTACAAGTTTCAGATTCAAAAGAGTTCCCGTTCCCTAACGCCGGTCATGGCCCCCTGTTTTGGGTTATGACATTTTTGGATGGCTTTTCAGGATACAACTAGATTATGATGGCCATGATCCATAAGCTAAAGACTTCTTTCACCATGGAATGGGGTGTTTATTACTATATGATTATGCCTTTTGGGTTAAAAAATATAGGAGCCACTTATTAGAGGATGGCTACCACCGTGTTACATGACATGATTCATAAGGAGATAGAGGTATATGTGGATAACATAATGGTAAAGTCTCCAACCAGAGAGGGGCACTTCGATGCTCTAGACTAATTCCTGGCGAGAGCTGAAAAGTATAAGCTCAGGTTGAATCCAAAGAAGTGTGTTTTTGGGGTAACCTCCAGAAAGCTGTTAGAGCATATTGTTAGTTAAAGAGGCATAGAGGTGGATCCAGATAAAGTGAGAGTGATCAGAGAGATGTTTGCACCGAAGAATAAGAAAGAAGTCAAAGGATTCATTGGTTGGTTATAATACATTAGTAGGTTCATAGCTAAGTTGACCATCATCCATAAGCCGATCTTCAAGCTCTTAAAGAAGAACTAGCCAATCCTCGAGGATGACAAGTGTCAGTAAGGCTTTGAAATTATTAAGCAGTATTAATGAATCCCCCAGTCTTGTAGCCATCGAGGCCAAGTAAGCCCCTAGTTCTGTACTTGTCGATAGAGAGGGGCGTGATTGATACAATATTAGCTTAGGAAGGGGAAGGAAAAGTTAAGCATGTTGTGTATTATCAGAGTAAGAAGCTTCTACCATATAAAGCCAAATATAGTATAGTAGAAAGAACATGCTTGGCTTTAATTTAGGCAACGAATAAGCTTCGACATTATTTCCAGTCTTATAAAATCCAAGCAGTCTCTAAGCGTGACCCTCTCAGATATCTCCAGCAGACCCCATCACTTATAGGGAAATTAGCCAGATGGTTAGTCTTGCTTACTAAGTTTGATATAGATTATGTGGCTAAGAAGGTCATAAAAGGAAGAGTTGTGGCTGACTTTTTAGCTCATAATTCGGTAGATGATGGACAAGAATGAGAGTTGGAATTCCCAGATGAGTACTTAGGGGTAATAAAGATCAAGACCTAAAAAATGTACTTTAATGGGGTAGTTAATAATAGAAGAGTAGACATTGGTGTGATCCTCGTTTCGCTAGAAGGAGAAATGGTTTCAATGGCAAAGAGATTGGAATTTGAAATCACCAATAATCAAACTAAATATAAAGCCTACATCTTTAGTCTAGAAGCATTTAGAAATGTAGGGATAGAAGAGGATATAGTGTACGAAGATTCAATGCTGGTAGTGAAAATAGATCTCCAAAGAATGAGAAGTAAGAAAGATAAGGTAAGACTGTACTAGGACTATTCAACCATGATTATGTTATCTTCTAGCCAATACAGATTCATGCACTTACTACGAGAAGAGAATTAGATGGTAGATGCTTTGGCTACTCTGGCTTCGACATGGGAAGGAGGGAGACAAACGGAAGTGAAGCCTCTCATTTTGGTAAAATCATGAACTCCTTGCTATGATGACATCAGAATAATGTCAATCGACCCCATAGAAAAGCCCTAGTTTTATAAGCTACAATAATATCTTAAAATGGGGCAACTCCTCAATAATGTCAATAAAAAAAAAGATGTCACTAAGGATGCTATCTTGGCTGTTCATAAGTCATAATAGGATTTTGTACAAGAGAATGCCAACTAAAGTGCATATGAGATGTGTTAAAAAGGATGAGGAATAAAAAATCATGGAAGCAGTTCATGAGGGTGTGTGAGGGTCGCATATGAATGGAGCAGTCCTTGCTAAGAAGATAACTCATTAGGGATATTTCTAGCTGACCATGGAAGCAGATTGTGTGAAGTATGTGAAAAAGTGCCATAACTGCCAAGTGTATGGTGATGTGAGCCATTTACCTTCTACGGAACTCCAGGGATCAACTTCTCTATGGCGCTTCGCCATCTGGGGAATTGTTATCATTGGAGAGATAAGGCTGAAGGCATCCAACAGTCATCATTTTATTATAGTAACAATCAACTACTTTTCTAAGTGGGTTAAAGTAGAATCATTCATGACTATTGAAGCAAAATACATGGCAATTTTTATAGAAAAGAATATAATATGTAGGTATAGGTTGCCTCATCATGTCATCATTGATAATGGTGTTCAGTTTAGGGTGGAGACGGCCACTTTGTTGGTGGACTATAAGATTGAACATCACAGATCATCTCCTTACAAATCATAAGAAAATGTAGTAGTAGAAGCAGCAAATAAGAATGTGAAGAGAATCCTAGCTAAGATATTAGAGAATTACAAAGATTGGGCAAGCTACTTACAATTTGCATTATGGGGTTATAGGACCACTGCTAGAACATTAACGGGAGCTACTCTGTATTCTCTGGTATATGGATGTGAAGTTATGTTGCCTATTGAGGTTGAGATTTAGTCATTGAGGGTTCTCCTAAAGTCTAGAATCCCTAAGTATCAATGGGTTGAAAGCTGATTGGCACAGCTAATTCTACTAAATGAAAAGAGAATAAAAGCCATGTATCACTCTCAATTGTACCAGAAAAGGATAGCCTGGGTGTAGGCGGCGGGGTTCAGTGCATGTCTAAGATTTTAGCAACCGTGACACTGTTTGAGCTCAGGGCTCTAGAGAATACACTAACCACTATCACAAAGACATGGCGTGGAGATGAGGAGTCGCCACCTAGGGTAATAACTAGGACAAATCGAAAAGGTGGTACTCGATTCCCTAAAAGAAAGCTAGCACCATAACCAAAAGATTTTGGATACAGAATACCAACTTCTTTCAGTTTTTTGTTCATTTAGAATTACTTTATGAATTATTATCTTATTCTCTATTTACATGCAATTTCATATAAACCCAAAAAATAATCAACTCCAAGGCAAACTAGTCATGAACTATACAAGTAAATAATGCATTCCATAAATTACATAATCTCTAAGTTAGTCTAATCTACATGGATTTTAAATAAATGAGTTAAATCTACATGTTTTAAATTATAAGTGAACCTAAAGACCTAATTCCTTTTGATTTTAATTAAATGAATCTAAGTCTATTAATTTTAATTCTCAATATGAGCTTAAATCTACAAATTATGGAATATTTAAATTAGCGGGCCTAATTCTACATATTTTAATTATAAGGTGATATTAAATCTACAAATTATGAATAAAAGGGGCTTAAAATAAATGGGCTAAGTCTAAATTAATTAAATTAAATTAGGTGAGCCTATGTCTAATGAACTAAATGGGCCTAAGGATATTTCTAACCTAAAATCTAATTAATTATGGACCTAAAAATATATTTTAATTAATTAAACCTAATTAATTATTCAATGAGATGGGTTAAAAGAATTACCTAAACTTAAATAAATAAATCAAGACCTAAAGTGGGCTTAAGGCCTAAAAAACATAAAAATAATAAATAAGCCCAAAAACAAATAAAAACATAAAAGAAACAATTAAATAAAATCAAACAAATAATTTAAATTAATCCTTACTAAAACCTTAATTTTTATTAACATGCAACCTAAATTAATCTACTTCCTCCATTGATTTTAAATAATTACCTAATTAAAACCTAATTTTACTAACCAATTAAATAAAAAATAAACAAACAACCATACATGTAATTTTATTACTCCCACTGTTGGGGCTATTACATTAATTCATAAAACAATTAATAAAATAAAAATAAAGAATAAAATAAAGATAAAGACAATAAAATCTCTATAAGACTTTATTCATAGTCTTCCATGGACTTCTCATGAATTCATCCCCCACATGATCACCATGCGTTTTCCTCCATAATCACCATAAAAATAAGATAAAATAATGATTAATGAATAAATTATGATAATAACTTGAAAGAATAATAATAACAAAAATAATATAAAATAAACAAACAAACAAACAAATAAATAAATAAATAATAGAAGAAGATGATATGATTATGAATGATTTAGGGTACTCCTCATATTGGTAGTTCACCATTCTTGATAAATCTTCGAATCTTGCCCTTCAAAAAATTCTCTACGAATCTTGAATTAATTGTTAATAAAAAGAATTTTTGTAAAAAAATTCAAAAGAAAATCATGTTTCCTTCTTCCTCCCTTTTCTTCTCTTTCTTTTTTTCTTTTTTTCTTTTCCACGGCCTTTTTCCTCCCTTCTCTTTATATAGTGGAACTAGGAAGCCTACCTCCAATCCTAATGTGATTTTAATTCCTAAAGTATAAGATTAATACTTAAAATTATATTTAGAAATTTTAAACTAGTTAGGATTGAATTAATTAGGAATTTTAAAGTAATTAAAACTGAATTAAAAATAGAAAATAGAGACGGAAGAATTCAATTCCGACCGGAATTGTGTAATTCTGAACGAAATTATACAATCTCGATATGAATTGGTGTAATTTCGATCGAAATTATGTAATTCCAACCGGAATTACATAATTGCAACTGAAATTACATAATTTCGGTCGGAATTATGAAATTTTGATATTTTTTTAACATTTAATTACAAAAAGGCCCCTAGAAGAATTTAAAATTTTCAATTAGGTCCTAAAAAACCTTGCAATTTAGTCCTTGAAAACATTAAATCCTTCCTTTAAAAGCTGCATTTAAGCCTTTAGAATTTTAAAGATTAAGTATTGAAGATATCTTCATCATTGGAGTCCTTTGCTGCATTCATAACACATTATCCCAAAATTGGGTGTCTACATTTGCCTCCCTTTGTCGCTATTTGCTATTTGCTTGACAAATTGCAGCAAAGCAAAATAGCACCTAATTTCTAAATTGAAAGTTAGGATACTTACCTGCTCCTTGAAGCTTATACTTATGAATTTGCTATACTCAAACGTACAACGTTTCAAATGACATATCATACTCGGTTGTATGATATTGATTATACTCAGTCGTATAACCTTAGGTGAATAAAACACATTGTACTCGATCGTACAATGTTTAACTATACTCGGACGTATAGCATTGAATTGAAAAATTACATCATACTCGGTCGTATGATGCCGATTATACTCGGTTGTATAATCGATTAAGGATACATTGCACTCGGTCGTACAATGCCAACTACACTCGGTCGTATAGTCTGTTTTGAAAAGGAACATTACACTTGTGTCACGACCCAAAACAAGGGCCATGACCGGCGCTAGGGAACGGGAATTCTTTCGAATCCGGAACCCGTAGCAAGCCTAAAAATAAAATAAATCATGCAATAACAACAATAATCATGTAATATGCAGCGGAAATAAAAATCATAATATCATAATATTATTCACATCAACTGGATTTAAATCAAATCTTATCTCATAGATATATAATCTTTAAATACAAATCCAGTTTCAATATAATACATCTCTTTAAATAAAATACATGAAATCCAATACTTTAATTCACGACTACTGCAGTGTCTAGATAAAATAAATAAGACTCAAGTAGATAATTTACACAAAGAAGCCGGGGCGGAAGAAATCCGGCGTATCGACCTGCTACTGAGGTCTGAAGAAGTTGACTCTCCTGAAAAATAGTCAACGGAGGGGAGTCAGACCTCACTGAGTTAATTACTATAATATATATACATACACTAAATGATAATGCATACAGTCAACGATATATATCTACTATGTATATATACAGGCAAATACACACAGATGCAATAAAATCATTTTATATATTTTATCTGAAAATCGTCTTTTATGAAGGATCACATAGAACCCTAGAATATCGCAACCTCAGAAATAGTGTTAGACAACACTCTAGCCATACAGGCTCACTGAATCCAAATATATCCACTTAATCCATTTGGACAGTAGACTGGCCCTGAGACACTAAGTCAACCGAGCTCCAGTAGTCTGACTGCCAGTGTGATTGGCCCCGAGACACTTGGTCAACCGAGCTCCAGCAATCACACCCCAAACCACATCTCACACATCAAATAATCATAATCAATCAATATCCACAAATAGTTAGTAATATAGCCTAATACTATAGGCGTACCAGTACGTACTCGGTCTTAGTGCTGCCCACTAGGTAGCACGTTCTATCGATATCCTTCATTAATAATATAAATCATTCATTCACAAATACATGATGCATGAATTTAAATAAAACAACAATATAAACCATATATATACTGGAAATATACCAAAAGTAAACCAGGTATATTTTGAGTATATATATGTCAAATGAATTCAATCAAATTATAAATTAAGTTGAAAATATATTTAAAAACATTTTAAATATATTTTATTTACAAAACATGTATATAATTTAATATATACTAAAATAAACCAAAAATATACCAAAAATATACTTGAATACAAATCACATTATTTATGCATATTTAGTCAAAATGAAACATGTATTTCTAAAATCATGCATCCTAAAGCACATATATATAAAATAGTAACTCACCTAGTGCGCTCCACGAGACGGGTCCGACGGATCTAGTCCACTAGCCCTTGGTCTCGGCGCAACTAAACAAGAAATAATTAACCGACATCAGAATAAACCTAACAGAAATCCTAGAATTCGATCTAGAGTATTTAAATACGGGAACAGAATTAGGGTTCGACTGGACATCACGTTTTACGAGAATTCTACCAAAAATTCGGCAGAACCTCCCCTGTAAAACGGACATCTCTCTACTCAAAAGAGTAGAGCTGACCCTGCAAAGAAACACACTTCGAAAAACTACACAAGGCACAATCAAAATTCCACGGTCGGACTCCAAACTACAGTCCACCGACCGGGGTCCACAAACACAGAATAATTCCGAAAATACCAAAAATATCCTTAAATCACAGAAATACATTTTATAGGTAGAAATTACATAATTAACTTTGAAACACTGTAAAAACCGACAAAAACTCATTTTATTAGAAAAATCGTATATTATATATATAATTGAAAATAATTTACGAAAAATAGTTTTAATTAGTTAAAAATACCAAATAATTTGTAGAAATCATTTTTGTACCTTAAATAACTATTAAAACCAATTAAATTACATTTTTAGCCAATTTAGGGTAAAATTACCAAAATACCCCTATATATATAAATATACTTAAATTACTTCAAAAATTCACCAAAAATCATACAATTATCCAAAATTAATTTTCTCAACATATTTATCAATAATATCAATAATTAAACTCAATTATCCAATTAATTTTAAATAAAAACACATTTAACCTAATTTTCTCAAATTCACATAAACTTCAATAATTCAAAATAAATACATAATAATTCATAAAAATTCCAAATAAATTCCTATAATTCATTTCAACACTTAATTTAACCATAAACCCCAATTTCACAATTTAAATAATTAATTTTCAAAAATTAGAAAATAATATTAAAATATTCAAAAATACCCAAAAATCCAAAAAATCTCCAAAAATTCTACAAAAATTCATACATGTATATTAAGCTACTAGGATCAACATTTGTGAAGGGAGTTTTCATGAATCAATCAATTTGAAGCTCAAAAAAATCAAAAACCCTAATGTGACCGAAATCAAAAATTCAAAACCTAACCAATTCTAGACCAATTCAGCTCAAACCAAAGCTAGAATCATACTCACCAGACCTCAAGGAGTCGATGAAGACCGGCGGTGTCGAAAACGGTGGCCGGAGGAGGGAGAAACGGCAAAGGGACGATTTCGGCCAAAAGAGGAAGAATGGAGCTGCCGGCGCTGGGGAAGGGTGCTGCTGGCGACGGGGGACGGCTGGGAATGGCGGTGGCAAGCCGGGAGGCACACCGACGGTAGGTGGCCGGAGTTGCAGCGGGAGGGAAGGAAGAATGGTGATGGTCGGGCGCGGGAGAAAAGAAAAGAAGAAGAAGAAGAAAAAAAAAAGAAAAAGAAAGAAAAGAAAAGAAAAAAGAAAAGAAAAAGAAAAAAAAGGAAAAAGAAAAAGAAAAACTAAAATAAAATAATTAAATAATAATAAAATAATAATAAATAAAAATTTTAATAATTTAATAATAAATAAAATAATTAAATAACAATAAATAAATAAATAAATAATAAAATATTAGGGTAATATATATTAAACCCTAATTAAATAAATATTCACACACATAGTCTTTATTTAGTAATTTAAAAATACGTATGAGTTCATGCAAGTCCGAAAATACATTTAAAATAATTAATAATACATTGTTTACGTGAAAATTTCCCCGAAAATGCAAGTCCCGGAAAAATTTTACGTAAAACACTGTAAATAATACACAGTAATTAAAATAGGTTTAAAATACATATCAACTCGTGAAAATATCATAATATATATACAAAAATTATTGACACTACATATCCCGGTACAGTGTAAAAATATGTAAAAACACGGGATATTACAACTTGGTTGTATGATGCTAATTATACTCAGTCGTATAATCGATTGAAGATACATTGCACTCGGTCATACAATGCTGACTACACTCGGTCGTATAGTCTGTTTTGAAAAAAGGCATCACACTCGGTCATGTGATGCTGATTACACTTGGTTGTATAATCGATTGAAGATACATTGCACTTTATCGTACAATGCCAACTACACTTGATCATATAGTCTGATTTGAAAAAAGGCATCACACGAACGGTCGTATAATCGATTGAAGATACATTGCACTCAGTCGTACAATGCCGACTACACTCAGTTGTGTAGTCTGATTTGAAAAAAGGCATCACCCTCGGTCATATGATGTCGATTGATTATGCGATTATGCTGCAATCCATAATTGCTCACTATTAACTGTAACCCTTCCATTGCTCACTTTCAATGCTACAGTCCATAATTGCTCATGCGATTAGCTACAACCCTTTCATTGCTCACTGATGATGCTGCAGTCCAAAACTGCCCGCGATTAGCTGCAACCCTTTCGTTGCTCACTGATGATGCTACAGTCCAAAACTGCTCGTGATTAGTTGTAACCCTTTCGTTGCTCACTGATGATGTTGTAGTCCAAAACTGCTCGCGATTAGCTGCAACCCTTTTATTGCTCATTGATGATGCTGTAATCCATAATTGTTTGCGATTAGCTGCAACCCTTTCATTGCTCACTGATGATGCTACAATCCATAATTGCTTGCGATTAGCTGCAACCCTTTCATTGCTCACTTTTGATGATGCTACAGTCTATAACTGTTCGCTGATTTTTATCTTTAGTTGTTTGAGTCTAATGCTTTGGATTTTTTATGCTGACTAATTAGTACTTTTATTGACTGACTTTGAATTTTGCTGTGTTGATTGACTTTCCAAGTTGAGTATACCCCCTTCTGGATTTGAAATTCCTACAGAATTGTTGAAGTTAGTTTTAACAAGATGAATGCACAAAAGTACATTATTATTTTGAAAATTTATAAGAAAATTCATCACTTTGCACGAGATAACATATACTTAACCAATCTCCTTAATTTTGATCCTCATGACTACCATTTATTTACCATTCGCAAAGGGCAGAGGCATCGTGAACCATTTTATACTAAGAGCATATTTTTTACCAAGTGAAAAGCTTACTTCCTCACCTAAATTCAGAAAGAATCTACTAGAAAAAACTTATGGTATTTGAGCATAAATGGATCAAATTCTAAGTATCAAAACAGTCTTTGAATTATTTTTGTACTTTTCTTCCTTATCCAAGTATTCCCCACCTTTCTCATATTACTCAGTATGGATACCGTTGGAAAGGTCCTTTGGATACTCATACTCATATAGAGCATTGGAGTAAATAAAGCAATTTTTGGCATGGTCCTCTTTTAGTATTCCCCTGCCTTTCTTGTATTACTCAGCATGGATACCGCCAAAGGTTTTATGTTGATACTCTTACTCATTTCTAAGCATTGGAGTAAATTATGCTTGCTCTTTTTTCTATTCTCCTCTTAGTATTCCCCCGCCTTTCTTGCATTACTCAATGTGGATACCGTCAAAGGATTTTGTACTCATACTCATTTCTGAGCATTAGAGTAGATTACATGCATATTTATCATTCACAAAACTGAAATAATACCCTAAGATTCAATCAATTTATACCAAAAGTCCACAGATTTTGCCTTTGTATGTTCTTCCCCTCGTTTGGGTGCAAAGCAAGCATTAAATTGACTAGAATTTAGAAATTGTTAGCATAGAACTTTCAACAAGACATTTGAATTCTACGAGGCTAATAAAAGAAAGCCACTATGATCAAAAGTCATAAGATAGGCTTTTTGCACATGATCTCATGAAGTGGATGAATTTACTTTCAATTTGTGAATTTTATAATTGAGATGGTTCTTTATTACAGAATCAAAGGAGATAGAGTTGTACTACTTCCCTTTGGTATTTATTAGGGTGTTTTGTCATACAGGGTGAGGTTTTGATGAGTGATTGGCATTTGCTATCTCGCCCATTATTATTGATGTATCAGTTCCTTTTCCCTTCTTCGTTCTTTTTTCTTTTCCCTGCACAAAATACCATAAGTTAGTATGGCCTATTTGCTAGTAAAAAAATTATCAAAATGCAATGTTATTCTTTTGCATTCTTCTATTTCATTGTGGTGATGATGTCTCCGATCACAGGGTCGTGATGCTCCACCATCGAAGTTGTGGCTTTATCCCATTGATGCTATGGTAGAAGGCTTCATTTCTCTTCCCAACATTTCCTACAAAAGAAAAGATTTAGGAGTTAGAGGTTTTTATTTTATAATCAAAGAAGTTTTTAAAGTGCATTCGTCTTAAGTTTTGAGTGCATTTTTCCCTTTTTAGGGTCAAGCACATGTATCACTAGCATATTAAATCTGAGGAGCTTGAGCATCCTATCTAGCCTCTTGAAGTTTCCAGGATAATGCTTCTTGGTAGTGTCACTCCTCTTATTTTCATTCTTTCAAATGTTTTACATATGGATACTCTGACTACTTTCCTATTCTTCCAACACTAATTTCAAATGTTAGTAGCAGAGTATTTGCACGATCTTGTCTAGGCTCAAAGGCTTTTATTATACAAAACAAGTGTTTCACAAAATATGTATGCAAGTGTATGCATGCTATATATGATATGCATAATCCTAATAGGTCTCCTGTTTGGAATAGAGCCACTCATCAATAGCCTATCAATTTGAGCGTTGAATGATTCGCTGTTGGTACTTATGATGTTGAAGCTTCTGATACAATTCATTAAACTAATTACTAGGCTAACAAGTAGGGTCCATGGCTTTACAATAGAGCTTGTGATTGACTGATGCACTGTTGAAATTTTCTTTTTGTTACTCTTTTTGCTATATAATGATTGAGGTATTAGCTCTTACACTTCAGCATCCATCTTCGCTCTTTAAATGCAGATATAATTTGCCCCTTGAGTTGTATTTTTCCCCTAGTTCCATTCTAGATTCATTTATACTATTCTAGCAGTCCTTTTTCATTTTTATGTGCAAGAGACCCAATTCGTTCACTGCTGTTGGTGATCCTTTGACTTATTAAGCCTATTAGTTGCAATCTCATGCATTGAAGATGTAGAGGAATGGGCAAACTGACCGAAGTGAGTTCTTAAAGATGAAATCAACTGGACTTGCACTTTAAAGAACTCTTGAGCAGAATATAAAGCTTGATGTTGATGTGATGATTGATGACAGTTACAATGTATAGGTTGCAAAGTAAGTTACTGAGCCGCCCGAATTCTCAAGGTATAAGGGAATGCTACGCTTACAAGGAAAATTATAAAAAGGTGGTAAAAAGAAAACATAACTAAAATAGTGATCTCATAGCTCTGATTTTAGCTTTCATCATGTATTGTCTTACTTATGCAGTATGATAAAGACGAATATGCAATATTGAACAAAAATCTCCAATTCAATTTTACTCATTCATTAGGGTAAAAATGAGAACATTCATTACATCACATGACATAACTCTTATAATCAATTAATCCTGAATTTTTTGCTCTAATTTTTCACTTTACTGTTCTTTTTCTTTTTCTCTCTATTTATTTTTCTTCTTTTTTTTATCATTCTTCTTATTTTTCCTCAGATTTTTTTCTCTTTAGAAGTTATGTCATATGATATAAGACTATTCTTTAAGCTTACATTTGTGCCCATACTGAATGAATCTAATTAGATTAAATTTTTGTCAAACATGCAGATGCGATCAATATCATAATGCATAGTACCATTAGGATGCATATTACATAAGTGAGCATAATCAGAATTTATATCATCAGTCACAAGTTATAAGGAAAGTAAATTTTTTTAAAGAAGACAATGAGAAAATTTATTTCCTATTTTAGATGCTAAGGATGCTAAGTCTTATGGTGGTTGTCCTTTAGGTGGTTGACATAATAGTTATTCTTGCATTTCCTCATCATTGTTGTCCTGCACCAGGTTCTCAACAATCCATGCCTTGTAGATCCTACTCCCATTCACACCAGGCATATTGACAGGCTCCTTTGCACTGAGGTAATACTTTCCATATCCTTTTTTGATGAAACTCTCATTTAGTGGTTTTGCTTTCTTTCCATCCTTCCATACTTCCACTTTATGTGTTTTGTTGTCTTGCATCTTCTCATCATCAAAGTCCTCACCCCATCCTGTACGTATAATTGACTCGAAGGGTATGTTAAAAGAAGGTGGTTTAGTGTAAAACACCTTATAGTCAAACTTGCCTGAGGGCTGACCTAGCAAATCTTCAACTCGCTCCACATCTTTAGGGGCATTAGGAGATTTCTCATTAGTTTTAAAGTCTAGTTCCTCAAAGGAGTTTAGCACTTCTTTCTCGCTTACTCCTGAGTTAATCATCATAGTTGTTGGAGATGGCATGTTTCAGTAGTTTAGGAAAGGATTGCTTCTAGTGCTTGGGTTTTCAAGATCTGTGATTTTTCCAGAGTCTATAAGGTTTTGGATTTCATATTTGAGGTGGATGCAGTTATCTGTGGAGAGTTGGAGGTTTTTATGGAATTTGCAGTGTTTATTTGAGTTATAGCCTGGGACATTTGGATTTGGTAGGTTTAAAGTAGGTAAAAGTTAAGCCCTTTTCTATTAGGCACTCTAGGACTTTTGACAAAGGTTGGTTAAAATTTGAGAACCTCCTTGGTTTTTGAACAGCATGGACTCCTACAACCTGGCTAGTGCTTCCTTGCTGTATGCCCCCCAGTTGGGCAGCTTCTTGCTCTGGTGTTCCCAGTAGCCTTCTTTTTCTCATTTTCAATCTCTTAAGCCTATAACCCATCATCATAAAGGTCCACAAACATCTTAGGGTTCATCATTTGCAATATCTCCACTATGATAGGTGACACATTTCAAACTATCATCCTAACCTGATCCTTCTCTGCCAATTTATTCTTCATCATTCCTGCCTTATTCATGAACCTAGTCAGAAAATCTAAAAATGATTCATTGGGCTTCTGCTTGGTTAGTTCCAGATCTCTTATAGACACCTCAAGCCTAGTATTGTAGTCATATTGCTTTAGAAAAGCAGTACACAACTCCCTCCAATCTGCTCAGATAGACTTCTCTAACTCATGATACCAGTTAACGGCCATACCCTTTAAGGATAGTACAAACAGCTTAGTAACCACAGCTAAAGGAGCCTTAGTATTACTTATAGTAGTTGTGTATTGACTGAGATGAATCCTCAGGTCCCTAGTACCATCAAACTTCTGTAGTTGTGGCATTTTGAATTTGTCAGGTAGCCTGTCTTCCTCAAATTGCATCACATCATCAAAGTCAAAAGGGTATCCTAGGCCTTGTCCCCTCATCAACTCCTCCATCTTAGACATCTTCTGAGTTAATGCCTTCATCTGTCTGGATTCTAACTCTTGAACTTGCTCAAGTGATTCCTTTTTTGCTTTTTCAACCATGTAACTCTCAACATCGTTGAGTTTCATTTCTCCAACATTTTCAGGTAGTGGACCCATAGCAGGTGGGTTGGCCGCATGTGGCACAGTAGCAGGAGGTGGTGGCATCAGTCCTACTAGAGCTTGTCTTAACTCGTCTTGCATCATTGCTCTCATATCATCCATCAGTGCTCCTTTGACATATTCCAGGGTCCAGTTTCCTCTCTATTGTTATTCCATTCTTTCGGTTTGTTGTGTAGCTTCTAAGTAGAGTGGATTAATGGGGCTCTTGTCCATCCTGCTAAGGATCTCTTTTGCGATCGATTGGGGACTTAAATTAGTTCTCACCAGTTTGCCATCTTTTGGACTCCAAACACAGGAAGACCCGGATGAATCTATGATGGCTACATGAAAAATTATTAGTATGATGCATGAGATGCATGTATTCATGACGCAGGTGCTATGCAACAAGTAGCAAGTAACAAGTTAAGTATATATACATCCTTCCAACCTTATTCCTCCTGCTCACGTATTCGATGGCGAGTCACTTTTCCTAGGATTTTTTGCCTTGGTCTTAATATCAATAGGGGATATCAGGGACCGACGTGCATGCCAAATCTCTCAAAGCAATAGAAGCACAGAAACAACATTTCTAGGTGTAAAAGATTAGCCCAATCTTTATTAACCTAAACAGGCTTCTAAAGTATAGGCTTGGGCCTTTACAAATAGGAATACCTCATGGCAACATTCATAAGCAATTCAGGTAGATCCTAGGGGAAATAACTAAGCCATTATATGTGGTTAGGGTTTGGTAAAAAGGTCAAGGTTCCCTTAGCAAGATGCTCTTCATTATGGACTTTGAGTTACAGGCCAAGGTCAGAATGGCCCAACATCCTTTGCAAACTCGAGAGAAGACTACCCCCCCTTAAGACTTGTGTTACAGGCTCTGGTCAAATGACCACGGTAATCTCTCTTGGACCGAGTTAAGGCTAAGAGTGATGGTTAGCCAATCTACAACCCCATGAAGCTAGTGGAATCATGGAATCATAAACCAATGCCATCGGTTTAGTAGGGACATGCAGAATGAATGCAAGAATAAAATAATAATTAATAAAATAATTCTAAAGAACATAAATAGAATCAGTATCTCTTATCCCTAGTGGAGTCGCCACTATAGGCGTCGGGGTTCAGCGCACGTCCAAGATTTTAGCAACCGCGACACTGTTTGAGCTTAGGGCTCTAGAGAACACACTAACCACTATCACAAAGACATGGCATGGAGATGAGGAGTCACCACCCAGGGTAATAACTGGGACAAATAAAAAAGGTGGTACTCGATTCCCTAAAAGAAAGCTAGCACCACAACCAGGAGATTCTGGATACGGAATACCAACTTCTTTCAGTCTTGTGTTCATTTAGAATTACTTTATGAATTATTATCTTATTCTCTATTTACATGCAATTTCATATAAACCCAAAAAACAATCAACTCCAAGGCAAACTAGTCATGAAATATACAAGTAAATAATGCATTCCATAAATCACATAATCCATAAGTTAGTCTAATCTACATGGATTTTAAATAAATGAGTTAAATCTACATGTTTTAAATTACAAGTGAACCTAATGACCTAATTCCTTTTGATTTTAATTAAATGAACCTAAGTCTACTAATTTTAATTCTAAATATGAGCTTAAATCTATAAATTATGGAATATTTAAATTAGCGGGCCTAATTCTACATATTTTAATTCTAAGGTGATCTTAAATCTACAAATTATGAATAAAAGGGGCTTAAATTAAATGAGCTAAGTCTAAATTAATTAAATGAAATTAGGTGAGCCTATGTCTAATTAACTAAATGGGCCTAAGGATATTTCTAACCTAAAATCTAATTAATTATGGACCTAAAAATATATTTTAATTAATTAAACCTAATTAATTATTCAATGAGATAAGCTAAAAGAATTACCTAAACTTAAATAAATAAATCAAGACCTAAAGTGGGCTTAAGGCCCAAAAAGCATAAAAATAATAAATAAGCCCAAAAACAAATAAAAACATAAAAGAAACAATTAAATAAAATCAAACAAATAATTTAAATTAATCCTTAATAAAACCCTAATTTTTATTAACATGCAACCTAAATTAATCTAATTCTTCCATTGATTTTAAATAATTACCTAATTGTAACCTAATTTTACTAACCAATTAAATAAAAAATAAACAAACAACCATACATGTAATTTTATTACTCCCACTATTGGGGCTATTACATTAATTCATAAAATAATTAATAAAATAAAAATAAAGATAAAGATAATAAAAAAAAATAAAACCCTAGAAACTAAATCTCTACAAGGCTTTATTCATAGTATTCCATGGACTTCTCATGAATTCATTCCCCATATGATCACCATGCGTTTTCCTCCATAATCACCACAAAAATAAGATAAAATAATGATTAATGAATAAATTATGATAATAACTTGAAAGAATAATGATAAAATAATAATATAAAATAAACAAATAAATAAATAAATAAATAATAGAAGAAGGTGATATGATTATGAATGATTTAAGGTACTCCTCAAATTGGTAGTTCACCATTCTTGATAAATCTTTGAATCTTGCCCTTCAAAAAATTCTCTACAAATCTTGAATTAATTATTAATAAAAGGAATTTTTGTAAAAAAATTCAAAAGAAAATCATGTTTCCTTCTTCCTCCCTTTTCTTCTCTTTCTCTTCTTTTTCTTTTTTTCTTTTCCACGGCCTTTTTCCTCCCTTCTCTTTATATAATGGAACTAGGAAGCCTAGCCCCAATCCTAATGTGATTCTAATTCCTATATATAAGATTAATACTTAAAATTATATTTATAAATTTTAAACCAGTTAGGACTAAATTAATTAGGAATTTTAAAGCAATTAAAACTGAATTAAAAATAGGAAACAGAGATAAAAGAATTCAATTCCAACGGGGATTGTGTAATTCTGATCGGAATTATACAATCCTGATCGAAATTGGTGTAATTCCAATCGGAATTATATAATTCTGGTCGGAATTATAGAATTTTGACATTTTTTTAATATTTAATTACAAAAAGGCCCCTAGAAGAATTTAAATTTTACAATTAGGTCCTAAAAAACCTTGCAATTTAGTCCTTGAAAACATTAAATCCTTCCTTTAAAAGCTGCATTTAAGCCCTTAGAATTTTAAAGATTAAGTATCGAAGACATCTTCATCACTGGAGTCCTTTGCTGCATCCATAACACATCATCCCAAAATTGGGTGTCTACACCGAGCTTATAACAAGAAGATTAAGCCAGGCAAAATCAAAGTGGGTGACTTGTTCTTGAAGCTCACTAAGTCAATCATGACTAACCCTTGGGGGAAATTCAGCCAAACTGGGAAGGTCTATATAAGTGAAAAAACTATTTTGCAAGGGCGCTGCTATTCTGTCTGATTTAGAAGGAAATGAATTCAAAGAGCCCATGAACCTAGATAAGCTCAAGAAATACTTTCTATGAAGTCTCGTTAAGGAGAAAACCTCAAAAGAGGCTACTTAGGCAAAAGTTAGAGATAGAAAAAAAATGAAAAATTAAAAAGTCCTGCTGGATTGAAAACTTGAAAGGGCGATTCAGGCAAAAGTAAAAGACATATAAAAGGAGAGAAAAAGGAAAAAATAGTTAGTTAGGAAACTTGAAAGGGCAGGCCAATTAACGATAGGAGATATGTAAGAAGCAAAATGTATAATCATTTTATGCTTAAATTAAATGAAGTGGATTGTCTTTATTATTGCTGAACATTGCATTAAACGCTTATTACACACTATTTAATTAGAAAGGAAATTCCACCTCCCAAAAAACATATGGAAGACTAAATTTTATAAACTAGTTTTGTTTACTTCTCTTCTAAATACCTTGGGCACTTGATGCCTGCAAAACTCTTGTTCTTTTATTTCTTATAAATTTATCCTTCTCTGTCTATTGTAACTGAATCCATGCCTTGTACTGGTCATCAGTAGACTGATCTCCATTGTAGTCAATGAATCTCAAAATGAATCTACATGACCAAGTAGCTATAAGATTATCAAGAAAATTTTAAGAGAGTGGTCCTCCCTCAAATTCATGCATCAGCTCTGCAATCCATTATTTTTGTCCATACTATCTGCAAAGCCTAGCGAGATTATAAAAAGTGGCCGATTGAAGATCGGCTAGGGGAATGCAGTAAGTATAGGACCGAAGGGTTACATGTTGTAACCTCCACCATGGGCATATCCACTGAATTAAAGTGTTAGAAAATATGGATAGCCAGCTCCAAAGGTCCTCTGGAATAGGGTAAAGTCTTCTGGTATGACAGTGTTTGGCCCAATAATGTGTGATGTCCCTAAGAGGTTCAAGAAACCTTAACTTCTCATAAAACCATGCCTATAGAATGATGAATGGATAAAAATGACAAAAAAGCATAAAATAATAAAAATGAGAAGAAAAGTAACCTCCAGCAATAGGCGACTCCTTGAGAATCGCCTAGCTTCAGTGAAATTGTCAAGCCTAATGATGGTCTCTACCAGAATAAGAGGGAAAAGATTAAACCTTGCTTTCACTTGGTCCAGAATATGAAGAATCTTCAAGTCACAGTTCCAGAAGGTGAAACAAGCAGAAATTGAGCATATAGGCAGAGGGCAATCATCTGAGGCCAGTAAACCTCGTTTCTATCTACAACCACAATAGTTTTAAGAAAAGATCTTATCAGAACTTCATTACCAAAGACATGGCAAAGAGAAGACTGAGGAGAGATGTTGAATAATCTAGGCATTTGATATTGAATGAACTACAAATATGGGGTTTCAACTGAAGGAATTATGATCTGATGAGCAGAATCTATTTGAGAGCCCAAGATAGCTTTGAATTCTTTAGGCAAAGGACATAATTCTACTGTGTTGAATCTAAAGATGTGTTTATGAGAGTCCTAAAATTATACAAGAACATGAAGAAAAGAGAAATTGATCTTCCTAGCATGCATAGATCGAAAGACAGATAAATGAAATGGCTCTAATCTAGCCTATAATCCACCATCTAAGCTTTTTAGGATTGGTTGTAGTTGCTTCAAGTTGCTTTCTATCATTTTTCTGAGGATTAGATGTGCTAAAGATGAAAATATAGAGTTTTGGGGTGAGGGAGGCAAAATGTTATATATGGTTTTTACAGAAGAAATTAGGGCTATAAGGGGAAACCTATAGAATCGAGGCATTGAGACAATATATAGATGTTTTAATATTGTCTTTTAGCACAAAAATGATGCCCTAATAAAGAGGTGACACTTCATTAAGAGGTAAGAAATCATAAAAGCATGTGTACATATGGAAGTAAGAAATTATGTTACCTTCCACTGTTGTGTCACATGCATCAGGTGGTCCTACTGGGCCTCGATCAATCAATACATATATCTTCCCTAATATTGAGGTACATGCATAATTTATGAGTTTTTATTACTAACCTTTTTATCAAGGTAGTTTGAAAGAAAAGAGAGAAAAAATAGAATTTGAAAGTGAAAGCACAAAGGCAATTGAAAAAAAAAAAGAAAAAAAAATTTTACCATTCCACTTCTTGGGCATGCCCTGAAATTGACATAGAAGAAGTTAAAGATTTTCTAATCAAAGCATCAGCAAGAAAGAAGCATCTGGTCGGGTTTGAATTTTCAAAGTGCATGCAAGAAAGAAGTCTCTAGTCAAGTTTGAATCCTCGAAGTGCGCATAAGAAAGAAGTGTCTGGTCGGGTTTGAATCCTCAAACTGCACAAAAGAAGAAGCATTTGGTTGGGTTTAAATCCCTGAAATGCATGAAAAAAGAAGTGTCTGGTCAGTTTTGAATCCCCAAAGTGCGTGAAAGAAGAAGCGTCTGATCAGGTTTGAATCCCTAGTCAGGTTTGAATCCCCGAAGTACGCAAAATGAATCCCCAAAGTACGCAAAATAAATAGTGTATGGTTGGGTTTGAATCCTTAAAGTGCGTGAAAAAAGAAGTGTCTGGTCGGATTTGAATCCCCGAAGTGCACAAAATAAATAGCATCTAGTCGAGTTTGAATCCCCAAAGTGTTCATCTCGGAGGTGTCTAGTCGGGTTTGAATCCTCGAAGTGCATTTTCCTATATTGAGTGAAGATTAGGCGATGCTCGAAATTCATGAAAAATTTATAATGAGTAGCTAATCAGAACAAGAAAACTTGAGGATCATAGTCACGTTTTCATTTGTCTTCTACTAAGTGAAGATTGGACCATGTTTGAGATTCACAACAAAACTATAATAAGTAATTGATCAGGCCATGCTTGAGGAACATGGTTACATTTTCATTTATCCTCTACTGAGTGAAGATTGGGCCATGCTAGAGATTCATGACAAATTTATAATGAGTGACGGATCGAGCTAGGAAAACCCGAAGATCATGGTCAAGTTTTCATTTGTCTTCCATTGAGTAAAGATTTGGTCATACTTGAGATTCATGATAAATTCATAATGAGTGGCTAATCGAGCCAGGAAAACCCAAGGATCATGGTCACGTTTTCATTTATCCTTTATTGAGTGAAGATTGGGCCATGCTTGAGAATCACGCCAAATTTATAATAAGTAGCTGATCGAGTTAGCTTAACCCAAGGATCATGGCTATGTTTCTCTTCTGTCCCTATTGAGTAAAGATTGGGTCATGCTCAAGATTCATGACAAATTTATAATGAGTGGCTGATCAGGCTAGGAAAACCCGAGGAACACGATCACGTTTCAAGTTAAAGAATTCACCTCTTAAGTGAACCTCAGAGGCCAAGTACATTGTTCTTATCCTTTATTTTCTTTTGTTGTGCATGTGATTTTTCAAAAAATTGTCATTGCATTAGTTTTTTGAAAAATCAAGTGGCAAACTGTAGACACCTAGTTCAATTGGCCTATGATAGGGAATGAACTGTGGACACTCAGTTTGTTTGCCCTAAAACAAAGTCCAATGATGAAAATCTAAGCAAAATGAGCTCAACAGTATAAAGCCTAACTTTTTTCCCTTAATGGGCTAAAAGCCCAAGCCCAAACCCAATAGAAAACCCAAATCCATTAGAGAGCCCAAGCCCAAACCCAATATATATATATATATATATATATTATATATATATATATATATATATATATATATATATATATATATATATATATATATATATATATATATATATATGAAGAAAAAGGTCATTGTTAAGAAAACGGTGCAATAAAGATAGTCTAGCAGTAATGATAGTTGCATGTGAGATATTTTGAAGCGGTAAAATAAAGAAAAAGGGGTATAGATTGGAGAGAGGAAATGGATTGGGAGGAAATATAGTGAGCTGGGGAGAAAAAAAGAGGGGATAGGATGAAAAAAAAGAGGAGTGAGAGAAAGGAAAGGGAAAGGAAAAAAAATTGAGAGTGCAAAGGAAAACAGAACAGAGAGAAGAGGAGAAAAGTTTCACACTAGTGAGACTCACTTTCATTTTAAAATATTTTTTAGGGCACTCTATTTTAAAACAGTAAGTATAATTATTCGTTTTTTTGTTATTTTTTGTTCTTATTTTGGTATTCTATAAGTTTATGTTTTCAAGTTTATGTTTATGTTTATGTTTATGTTTATTCTTTAAGTATAATTATACTTATGTTTATGTTATTTATTATATTTATGTTTTGATCTGCAAATATAATTATAAGTTTATGTTTTGAAGTTCGGGAAGAAGATGAATAATAACTTGTTACTATTTTACTATTCATCAAAAGTTGTTATGTAGCTCTAAATTATTTTATGTTTTAGTCATTTTGAACAGAAAGATGAAAGGAACTTGCTTGTGTATTTTATTTTCATTTATTTAATCTAATAATTAAAATTCTATGTAGTTGAAGTTATTGTTAAGTTACTGTTGGAAATTTTGTATTATTTTTGCCCAATCATTGCTTGACATGTGGCAAATTTGATGTTTGTTGAATCAGCCCGTGTGAATAGTAATAATCATGAGGAAACCAAACCGATATGGTTCGATCTGGTCCGATTGGTCTGGTTTAATTTTACACTGTTATACATTTACATAATTTTTAGATTTATTTTTTATATTTTTTTCATGATATATATATATATATATATATATATATATATATATATATATATATATATATATATATATATTATTTTTATTTATTTTGAAATATACTAAAATCTAATTCTTTTAAAATTTAAGTTTGTATGTTTATTATTTTAATTTACTTATTGTATTAATATGATTATTTAATTATTAGATCTATATTAATTTTGGATATATTTGTCCTTATATAATTTGTGTTTTTATGGTGTTTTCTATATTTCTGTATTTCAGTCTTATTTGTACAATCATTTTATTATTTTGCTTAATTAAATATTTACATATTTATTGTCTTTATTATTTTTATTTGGTTTATGAATTAATTTTATGGTTTTCCTTTATAGAATTTTATATATTTGTGGGAGAATAATATTTTGTATATTGCAAGAATCGTCTGAATGATTTTTAACCATAAAATATTTATCCTATTAATATTTAGATTTTTATCCTGCAATTAGTTTATTTTTATTTATTTATTATTATTTTTGCATGATTTATTTATTTTTTATTTTTAATTGTATGATGGATTGTAATCCCTAATCCTTTTCTCCATATATTTGTAATGAATAATTGTAAATTATTATTATTTGTTTTATTTGTGATTGAATGTTAGGCTATAAGCATGAAATTGGATTAATGTGCACACTTGAACTTAATTGTAAAATTTAGAAATTATTTTGGGAAATTTGTAATTTGCATGTAAATAAAGAAATAATTAAATAATTAAATGTAATAAAACACAAAACCACAATGGAGACCAACTGCAAGGTTGGGTAGGCATTCCAAAAGTCCATACCTAATTTCTGAACCCGATCTCTGATGACGGCTTCTAGGAACCTCCGTGGAATCTAGTTGTTGTACAATGTATCCTGGCTTTTATTCGAGTGGCGACTCCATCTCCATTTTGGGCCCCAAGCCCACTTTGTATTTCCTAGTGAGTCCTGAACTCACACAGTGTCATGGTCGCCAACACTTGGGTGGGCGTCTAACCCCGCCGCCTACATGTATAAAGGCAAACAAGTCTTGGTAACTGCAAATAACTCGTAACTACCAATCACTCACATTGACAATGCAGTGATCACTTCCTATTTGAATTAACAATAAGTGCAGTTGGAGGATTGTACAGAGTATCAAGAATGAAGAAGAGTCTTTTGTTAATTTGAGATTTGATTCATTATGGTGACTTTATTGTGTTTTGCCCTAAAGATGTCAAGGTTTGTTAGCAAGTTGAAATAGTAAACTCACCAATACTAGAGGTACAGAAGGTGGATTCTATGTACTTCTTAGTAGCAGAAGATGCTTATGTGGAGAAGATAAAAGGATGTGATACAATTGACTTATGGCATGCACAGTTGGGACATATCAACTATTATAAGTTAAAGGTGATGATGAGCAAGTCCTCATTAAGAGGGCTACCTAATCTTAATGGTTGTACTAATGTGGTTTGTACTGGATGTCAATATAGAAAGGCGCACTAACTTCTATATGAGGAGTCATCATTTAGAGCCAAATAGCCATTAGAGTTAATATACTAAGATGTGCTTGGGAAACTTAAGCAATCATCAATTTATGATATGCACTACATGGTGACTTTTATTTATGATTATTCGAGGTATGTCTAGGTCTATTTCATGAAAGAAAATATGAAACTCTAGCAAAATTCTAAGAATTTAAGCTGAAGGTTGAAAGTGAAGTTCAGAGCAAAATCGAGTGCCTTCATAGTGATAATGGGGGAGAATACATCTCTGATAAGTTCTTAAGTTATCTTGTCCAATGCAAGATAAGACGGCAATTAACTTGTCCAAACACGCCACAACAAAATAGTATTGTAGAAAGAAAGAACAAGCATCTTGTAGAATTATACAGAAGCATGTTACATGCCAAAAATGTTCCTGAGATATTTTGGGCAGAGTGCATGAGAATAACAGCTCACATAATCAACAAACATCCTCAATCGAAAATGGGATTTATGTCTCCATTTGAGAAAGCTCTAGAATATGAAATCCACAATTAGCCAATTTAAAGTTTTTGGATATGTTTACTATATATTTGTACCTGATCATCTACATATCAAGTTTGATAAAAAGGAAATCAAGTGTATTTTTGTGGGCTACGATGAGAACTGAAAAGGATGGAGATGTTGTGATCCTACAACAAGCAAATGCTATATCTTATGAAATGTTGTATTTAATGAGACATCATCATAGTGGACACCAGAGTATGTTGTACTTCCTCACTCTAATGAAGTAGAACATTGCACGGAAAGTGTAAAGAGTAGTCAATAGAAACTCAACAAAGTCCAAAGCTTATCACGCAATCTCAACCTCAAGAAAAGCCATGGCAGACTGGGTGTGTATCAAAGAATAAATAATGAAGATTAATGAATAGTGAAGATTCTAGAAGGACTACTTGCAACATCACCAATACAGTTGAGAAGATCAACTAGGGTAAAAAAGAAAAATCCAAAATATACCAATATTGCAGTGGTGGAAGAAGAAAAAGAACCAACATCCTTTAAGGAGGCATCACAAAAAGTTGAATGGAGAAAAATCCATGGAAGAGAAGATTAAAGCTCTTGCTGAAAATCAAACATGGGACTTGGTACTAAAACCCAAAAATGTGAAGCCCATTTCGTGCAAGTAGGTGTACAAGATCAAGACCCGTCCAGATAGCTCAATTGAGAGATATAAAGCTCGTCTGCTAGCATAAGGATTCTCACAGCAATATGGACTAGACTATGATGAGACATTTAGTCCAGTGGCCAAGATTGCTACTATTCATGTTTTGCTCAGCACTTACAGCAAGCAAATCTTGGAACTTGTGGTAGATGAATGGTCAAAATGCTTTTCTAATGGAGAATTGGATCTAGAAGTATACATGGAGAAATTTGAAGGATTTGTAAACAAGGTTAATCTTAACTATATTTAAAAATTGAAGAAAATGTTATACGGATTGAAGCAAGCTCCTAGAGCTTAGTATGGCAAGATTGCTAAGTTTCTAATCTATAGTGGCTATGGAGTTTCATTAGCTGATTCGCGTTTATTTGTTAAAGCTCGAGAAGGGAAGCTAGCAATAATTTTTGTTCATGTTGATAATCTCATCATCATTAGAGATGATATTAATAAGATCTGCTAGACCAAGAAAAATTTATCAGTCCAGTTTCAGATGAGAGAACTTGGGGAGTTAAATGACTTTCTTGGATTATAAGTGGAGTGCACAAAGGAAGTATTATTCTTATGTCAAGAGAAATATGCAAGAAATCTTCTTAAAAAATATGGGGTGCTTGACTACAAACCTCTTGATTTTGTAATAGAGTTGAACCCCAAATTGAGCATTACAGAAGAAAAAGATTTAAAAGATTTAATGATGTATTGATAGATGTTTGAATGTAAGGGTGGCCATGGGCCGGCTTAGGTCCAAAACTGACTTTAAAATTGACCTAGTTAAAATTGGAATTGGTTCGAACTGGTCTAGAACTAGAGGAGGGACTGATTCCACTCTCTGAACCATGAACTGTCAATTTCAGTTCCGAACTAGTAGTTGCAGCTCAAAATTGAAAATTTTCAAGAAAAAATCAACTTATTGAATCGGTTAAATCAATAAACTAACTTGGAACATAAACTAAGTAAGTCAAAACCAACCTTGAACAGAAATATGGGTCGGTTCCTTTTCAATTTCACTTACCATTGGTTCTGAATTGAAACCGGTGGTTTAGTAAATCGTGATTATCCCTAGTTAAATTACTCTTAATGATATTTAAGGATCTAAATTCGAGTTCCATTTCTTTCTCCAATTGTAAATTGGTCAAAAGATAAAGGGGGGGAAGTCACCTGCTACAAATCCTGAGTTAGACAGGAATTTTAATTTTGAATGATAAATCAGAAAAATACTCCAATAAGAGTACGCCAATAAGAGTGCTGTTCTGAATTACTATAAAGGAAACAAATATGTATTCTCTGTTTAAGTTGTACACATTTGGCGTCTTGCAAAAATAGGTTTTTTTAGTAATTGTCTCCATTTCTCCATTACTTTGCCATTTCATACCTTTGAAAAAACTTAAAATATATATATATTTGTTTTCACATTTCATTTTCGCCTCACTTTTCTTACTTACTCCCTCATTACCTACCCTCTAAAAACTTTTTTTTTTTTTTGGGTGGTTTCACATGTTACCTACCCTTAATTTCATGATGAGATCAAAGAAATTCCATATATTTGAAATTCCATCATCAAAGAAAAATGAGAACCTTAATTAATTTTTAAGTGCACAGAGTTTATAGTTCGGTGAGATCATAGGTATCTCTAATTGATAGCAACTAATGAATTATTATTTCATTATTTTTCCACTTAATTTTGCAATTATTTCTGTATAATTTAAAGTAATTATAACATTTTTCAAAGAGTTTATAGTTCGGTGAAATCATAGGTATCTCTGGTTTCCTGTGAATGACTATCAAACCATCATAATATTTTTCAGTTCATGTTCTTCCAAATCACAATCCATTGTTCTATGTCCATCTTTGAATTAAACCGGACCCACCTATGAGAAACTCGCAAAATTGCAACGGCCAGATCTGTTGCTTTTCTATCGTTTATTAGCATTTAGCTACGGAATTTTTCTTTCTCAATCTAAAAAATATTGCGAGAGATTATTAATGGCAGAGAGTGTGACAGCCTTTTTGCTTAACAAGATTGGACTCTTTCTCGACCAAGAGATAAAATTATTAGGAGGAGTTCGGACAGATGTTGAGTATGTGAAAGGTGAACTAGAGCATATGAAGGCCTTCTTGAGGGTAGCTGAGTCTAAGGAAGAAACAGATGAGCAGGCAAGAGTCTGGATTAAGCAAGTGAGGGATGTTGCTTTCGACGATGAAGATGTTATTGACGAATTCACTCTTCGCCTTGCTCATGATCGCAGGGGCATAGAATCATGCTGTTTCATCTATAAAATCATCCAGTGCATCAAGAACAATGCAATGTATCGCCATCAAATTGCTACTGAAATACAGAACATCAAAATCAGAGTTACAAATGTTGCCATCGGGCGCGAGAGGTACAATTGGCACCCCAAAGAGCAAGGCGTAATTGGTAGTGCTACTTCTACCACAAGCACCTTGTGGCAAGAGCATCGAAAAAATGCATTACTACATGATGAAGCTGATTTGGTTGGTATCGAAAATCCGAAGCAGCAACTGGATGGAGCTTATCAACGATGATGAACCCGCATTGAAAGTCATTTCTGTGGTGGGGATGGGAGGATTGGGGAAAACCACACTCGTAAAGAAAGTCTATGACAATGTCAAGAACGGGTTCGACGAGTATGCTTGGGTCAATGTTTCACAGTCATTCAATCCCCAGTTACTTCTTAAGGAGTTATTCAAAAACCTCTACGAACAAAGAGGACAACAAAGCATCTGAGGGACTAGAAACAATGGCTAGTGATGCTCTAAAAGAGAAGATCAAAGAATTCATCAGAGAAAGCAGATTTCTCCTTGTTCTGGATGATATATGGCAGACAGAGGCATGGGACTCTATAAGCCATGCTTTTCCCTGGAACAATTTCGGCAGCCGAGTCATGCTTACAACCCGTAAAATTGAAGTAGCAAAAGCTTCTTGCGGGCATTCAAGAGATGTAATCTATAAATTGAAGCCCTTGTCTTCTCAGGAGTCGTGGGCTCTTTTTCGTAAGAAATTATTTTGGGGATGAGGAGTGCCCTCCACACTTGGTAACAATTGCTGGAGAAATACTTGAAATGTGTAAAGGACTACCTCTTGCAATTGTTGCGATTTGTGGTCTGTTGGCTACAAGGGGCAGAACCGAAGTGGAGTGGGAACTGGTGAAACGTAGCATTCCTGCAGAATTGGATGGCGGCAAGCTTGATACTGTAGAAAACATATTGTTACTGAGTTACTATGATTTGCCTTTCTATTTGAAAGCATGTATGCTGTATGTATGCATATTCCCCGAAGATTATGAAATTAAAAGCATGACATTGATCCGATTATGGATTGCTGAAGGATTCGTGCAAGAACAGGAGCGGATGACATTAGAAGAAGTAGCGGAAGGCTACCTTTATGAGCTTCTTAATAGAAGCTTGATTCAAGTAGCTTGGAGGGATAAAACCAGCCGAATTCGAAAATTTCGGATTCATGATATATTGAGAGAAGTTGTTCTTGCTAAGGCCAAGGATGAAAGCTTTGTGATGATCATTTCCGGAGAACAAGAAAGGATGCGGCATGAAAAGAGAGCTCGAAGGTGGTCAGTTCATAATGAATTGATGAGAAGCTCTAAACTTGGAGTAGACAATTACAACAAATCAAAGCTTCGATCTTTGCTTGTGTTTGATGTACACAACTTTCAATTCAGCAAATCATTTGGAAATCATCTCAGGCTGCTCACAGTGTTGGATTTGAGAGATACAAACTTGATGGTATTCCCAAAAGAAGTGCTCAAGCTATGTCACTTGAAGTATCTAAGTTTGAGACGTACCAATGTAAGAATTCTGCCAACTTCAATATGGAAGCTTCAAAACTTGGAGACATTAGATCTCAAACATACAAAAGTAACCCAATTGCCTGCAACAATTTTAACCCTTAACCTCTTGAGATATCTTATATCCTATGTGCATAGTCATTCATCTAAAAAAACATATAATGATTCTGGTCTGAGAACCATACCAAAATTAGGATGCTTACATTCTCTTCAAAAGTTCTGTTTCATAAAGGTTGAGGAAGATAGTGCGCATGATACACTTGAAGAAATTGGAAGACTCAATCAGTTGAGGAGGTTAGGAATTGGGGACTTAAGATTCGAACATGGGGAGAAATTGTGCTCAACAATTGAGATGCTTAACAAACTTCGTAGTCTCTGGATCGAGTCGGTAACAATGGAAGAAAGCATTGATTTGCAGCACGTAACTTCACCTCCTCAATTCCTTCAACGAATATACGTACACGGACGTTTAGAGAAGATACCAAAATGATTTTCTTTTCTTGAAAACTTGAGCAAATTGGAACTTTCACGTAGCCAATTAATTGACGATGTGTTGGAGCCTATTCAAGCTTTGCCAAGTTTAGAGCATCTTGTACTTGAAGCTGCTTTTGCTGGAGAGAAGCTTTACTTCAAAAGTGGAGGATTTCAGAAGCTGAAGACTTTGTGGATTTGGGAATTGGATGGCCTGAGAGTGGTGGAAGTGGAGAAGGGTGCAATGCCTAATCTTGAAGAGTTTTTTATATGGAGCTGTGAGCTGTTGCAGAATGTTCCATTTGGCACTGAACATCTTGCGAAGCTTCAACTTCTTCGTCTTGGATTTGTTTCTACGGATTTGATCAGTAGTATCAGACAAGGAAATGACCAGCATTGGAGAGTGAAGCACATCCCCAACGTCCGAATTGAGTGAAAAAAAAAATGCTGAGGACCCTGAGGTACGATATTTTAGTGTTTAAATGATATGTGCTTATGCTATTTTACCTATTATTTGACATAAATAAATTTTACAAAATTTTATAGAATTTATTTATAAATTTATTTAAAAACTATTTACATAAATAAAAAAAATTTATGAATTTATTTCCAATTATAACTTTTAATTTTATAAAATTACTTATCACTATACCACATTTTTAGAATTTTAAAATAAATTTATTTTATAAAATATTCATTTAAACTAAATACACTTCATTATTAAGAATTCTTTTAAAAATAAGTTTCATTCAGAATTCTTTTGAAAATAAAATAAATTACTTAAGAGAATTGAAATAAATAAAAAATTAAATAAATTTTTAGTTACGATTTTTGAACTTTGTGTCTTATATTTTCTAATTTCTCTATCTAAATCAAGACAGGTAGACAGGTAGTTATTATTTTTGCTAACAGGTATATTTGGGTGAGTACAAATTCAGGTTATAGTAGTGGAAACCAAAGTAGCATACAAAATCATTAAAAAAAATTGTATAAATATTAAAAGTATAAAATTTTATTAATAGAAATAAACAATACTGCTTTTCAATAGTTTAATAATAAATTTTTTTATTTTAAAAAAGTATAGGTTTTTTAAATTTTTTTTCTTTTTATTTAAAAAAATTTTAAAATTATATTTTTAAATGAAAGAAACATTTCTGAAATATTTTTTAAAGTTTCAAAAATAAAAATATATTTAAAACTAAAAAATGCCTAATAATTGAAATTTTCACAAATGTAGATAGATGTCGTTAATAAGATCTTATTATGAGAAAAATTGATTTCAAATATATAAAAATATACAGATTTTTTGAGATATCTTTATTTATCATTGAAAAAGATAAGAAAAAATTAGTTTATTGACTAGAGCATGCCTCCACTTTCCCCTCCACATGCAGATGAATACAAGATGAAAGCATGGGACGTGAGGTGCAGTTTGGAGTTGTGTGTCCTTGTGAGTGTAGGTTCTTTGGAAACTTAAGTGCGTGAAAAAAATTGTTGTAGCGGGCGAGTAGTAGTGAGTGTTGTTGCAGAACTATTATATTGTCATATTAAATACTTGAGTGACAGATATTTTTTATTTAATATTTACCCGTTTGTTCCAAATATTTCATGTGCTAATTATTATTATGTCTTATTATTATTTTCTATAAGTGGTATTAAAGATCGTCAAATTTGCACAGCCTGCAGGAAGTAAGGACATTCATAATACAATTGGATGATAAATTTTTTTTATTTTTATGTATGTTCTTTGTTTGATTTCATGTACTAACATGTCTAATACTATGCATGGACTTGCATGTTTAATATAATAATTAAATCTAGTTATCAAACTATTAAATTTTTGGATTTATTTTTATGATTGATATCTTATTTTTGGAACTTCTAAGTCCTACGAGCAAGCAATCAGCGAAGCGTAAGATGAGAGATAGAAAAGATTTCTACATACCCTCTAATACTTAAGTCAAAAAAAGTAAAGATATTTAGAGAGATAAAGAGAATAATAAATAAAGAAAATAAAATGAATAAAAATGAAAGATATGAGAAGTATTTATAGAAATAGTAATGCTCAAACTTGAGAGAAATAAGAAACCTTATCTGCTTATGACTTGTGCCCTTTTTAAGGAGTATCTTCCTATTCATATATCTTCTAAAGTAAGGACTCTTCCTATTTAGGTTGAATATTTTTCTTCTGCAAGTAATTCTTTTTTAGGATAATAACCCTTATTATAATAGGAATATGTATATGGGGCATCAAGAGTCCTTTTTAAAGTCTGTTAGCATATTTATGTCTGAGAGTTTTGGATTTTTAAGAATTATTTTGAACGATGATGAGTAACTCAATAGTTAACTGTGTTGTTGAGATAATAACTGGGTGTTGAAGTTGTGCTTATTGATGAAGGATGACCTAAGGTGGCCATCCTCAGTAATAGATCATTAAGATGCTCGGTATGCCAAGTCTTAGAATCATAATATCTTAACAATATGAAAACCTTGAGGTGCCAGTTGGACTTAGATGCTCGGTAATAGAGAGGCGTCAAACGTTCTTAGAATGATGCTCAGTGTTATGAAACAATATGAATTAAAACCCATTAGTGTTATGAAATGACCTGAGGGGACAAGCTTTAGTCACTAGAGTTTTGATGGTCAGTGTTATAAAACGACTTGAGTCTTAACCAGTCAGTGTTATGAAATAACTTGAGGGGACCAGCTTTAGTCACTAAATTTTTGATGCTCGGTGTTATAAAACGACCCAAGTCTTAACCTGTCTGTCACGACCCAAAACAGGGGCCATGACCGGCGCTAGGGAACGGGAATTCTTTCGAATCCGGAACCCGTAGCAAGCCTAAAAATAAAATAAATATGCAATAATAACCATAAAAATATAATATGCAGCGGAAAATAAAATCATAAATATTACAATATCATCCATATCAACTGGATTCAATTCAAAACTCATCACATCGCATATATAATCTCATAAATGTATAATCTTTATACAAATCCAGTTTTACTATAATACATCTCTTTAAAACAAATACTTTAATTCACAACTACTGAAAATCACAACTACTGAAAATCACAACTACTGAAAATCACAACTACTGCAGTGTCTAGATAAAATAAATAAGACTCAAGTATACAATTTACATAAAGAAGCCGGGGCGGAAGAAATCTGGCGTATCGACCTGCTATTGAGGTCTGAGGAAGTTGACTCTCCTGAAAAATAGTCAACGGAGGGGAGTCAGACCTCACTGAGTGAATTACTATAGTATATATACATACACTCTAAGTGATAATGCATACAGTCAACAGTATAAGAGTAATATGTATATATACAGGCAAGTTCATACAGATGCAGAAAAATCATTTTATATATTTTGTCTGAAAATCAACTTTTATGAAGGATCACATAGAACCCTAGAATATCGCAACCTCAGAAAATAGTGTTAAACAACACTCTAGCCATACAGGCTCACTTATTCCAAATATATCCACTTAATCCATTTGGACAGTAGACTGGCCCCGAGACACTAAGTCAACCGAGCTCCAGCAGTCTGACTGCCAGTGTGATTGGCCCCGAGACACTTGGTCAACCGAGCTCCAGCAATCACACCCCAAACCACATCTCACACATATCAATAATCATAATCAAATCAATATCCACAAATAAGTTAGTAATATAGCCTAAATACTATAGGCGTACCGGTACGTACTCGGTCCTAGTGCTGCCCACTAGGTAGCACGTTCTATTGATATCCTTCATTCTTAAATATAAAACATTCATTCACAAAAATAAATGATGCATGGATATAAATGAAATAGCAATATAAACCATATATATACCGAAAATATACCAAACATAAACCAGGTATATTTTGAGTATATATATGTCAAATAAATCCAATCAAATCATGAATTAAACTAAAATATATTTAAAAACATTTTAAATATATTTTATTAATAAAACATGTATATAATTTATTATATACCAAAAATATACTTGAATATAAATCATATTATTTATGCATATTCAGTCAAAATAAAACATGCATTTTCTAAATCATGCATCCTAAGCATATATATATAATATAGTAACTCACCTAATGCGCTCCACGAGACAGGTCCGACGGGCCTGGTCCACTAACCCTCGGTCTCGGCGCAACTAAACAAGAAATAATTATTCGACATCAGAATAACCCTAACAGAAATCCTAGAATTCAATCTAGAGTATTAAATACAGAATCGAAAATTAGGGTTCGACTGGATATCACGTTTTACGAGAATTCTACCAGAAATCCGGCAGAACCTCCCCTGTAAAACGGACATCTCTCTACTCAAAAGAGTAGAGCCGACCCTACAAAGAAAATACACTTCAAAAATAACCACCACAATCGATCACAACCCCTCGGTCGGACTCCAAACTACAATCTGTCGACCGGGGTCCACAAACACAGAATATATATTCAAATATACCAAAAATATCCTTAAATCATAAAAATACATTTCATACGTAGAAATTACATAATAAATCTTGAAACACTGTAAAAACCGATTAAAACTCATTTTATTAGAAAAACCGTATATTATATATATAATTGAAAATAATTCCCGAAAATAGTTTTAATTAGTTAAAAATACTAAATATTTTGTAGAAATCATTTTTATACCTTAAATAAATATTAAAACCAATTAAATTACATTTTTAGACAATTTAGGGTAAAATTACCAAAATACCCCTATATATATATATATATACCTAAATTACTTCAAAAATTCACCAAAAATCGTACAATTATCCAAAATTAATTTTCTCAACATATTTATCAATAATATTAATAATTAAACTCAATTAACCAATTAAATTCAAATAAAAACACATTTAACCTAATTTTACAAAATCACATAAACTTCAATAATTAAAAATAAATACTTAGAAATTCATAAAAATTCCAAATAAATTCCTATAATTCATTTCAACACCTAATTCAACCATAAACTCCAATTTCATAATTTAAATAATTAATTTCCGAAAATTAGAAAATAATATTAAAATATTCAAAAATACCCAAAAATCCAAACAACCTCCAAAAATTCTGTAAAAATTCATACATGAAGATTAAGCTACCAGGAACAACATTTGTGAAGGAAGTTTCCATGAATCATCCAAATCGAAGCTCAAAAAAATCAAAAACCAAAAGAGGCCGAAAACTTCAAATCAAAACCTAAGCAATTCTAGACCATTTTAGCTCAAACCAAAGCTAGAATAACACTCACCGGAGCTCAAGGAGAAGATAGAGACCGGCGGTGTCGAAAACGGTGGCCGGAGGAGGGAGAAACGGCGGTGAGGAAAAATGGTGGTCGGCGCCCGCGGGAGAGAAAGAAGAAGAAGAAGAAGAAGAAAAAGAAAAAGAAAGAAAAAGGAAAGAGAAAGAAAAAGAAAAAGAAAGAAAAAGGAAAAGAAAAAAAAAGAAAAAAAATAAAATAAATTAAAATAATTAAATATTAATAAATAAATAATAATAAAATAATAAATTTTAATAATTTAATAATAAATAAAATAATCAAATAATAATAAATAAATAATAAAATATTAGGGTAATAATAAACCCTAATTAAATAAATATACACACACAGGCTTTATTTAATAATTTAAAAATATGTATGAGTTCATGCAAACCCGTAAATACATTTAAAATAATTAATAATACATTGTTTACGTAGAAATTTCCCCGAAAATGAAAGTCCCCGGGAAAATTTTACGTAAAATACTGAAAATAATAGACAGTAATTAAAATAGGTTTAAAATACATATCAACTCATAAAAACATCGTATAATGCATAAAAATTATTGACACGGTATATCCCGGTACAGTGTAAAAATATTTTTTAAAAACACGGGATATTACACTGTCAGTGTTATGAAATGACATTAGGGGACCGACTTCAGTCACTAAAGTTTTGATGCTTGGTGTTATGAAATAACCCAAGTATTGCGAAAGCGTCAGCTTTTAATTACACTTCTTTTGATATGCCTCATTTCATATTTCAAAACTATTATGTCTATTTGTGTGTCAAAAGATAAGATATTTTGGTCGTTACAATCATAATAGAAATGTCCTTAATTCTCGTAGGGGCATTTGATGGTATTCCATAACCTTTTGTCCCTTTTAAAAACCAATCTCATCTTCCCATTTTTGCATCTTTGCTTTCTTTTTGTAATTGTGTATCTATTTTTCTGTTATTGAATTGTCTTCATCTGCCTGGTTGCTTCTACCATTTTCTAAAGGAATTACCTTCTTTTCCAGGTGACAACCTTCTTCTTTTGTCTCTCTTTTATATTCTTTAGACTTCATGGCTCTATGAGAGCAAGTTAAGTTTGACTTGTTTGAATTAAAAGTATATGAGAGTATGCTTGAGTGGTATAAGAGGTGGTATAGCCTTCCCTAGGAGTTTGTTTTACACACAGTGGGTAAGGTTTTAGGGCTCACAAACCCTTTTAGATATGGACAAGATGGCTGTTTACACTAACCAGTTGCAAGGGGGATTGAGGTTTCCTTTAGACCTATTTGCGAAAGTCAATCTAAATAGGTTTAATATAACTCCTGAGCAACTTCACCCTGATAGCTATAGAATTTTGACTGGGTATATAGAGCTTATACATAGGGAAGGTAGGGATTTGAATCTAGATATGTTTCGGTTTATGTATAGTTTAAATAAGAAGAAAGGGGAGCTGACCTTTTGGTTGTCTTCTACTCCTTATCAAATTATATTTATCAAGCTTCCAAATTTGCAGAAGTCTTAAAGGTGTACATCGAACACCCATCGATTTGCATTAATGTTTGACATTTATGGGTTGATGAGTGTCACAAAGTGAAGTGCCTTCCGAAGTTATCTGAATAGGATATGGATTTGGTGCGTAGACTTCATATTCAGAGTTTAGTTGAAAGCAGGTCTCAGCAATATCTCTAGAGAGTCTATCCTGGAGATGTGACTACTGATGTTGTCGATAAGTGTTGATCTTTTAAAGGTATTTTTTGACTTTCCTTTTTCTTTTATTTGTAGATGGATGATTATTTCACGTTTGCAGATGGACTCCTTTCAAATGATAAGCTAGAGGCGCAGAAGATTATACATCCAACTCAATAAGAGGAGACTTTAAAGATTCAAACTAATCCTCGAGCTAAGGATGTAAAAAATCTTCTAGTGGATCATACTTAGAATAAAGCTCTTGAGTTTTCTAAAAAATTTTCTAAAGATAATGATTTAGAAGAGGAAGAGCTTATCGAGTGGATTGGTCTATACTTCAAAAGGCCTAGAATACCCATATTTTCATACATGAGAAAATGGATCATGTTAAAGATGAGCCCTCTGAGCATCCTTAATGTTGAGTCTTTATGTTTCCCTGTAGATATCATCAGGTGGATGTAGTGGTTTGATAAGGATGAATTGAACAATGCCCTAATTTTCCATACTTTCAATGAAATCTCCTAATTTTTTGCTGATTTTCTTCCTTGATGACTTAGTTTTTTTATAATTTTTCATTTATAACTAGCTCAAGGGTTGTTGCTAGCAAAGGACAACCACTACTTTCTTAACAGTGAGAATAGTCTGAAGGAGACCACGCTAAAGTCAATTGGCCTTAAGAATGAGGAGAAGGTGCAAAAGGTAGTAGAGGCACTCAAGCTTTATCAAAAAAAAAATATTGAAGGTCACTCCATGGCTAAGGTGAGTCAGAAGAAAGTTCATGAACTTAAGCATTCTCAAACTCAATTTGCATTAAGGATTACGTAGCAAAATTCTAAGCTTAGGACTTTGGAGAAGGAGTTGGCTGAAGAAAAAAAATCTTGAGTAGATAATAAAAAGAACTATTAGATGCTAATGAAAGGCTTCTTGAAAGCCTATAGTCAGAGTGTTGGAGGATTCTTTTTGCTCAACATCCTGATTTAGATTTTATTAAGCTTGAGAAAATAACTTCCAATGATCTGGCTAAGCGAGCTGCTGAAGATAAGGCCGCTAAGAAGTCCACTTCTGAGCAATCTAAAGATCCAAAGGTTACTACTGAAGCTACTCTTTCTACTTTTAAAGCTACTCCTCCACCTGAAGTTCAAGCTACTAAGAATGAAAATCTTCTCCTTTTAGACAAGGTTGTGCCTCTTGAGTCTGAGGCTAATTTATAATCATTTAATCTTTTTTTTTTGTAAATCAACATGAATAGTAATGAAAAGTACTTTATTTTATAAAAAATCACTTTTTTTTAATACATTTTCTTTTTGATAGTATTTTATGAGACTATTTAAATTCCAATATCGAGGTAACTCTTTCCCTTGTTCATCTTTGATTCTGTATACCCCCTTAGTAGTTTTTTCGATGATTTAATAAGGACCTTCCCAGTTAGGTCAGAGCTTTCTGGAGCTACTTTTGCCAATGTCAGCTCTTCTAAGTATCCAATCTCTAACTTTAAATTGCTTTGGCCAGACATGCATGTTGTGATACTCTTTGATCTTCTGCCTTTAAGCTTTTGCTACAATAGTTGCCTTTTCCCTTCTCTCTTCAAAGAGATCTAGGCATATTCAAGCATTTATACTGTTAATCTCCTAGTCTAGATCCTTGGTTACTCAGTGGCTTGATGATCCAATCTCTACCAGGATTAAAATATCCATTCCATACATTAATATGAAAGGCATTTCTCTTGTAGAAGTTCTAGGTATTGTTCTATATGCCCATATAACATTGTTGAGTTCATTAACCCAGTTTCTCTTCTTCTCATCTAACCTATTTTTCAATCGTTATAAGATGACCCTGTTGGTGACCTCTATTTGGCCATTCATTTGTGGATGAGCTATTGAAGTAAATATGAGCTTTATGTTGAGATCTCAATAAAACCTTCTAAATTTCTTATTGTCAAATTTCTTCCTATTATTTGTTATCAAGGTATGTGGTATGCCAAACCTGCAAATGACTTCCTTATAAAAAAAGTGTTGAATCCAATCTTCTATGATAGTTGGGACAACTTCAACCTCTACCCACTTAGTGAAGTGGTCTGTGGCTATGATTAAGAACTTCTTTTGAGAGGTTGAGACTGGAAATAGACCTAAGATATCCATCCTGAGATTATAAAAGGCCATGGACTCCTAATTAGATGTTGAGTATTAGAAGGCTTGTGACTAAGACTAGCAAACTACTGGCACTTATGGCATTTTGGATGACTTTTGAGCATCTCTAGACATAGTAGGCTAATAATAACCTTACAATAGTACCTTTCTAATTAATGAGTTGTGAGACTCGTGTGCTCCGCATATTCCATTATGAATTTCTCTAAGTATGTAATTGTTTCTTCTAGTGAAACACACTTAGACCATGGGTGTGATATTAATCTTTTATAAAGTTTTTTGCTTTTCATGGAGTAATGTGTAGCCTTTATTATTACCTTATGAGCCTTGAGTTTATTTTATGGAAAAATACCATACTCTGGATACGAAATGATTGGCTTTATCCATTTTGCTACTTCCTGGATATCTATGATTTTTGCTTCTACAGTGATGGGCTTAATCAATTCTTTAGTTAACTTAAGCTCTTTGAATGTTTGATTACCTTCTACTACTAGCTTAGCTAATAAATCTGCATATGAATTTTCACTTCTATGGATTTGTATAATTTCTCATTATCCCCTTCTTGTTCAAGCTTCTTTTAGGAGCTATTTAGCCTTTTCTACATATTTAATTATGCTGGGTTCCTTAATCTGGTACATTCCTCTAACTTGGTTAACAACTAGTTATGAATCATAATATATCTTAAGATGTTCGATTCTAACTTCCATAGCCAATTTCAACCATGTGATTAGTGCTTCATACTTGGCTACATTGTTGGTCATGTTGTATTTGATTTACACTTTATATTTTATTGTAACTTTACTCGGCCCTCTGAGGATGATTCCCACTCTAGATCCATGTACTCTTGAAGCACCATCTATGTATAGCTTTTATTCTAAATATAAAGAAGGGACTAACTCTTTCATTGTTATCTCTTGTATAAAATCTACCAAAATTTAGGCTTTAATCTGTTGTCGAGATTCATAGCTAATGTCAAATTCTCTAAGCTATATCGACCATTGAAATAATTGTCCTAAAGTTTTAGGTCTTTATAAGATTTTTGTAAATGGAAAGCTAGATCTTATGATGATTGGGTGGGTTTGAAAATAGTGCCAAAGTTTTTAAAACGTGTGTATAATAGCCATAGCCAGTTTATCGAATTTAGGATATCAGACTTTTAAGCCCTTGAGCATTTTGCTATTGTAGTATATCGAATTCTACTAGCTTCCTTCCTATCTACCAATATTGATGCAATTGATTCTTAGCTAACTGAAAGATATAGATACAAGACCTCTTCAGGAATTGGCCTGTTGAAGAATAGTGGTGATGATAAAAACTTTTTGATATCTTTAAATGCAACTTGACATTCCTCATTTTATTCAAACTTCTTCAAAATTTTCAAGGCTTGAAATAGTGGTAGACACTTTTTGGTTAAACAAGAGATTAAGTGTCCTAATGTTGTTATTTTGCCATTCAGTTTCTAGAGTTCATTCAATGATGCTAGAGCTTTCACTTTGAGGATGGCCTCCATCTTCTTTGAATTATAAAACCCAAGAACTTTCCAACTTTTACTCCAAATACACATCTATCTAGATTTAACTTGATATGGTATTGGTCTAATATGCAGATCAAGTTGCTCTGACATTTTTTAAGCCAAAAGGGATAACCTTATAATAGTAAAGGCCCTCATGGGTAATGAATGACATTTTCTCTTGATCCTCCTTCTTCATTAGAATCTGGTGGTACCCTTGAGTAGCATCAATAAAGCTATATAGGTTATAACAAATAGTTGAGTCTTCTAACTGATCAATTATAGGTAAAGAATAGTTGTCATTAGGGGCATGCTTTGTTGAGGTAAGTGTAATCAATACACATTTTGTATTTCCTATTTAATTTTTTGACCTGCACCACATTAGCTACCCAATCCAGATGTGTGACTTCCCTATCCATCATCCAACAACTTTATTGTTTCCTTAACAATCACTTTCTGCCTTTCATATGTGAACTTCCTCTTCTTCTGAACTATTATCTTTGCTCCTAGAATAATGTTCAGACTATATAATGCAATATAAGGAAACACTCCAACAATCTTGAATGCTTTGCAGGCAAAGCTGTTTGAATATTAGCTGAGAACTTCATTGATCCCTCTTTTGACTATGTTATTAAGTTCATTACTAATCCTAGCTACCTTTCCTTAAGCTATCTGTAGAGTCTAAACTTGATCAATGGTTTTGGGTTAGCACCTTGTTTCTTTATCTCTAAGGATAATAGAGGGAATACTGCCATCTGAGGTTTGACAGTCAATTGATAACACTATTTGGCCATAGTCTGATCTCCATATATTGTTATTACCTAATCTTCTAGAGGAATTTTCATGGTCAATCGCCTGATACTCATAGCTACATCAATTTTATAGAGGATTGGTTGGCCTATGATGCTATTGTATCTGAAAGGAAGGTCTACCATATTAAATAAAGCTTTGACAACTTTTATATCATCAGTATCTCAGTTGCCAAATTCCACCGCTAGGCTGCATGGTTCCTCCACATAAACTTGATAGTATTCTAGATAAGCTTCAAATCAATGACAGAACCTTCCATTGCCTTATAAGCATTCTAAAAGAGTGCATTAACAACACTTCCATAATCAATCAATAATCTTTTTACTAGATAATAATTGATGAAAGCACTTACCACTAGAGTATCATTATATGGGTGTTGGATATGCTTTCCATCTTCTAGGGTAAAGTAATTGTCTTTTTTAGACTAAGGTCGTAATTCTCCTTGTTTCAAGTTCTCTTTAACTTCCTTTCTACTGATGTTTCTCCTCTGACTATTATGTTGATGACGTTAACCATTTCATTCTGAGCTTTATTTTAGTTTGGCATATCTCCATTATAATCTTCTAGCTCATAGTTCTTTCTAACAATATCTGTGAATCTTAAAAGCCTCACATTCTGTATCAGTTGTTCTATAGCTTTTTTCAATTCCTAGAATCCACTAGTGTCATGTCCATAATCTTAGTGATATTAATAATAAAACCTCATATCTTGAATTCCTCACTTGATTGGAGTCAACCTTCTGGCTAGAGGTATGCCTACCTTATTCTGTCTTATCCATGAGGACTTCTGACCTTGAATCATTTAGAGGTGTCTATCTCTCTATTTCCCTTCTGAACCCTTTAACTAGGTTTTTGAAGCTAAGCATTGAGCTCAGTGTCTTCTTGGTTATGATCTTTCATCTTTTTTTAAGGGTGCCTTATCATTATCTCGGCATACTCTTCTATCTTCATCTAATTTTATCAACTTAATTATTGTGAACTGTAATATCCCGTGTTTTTAAATATTTTTACACTGTACCGGGATATGCAGTGTCAATAATTTTTGTATATATATTATGATATTTTCATGAGTTGATATGTATTTTAAACCTATTTTAATTATTGTGTATTATTTACAGTGTTTTACGTAAAATTTTCCCGGGACTTGCATTTTCGGGGAAATTTTCACGTAAATATTTTAATATTAATTATTTTAAATATATTTTCGGACTTGCATGAACTCATACGTATTTTTAAAATATTAAACACCGTGAATATACGTAATTATTTATTAATTAGGGTTTAGTATTACCCTAATATTTTATTTATTATTTATTAACTTTATTGTTATTTAATTATTTTTATTTAGTATAAATTATTAAAATATTAAATTTTATGTGTGTGGTGTATATTTAATGTGTGTAATTTAATATTATATTATTATATAGTGTAAAGTATATATATATACATATATACATTTAAAATTGTCAAAAATCAAAAGAATTGCAAAATTACCATTTTGCCCCCGAGCCTTCTTCTTCCTCCCGACCGATTCCCTTCGCCGTTCCGGTCGCTGCCGTGCCGTTTCTTCACAGTGGGTGTGCCGTCCGGTGTGCCACCACCTTCCCCAACCTTTTCCGCCACCTGTGGTAGCCGTTTCCGGCGTCTGGAAGTCGGTTTTGGCCGGAGAAGCCGAAAATCGATCCACTGTCGATCACGCCGATTTCGGCCACCATTTTCGACACCGCAGGTCTTCATCGACTCCTTAAGGTCCGGTGAGTGTGATTCTAGCTTTGGTTTGAGCTTAAATGGTCTAGAATTGGTTAGGTTTTGAATTTTTGAATTCGGTCACATTAGGGTTTTTGATTTTTTTGAGCTTTGAATTGATTGATTCATGAAAACTCCCTTCACAAATGTTGATCTTAGTAGCTTAATCTACATGTATGAATTTTTGTGGAATTTTTGGAGATTGTTTGGATTTTTGGGTATTTTTGAATATTTTAATATTATTTTCTAATTTTCGGAAATTAATTATTTAAATTTTGAAATTGGAGTTTATGGTTAAATTAGGTGTTGAAATGAATTATAGGAATTTATTTGGAATTTTTATGAATTTCTAAGTATTTATTTTGAATTATTAAAGTTTATGTGAAATTGAGAAAATTAGGTTAAATGTGTTTTTATTTGAGATTAATTGGATAATTGGGTTTAATTATTGATATTATTGATAAATATGTTGAGAAAATTAATTTTGGATAATTGTATAATTTTTGGTGAATTTTTGAAGTAATTTTAGTATATTTATATATATAAGGGTATTTTGGTAATTTTACCCTAAATTGGCTAAAAATGTAATTTAATTGGTTTTAATAGTTAATTAAGGTATAAAAATGATTTCTATAAATTATTTGGTATTTTTAACTAATTAAAACTATTTTTCGTGAATTATTTTCAATTATATATATAATATACGGTTTTTCTAATAAAATGAGTTTTTATCGGTTTTTACAGTATTTCAAGGTTAATTACGTAATTTCTACCTATAAAATGTATTTCTGTGATTTAAGGATATTTTTGGTATTTCTGGAATTATTCTGTGTTGTGGACCCCAGTCGGTAGTTTGGAGTCCGACCGAGGGGTTGTGAATGAGATGTGGTGTTTATTTTCGAAGTGTGTTTCTTTGTAGGGTCGGCTCTACTCTTTTGAGTAGAGAGATGTCCGTTTTACAGGGGAGGTTCTGTCGGATTTTCGGTAGAATTCTCGTAAAACGTGATATCCGATCGAACCCTAATCCTGTTTCCGTATTTAAATACTCTAGATCGAATTCTAGGATTTCTGTTAGGTTTATTCTGATGTCAGTTAATTATTGTTTGTTTAGTTGCGCCGAGACCGAGGACTAGTGGTCCAGGCCCGTCGGACCCGTCTCGTGGAGCGCACTAGGTGAGTTACTATTTTATATATATATGCTTTAGGATGCATGATTTAGAAATGCATGTTTTATGTTGATTAAATATGCATAAATAATTTGATTATTTCTTAAGTTTATATTAAGTATATTTTTGGTTTATTTTTAGTATATATTAAATTATATACATGTTTTGTAAATAAAATATATTTAAAATGTTTTTAAATATATTTCCAACTTGATTTATAATTTGATTGAATTCGTTTGACATATATATACTCGAAATATACCTGGTTTACTTTTGGTATATTTTCAGTATATATATGGTTTATATTGTTGTTTTATTTAAATTCATGCATCATTTATTTTTGTGAATGAATGATTTATTTATTAATGAAGGATATCAATAGAACGTGCTACCTAGTGGGCAGCACTAGGACCGAGTACGTACCGGTACGCCTATAGTATTTAGGCTATAATACTAACTTATTTGTGGATATTGATTTGATGTGATTATTGATATGTGAGATATGGTTTGGAGGTGTGATTGCTGGAGCTCAGTTGACCAAGTGTCTCGGGGCCAATCACACTGACAGTCAGACTGCTGGAGCTCGGTTGACTTAGCGTCTCGGGGCCAGTCTACTGTCCAAATGGAATAGAGGATATATTTGGAATAAGTGAGCCTGTATGGCTAGAGTGTTGTTTAACACTATTTTCTGAGGTTGCGATATTCTAGGGTTCTATATAATCCTTCATAAAAGATGATTTTCAGATAAAATATATAAAATGATTTTACTGCATCTGTGTGAATTTGCCTGTATATATACATATTAGATATGTATTATTGACTGTATGCATTGTCATTTAGTATGCATGTATATATATTATAGTAATTCACTCAGTGAGGTCTGACTCCCCTCCGTTGACTATTTTTCAGGAGAGTCAACTTCTTCAGACCTCAATAGCAGGTCGATACGCCGGATTTCTTCCGCCCCGGCTTCTTTGTGTAAATTATCTACTTGAGTCTTATTTATTTTATCTAGACACTGCAGTAGTCATGAATTAAAGTATTGGATTTCATGTATTTTATTTTAAAGAGATGTATTATATTGAAACTGGATTTGTATTAAAGATTATGTATCTATGAGATGAGATTTGATTTAAATCCAATTGATGTGAATAATATTATGATATTATGATTTTTATTTCCGCTGCATATTATATGATTGTTGTTATTATTGCTTGATTTATTTTATTTTTAGGCTTGCTACGGGTTCCGGATTCGAAAGAATTCCCGTTCCCTAGCGCCGGTCATGACCCCTGTTTTGGGTCATGACATGAACATTACTTCCAAGAAAGTGCTGAGTTCTTTAGTCATAATCTTGTCTTTGAGCTTCCTTAATTGAGTCCTATTCTTCGTTGCCTTTATGGCCACTTTATCACTCAAGTTCTCAATCTGAATGGCAATTTTGTTGAACCTGTCCAAGTAGCTTCTTAATGATTCTATGGCTTTTTTTTTTTTACACATTTGGAGATCATTTATGATATTGGTAGGAGGAAAATTAGTGATAAATTGGGTTTAAAATTGCTCTACTAGCTCTTTGAAGGATGAGTGTAAGCACCCAATTTTGGGATAAATTGTGCACACATGCGATGAAAGCCTCTATGATGAAAATTTAGTAAAAAATTGACCTTTAGTGTTAAGTTTTACAATTTCAAGGACCAAATTGCAATAATTTTTTGGGTTTAATTGTAAAAAATTGAAGTTTGCAAGTTTTATTTGAAAGCAATGTTAATTGGCATTACATAATGTCAATCAGCATTACACAATGCCAGTCGACATTCTGTAATGTTGAGGCACAAAAATGTCAAGAAAAAAATTATTTTCGTGATTTTTTAATTATGATTGGTCCAAATTTTAATTTATTTTTAATAAATAAATAAATTTTGATATTTATCTGTCCAATACATGTTTTTTACGCATATAATTTTTGAAATTAAAATTCTTATCCTATTTGTTTTGAGAGGTGGATCAGAGCTAACCCTCTTATGATCACATAAGTGGTTAACTAGCTAGGGTTAGAACGGGATATAAAAAGAAAAGTTTGGAAAGAAAAAAGAGGGGAGACTGCGTAAAGACCCTAATAGCTACTGCAAAAAAAGAGTTGATTGAAAAAACACAGAGAAAAAAAAGAAAAAAGAAAAGAAGAAAACGAGAAAAAATCCTTTTAAAAAAATACATTCTTTCAAGGTCTAGAAATCAAGAAAACACAATGTTAATTTTCTCAACACGGTGAAATCTCATTCTAAAAGGCATTCAAATAGCTTCTGTATAGCATCCTTCTTCTACTCCTTTCTTCTTTTTATTATTAATTCTTTCCTTTATATTATTTTATTATTTCTATGTTTTTTGTTTAATTTTCATTATTTTTCTTGCTTTGTTCATTCATTCTAATCTTTTTTTATTCTCTGTATTTCATGTTTCTATGATGATGAACACATTATTAAACCAAGAAAAATCCATGGAGAATCCATGAATGAAAACCAAGAATTAGGATCCCAATTTAATTCTTATGTATTTTTTATATTTTTTTGTTCTATCTAATTTATTTTTTAGGTTTTGAATTTGTTTAATTTATTTTCTTAAGGGTTATAATTTTAATTTTATTTTTGGGTAGATTTTGTAATAGCCCCGATAGTGGGAATAGTGAAACTCTTTAATTTTCTGCACTATTAAAATTAATTAGTAAATTAGGTTCATTTGATAAAACCCTAATAAAATCAATGGTGGCTTTAGATTAATTTAGGTTGCATGTAATTAAAATTAGGTTAGAAATCACTGAATGTATGTTTTTTATTCATTATTTTCTTTAATTTGTTGTTTGGACTTGTTTGCATATTTTTATTCTCTTTGGACCTCAAGCTTACGTTAGGTTCTAACCCATTTAATAAATAAGCTTTTAATTAGATTTTTAGGTTTAATTAATTTTAAAATCAATTTTGGCCCAATTAGATTAATTTAGACTTAGGCCCACTTTTTAGGTTAACTAAAATTAATTTAGACTTAGCTCAGCCCATTAATTTCATTTCTTTTAAAATAAATAAATTTAGGATCACATCACTTAATTTAAAATTAAGTATAATTAAGCCCACTAATTAATTTCTATTTTGTTTCTTAAAATTAATAGATTTCAGCCCACTTTTTAGAATTAAAACAAGTAGATTTAGACTCATTAATTATCTTAAAATGTAGGCCCATCTTTAGTCCAATTCATTTGTAAATGAATATGTAGAATTAGCTAATTTTAATAAATAAAATTAATCTAGTTTAGACATAAGGACGCTACCTTTTGCATGCATTTTTTACGTCTAATTTTATGACTTGTTGCCTTTAGGTTAAATGAATGTTTAATTAGAGTTTAAATAAAATTGCATATAATTAGAGAATAAGATAGTAATTCATAAAGTAATTCTAAATGAACACGAGACTAAGAGAAGTTAGTATTCCATTTCCATAATCTCTAGGTTGAAATGCTAGCTTTCTTTTAGAGAATCGATACCACCTTTCGATTTGTCCTAGTTATTACCTTGGGTGGTGATTCCTCATCTCTATGCTATATCTTTGTGATATAGTAGTCTGTTCCTTAAGGCCCTGAGCCCAAACAGTATCACGGTTACTATAATCTTAGGTGCATGCTAAACCCCGCCGTCTACAGTGGTGACTCCATTAGGGATAAGAGATACTGATTCTACTTGTGTTCTTTATAATTATTTTATTAATTATTATTTTATTCTTGCATTCATTCTACATATCCCTATTAACTAATGGCGTTGGTTTATGATTCCATGATTCTACTAGCTTCATGGAGTTGTAAATTGGCTAACTATCACTCTTAGCCTTAACTCAATTTAAGAGAGATTACCAAGCTCATCTGACCAGAATCTATAACCCAAGTCCTAAAGGGGGGTAGTCTTCTCTCGAGTTTGCAAAGGATGTCAAGCTCCTCTGACTTTAGCCTGTAACTCAAGTCCTAAAGGAGGGTATATTACTAAGGGAACCTTGACTTTTTACCAGACCAACCACATATAATGGCTTAGTTACTTCCCCTAGGATCTACTAAAAATTGCTTGTATGATTTTTTTTACATGAGGTATTTCTATCTATAAAAGCCTAGGCCCATACTTTTGAAGCCCACTTAGGCCAATAAAGATTAGGCTAGACCTTTACACTTAGAAATATTGTTTCTATGCTTATTACCATGAGGTATTTCTATCTATAAAAGCCTAGGCCCATACTTTTGAAGCCCTTTAGGGTAATGAAGATTGGGTTAAACCTTTATACTTAGAAATGTTGTTTTCATGTTGTACTACTTTAAAAGAGATTTGGCATGCGTGTCGGTCCTTGATATCCCCCGTTAATATTAAGACCAAGACAAAAAATCCTGGGATAAAAGACTCGCCATTGAACATGTGTGTGGGAGGAATAAGGTTGGAAGGATGTATATTGTACACTTGATTGATACTTGTTACTTGCTACTTGTTGCATAGCACTTGCATTATGCATACATGCATCTCATTCATCATACTAACACCTTATTTTACAACCATCATAAATACATTGGGGTCTTCTTGTATTTGGGGACGACAAGGTGGCGGACTAAGAAGAATGAGTTAGAGTCCTAAAGCCTTAGCAAAGGAAATCCTTAACAGACTGGATAGGCTGGAAAGAAGCCCTATCAAACCACTTTACTTGGAAACTGAACTAACCACACCTAAACCTATAGACATGGAACAATAACAAGGAGGGAACTAGACTTTATAAGAAATCAAGGGCGCTTTAATGGATGACATGAGAGCTATGATGTAAGATGAACTAAGATAGGCCTTATCTAGATTGATGCAACCTGCTACTGCTGTCATACCACCACCTGTAATTGATCAACCACCTACTGCTATAGCTATCCCACTTGATGTAGATGCTCCACCTACTACCAATAATGTTGGGGGGCAACCAATTGCTAGAAATCCACCTGCTGTTGATGTGGAGCTTGAGGATGTTAAGAACTATATAATAGAAAAGGCAAAGAAAGAATCACTTGAACTGGTACAAGACCATGAGTCCAAGCAGATGCAAGTGCTAACATAGAAAATTTCCAAGATGGAAGAGCTGCTTAGAGGACAAGGCATGGATATTCATTTGACTTTGATGATATGCTACTAATAAAGGGTAATACGCTACTGAGAAGTTCAAAATGCCTTAGCTGCAAAAGTTTGATGGAACTGGAGATCCTAGAATTCATCTTAGTCAGTACATGATGACTATGAGCACTACTAAGGCCCCATTAGCAGTGATCCTTAGGTTATTTGTACTATATTTAGAGGGAATGGCTATAAACCGGTATTATGGGTTGGAAAAGTCTGTCAAGGTTAATTGAAAAGAACTATGTACAGATTTTTTGAAACAATATGATTATAACACTAGATTAGAAGTGTCCATTAGAGATCTAGAACTGACAAAGTAAAAACCCAATGAATCTTTCTTTGATTTCCTTACCAAATTCATTAATAAAGCAGGGCTAATAAAGAATATATTGGCCAAAAAAGATCAGGTTAGGATGATAGTTTGAAATGTGTCACCCAACCTGGTTGAGAAGTTACAGATGATGAACCCCAAGACATTTGTAGACCTTTATGATGATGGGTTGTAAGCTGAGGAGATCGAAAATTAGAAAAAGAAGATTGCTAGAAGCATCAGAGCAAGAAACTACCCAATTGAAGACACACAACAAGGAAATATTAGTAGGGTTGTAGGAGTACATGTTGTTCAATGACTAAGGATGTTCTCCAATTTTAACCAACCTTTATCAAAAGTCCTAGAGCACCTAATGCAAAAGGGCTTACTTCAACCTTTACCTAATCCAAACCCACCAAACCCAAACATCCCAGACTATAACCCAAATAAGCACTACAAATTCCATCAAAACCTCTAACACTCCATAGATAACTACATCTGCCTCAAACAAAAAATCCAAAACCATAGACCCTGAAAACCGAAGCACCATAAATAATCCTTTCCTAAACTACTGAAATGCACCACCCCCAACTACTATGGTAATCAACTCAGGAGTTAATAAGGAAGAAGTGCTAAGCTCCTTTAAGGACCTATACCTTAACACCAATGAGAAATCTTCTAATGTCCCCAAAGATGTGGAAAGAGCATAAGGCTTATTGGGTCAACCTTCAGGTAAGTTCGACTATAAGGTGTTTTATACTAAACCACCTTTTTTGACATACCCTTCGATTCGATTATGCCTACAAGATGGGGTGATGAGTTTGATGGTAAGAAGCTGCTAGCCAAGAAAGAAAAAATGCACATTTGAGGTATTGGAAGATGAAGTCATTAAGACAGTTGGCAAAAAGATTCAAGAATAGTTGTTATGTTAGTCGCCTCAAGGATAACCATTATAAGACTCAACATCCCTAGCATCTAGAATAGGAAATAAAATTTCTTATTATCTTATTTGAATAAATTTTAGTTTTTATTTTGTTTTAGTAATCGATGATATAAATTCGGATCATGCTCACTTATGTAATGTACATGCTGATGGTATTGTGCATTATGGTATTGATTGCATTTGCATGTTTGACATAAATTCAATTGAATTAGATTCATTCAGCATGGGCATAAATGCAAATTAAAAGAACATACATATATCATATGATGTAACTTCTGAAGATAGAAAATTTTAGGAAAAAAATAAAAAGAATGAAGAAAAAATAGAGAAAATAAGGAGAAAAAAAAGAAAAAAGAATAGTAAGGTAAAAATTAGAAAAAAAAAACATGACTAGCTGATAATAGGAGTTGTATCATATGATGTAATGAATATTCTCATTTTTTCCCTAATGAATGATTAAAATTGGATTTTAAATTTTTTTTTCAAATATTTAATATTTGTCTTTATCATACTGCATAAGTATCTAAATGGAAAGACAATATATAATGAAAGCTAAATCAGAGCTATGAGATCACAATTTTAGTTATGTTTTCTTTTTTGCCACCCCTTTTGTGATTTTCCTTATAAGCATAGCATCTCCTTATACCTTAAGAATTCAGGTGGCTCAATAACTTATGTTGCAACCCATACCTTGTACCTATCATCAATTATTGCATCAACATTAAGCCTCATATTCTGCTCAAGAATTCTTTAAAGTGCAAGTCCAATTAATTTCATCATTAAGAACTCGCTTCAATCAGTTCACCCACTCCTCTACATCTTCAATACATGAGATTGTAACTAATAGGGTTAGTAAGATAAAGGGTCAACAACAGTAGTGACAAAACAGAGTCTCTTGCACACATGAAGAAAAAGACTGCTAGAATGAATTCAAAATGAAGCTGGGGGCAAAATATAACTCTAGGGCAGCTTGGGGCCAAAAGAGTAAATACAACACTAGAAATTCAAAGTTAGTTAAAAAGATCTCAGGGCAAAAAGGAGTGAACTACAAGCATACAAATACGTTAGTTATCATATAACAAAGCAGTAACAAAAAGAAAAGTTCAATAGTGCATCAATGAATCATGAGCTCCAGTGTAAAGCCATTGACCCCACTCATTAGCATAGTCATTAGTCTGATGAGTTGTATCAGAAGCACTAACATCAGAAGTACCAACAACGAAGCATCCAGTGCTTAAACCAATAAGCTGTTGATAAGGTACATCATTCTCACACTTTAAGCTGCGAACATAACTTTGTTCCAAATAGAAGACCTATTAGGATCATGCATGTCATACATAACATGCATACACTTGCATACATTTATTGTGAAATACTTGATTTGCATAATAAAGTCTTTAAGCCTAGGCAAGATTATGCAAACACTTTACTACTAACATTCAAGATTAGTGTTGTAAAAGCATAGAAAGGTAGTCAGAATGTTCATATATGAAGCATCTGAAGGAAAAAATGTGACACTATTTAGGTGAACCTGATGCTCAATGGGACTCTAGATCATAGGAGCCTGATTAATTATGGGCCCATCCAATAAAGGAATATCACCGATAATGATATTTGCGAAAGCATTATCTTGGTGACCTCAAAAGGCTGGATAGGATGTTTAGGCTCCTCAAACTCAATATCCATCTCTATAGTCTCATCTGGAATATCTCTCCACAACAGTTAGACTACTATAGGGTATGGAATATGGTGATGAGAAGGTCTAAAATGTCAGCAATACATTCATTAGCCTTATAAAAGGGAAGAACATGCTCAAAACTTAAAATGAATGCACTCTAGAAAATTATTTGATCATGAAATAAGATCTCTAACTCTTGAACCTTTTTTTATAGGAGATGTCAAAAAGAGGAATGAAGCCCTCTACCATTATATTAATGGAATGGCGAAAAGGCAAATTCAACCCTAGGCCATAACTTCAATGATGGAGTATCATGACCTTGTGATCAAAGACATCATCATCATAATAAAAAAGGAAGAATATAAAAGAATAACATTGCATTTTGACAAAATCTCTTCACTTACAAATAGACTATACTAACTTATGGTATTTTGTGCAAGGAAAAAACAAAGGAATAAAGAAGGGGAAAGGAACCGATACATCAATAAGAATGGGCAAGATAGCAAATTCTAAACCCTTACCAAGATAATAAAGGGAAGTAACAAAACTTTATTCTGTAATAAAGTACCATCTCAACCATAAAATTCATAAATTGAAAGTAAATTCATTCACTTCACGAGATCATATGCGAAAAGCCTATCTCATGACCTTTAATTATAATGGCTCTTTTTTATTAATCTCGTAGAATTCAGATGATTAATTAAAGGTTTTGTGTTGGGAGTTTATAAACTATAATCAATCTAATGCTTCCTTCACACCCAAACGAGGTGAAGAATACATAAAGACAAAATCTATGGACTTGCAGTATAAATTGCTTGAATTTTAAAGTATCATTTTAGTCTTTTGAATAATAAATGTGCATATAATCTACTCTAATGCTCAAAAATGAGTATGAGTAAAAATCCCTCAACGGTATCCATGCTGAGTAATACGAGAAAGGTAGGGGAACATTGAGAGGAGAATTAAAATAAGAGCAAGCATAATTTACTCCAATGCTTAAAAATGAGCAAGAGTATCAACGTGAACCTCTGGCAGTATCTACGTTGAGTAATACAAGAAAGGCAGGGGCACACTAAAAGAGGACCCACATAAAAAAAAACACTCTATTTACTCCATTACTCTATAAGAGTATGAGTATCCAAAGGACTTTTCCAAAGGTATCCATGCTAAGTAATATGAGAAAGATAAGGGAATACTCGGATAAGGAAGAAAAGCACAAAAATAATTCAAAGACTATTTTGATATTCAAAATTTAATCTTTTTATACTCAATTTCCATAAGTTTTATTTAGTAAATTCTCCCTAAAATTAGGAGTGGAAGTAAGCTCTTAACTTGGTAAAAGATATGCTTTCAACATAAGATGGTTAACGATGCCTTTGACCTTTGCAAATGGCAAATAAATGATAGTCATGAAAATAAAAAAAATAATGAGATTTGTTAAGTGCATGCTATCTCGTAAAAAAAATGATGAATTTTTTCATCAATTTTAACATTATAATGTACTTTAGTACATTCATCATAATTGAAACTGACTTCAACAAGTCTATAGGAATTACAAATCTAGAAGGAAGTGCACCCAACTTGTAGAGTTGATTAATATAGCTAAATTCAAAGTCAGTCAATAAAAATGCTAATTAGTCAGCAAAAATGCTAATCAGTCAGCATCAAAGGTGAAGAACGAGAGGGTTGTAGTTAATTAAAATGAGTAAGCAGTTATGGACTGTAGCATTATCAAGGGTGAGCAATGAAAGGATTGCAGTCAATTTGTGAGCAGTTATGATCTACAACATTATCAAAGGTGAGCAATGAAAGGATTTTAGTTAATTTGCCAGAAATTATGGACTACAACATTATAAAAGGTGAGCAATGAAAGGATTGCAGCCAATTTGCAAGCAATTATGAATTGCAACATCAAAGGCGAGCAATGATAGGGTTATAGCTAATCGCGAGTAGTTATGGACTGTAGCATCATCAGCAAGCAATTATGGATTGCAGCATCACCGTGAGCAGTTATGGATTATAACATCATTGGTGAGCAACAAAAGGGTTGCAGCTAATCACGAGCAGTTATGGACTACTGCATCATCGATGAGCAATGAAAGGGTTACAGCTAATCATGAGCAGTTATGGAGTACAACATCATCAGTGAGCAATAAAAGGGTTGCAACAAATCGTGAGCAATTATGGACTGTAGCATTATCAGTGAGCAACAAAAGGGTTACAGTTAATCATAAGCAATTATGGATTGCAGCATCATCAGTGAGCAATAAAAAAATTGCAGATAATCGTGAGCAATTTTAGATTGCAGCATAATCATATAAAAGAAATCAACACTACAAGACCGAGTGTAGTGTATTTCAATTCAGACTATATGACCGATTATAGACAATATTGTACGATCAAGTACATTGTACGACAGAGTACAATGTACTTCTTACATTAAAATCATTCTAACATGAATTTTCAAATCTTTTAATTGACTAGACACTACACAATAGTTATGGTATTATGCTAAACATTCCACAGGAGCTATAGCATGTTCTCCAATCATGAATTGCTAAACGTTCCACAACGAGTATAACAAGAATCACTACATATATTTCCTTAAACGTCTCATAGGGAATATAACGAAATCCATTGTCACTAAACATCCCAAAGGGAATATAGTGCAGTTCACCAGACACTACAGAATAGTTATGGCATTATTGCTAGATGTTCCATAGAAGTTATAGTGTAGATGTTGGGGTTCAACGCGCGTCCAAGATTTTAGCAACCGCGACACTGTTTGAGCTCAGGGCTCCAAAGAACACACTAACCATGTCATAAAGACATGGCATGGAGATGAGGAGTCACCACCCAAGGTAATAACTGGGACAAATAGAAAAGGTGGTACTCAATTCTATAAAAGAAAGCTAGCACCACAACTAGGAGATTCTAGATACGGAATACCAACTTCTTTCAGTCTTGTGTTCATTTAGAATTACTTTATGAATTATTATCTTATTCTCTATTTACATGCAATTTCATATAAACCCTAAAAATAGTCAACTCCAAGGCAAACTAGTCATGAAATATATAAGTAAATAATGAATTCAATAAATCATATAATCCCTAAGTTAGTTTAATCTACATGGATTTTAAATAAATGAGTTAAATCTACATGTTATGGAATATTTAAATTAATGGGCCTAATTCTACATATTTTAATTCTAAGATGATCTTAAATCTATAAATTATGAAAAAAAAAAGCTTTAATTAAGCGGGCTAAGTCTAAATTAATTAAATTGAGTTACGTGGGCCTACGTCTAATTAACTAAATGGGCCTAAGGATATTTCTAATATAATTAATTATGGGCCTAAATGTATATTTTAAATAATTGAACCTAATTAATTATTAAGTGAGATGGGCTAAAATAATTACCTAAACTTAAATAAATAAATCAAAGCCTAAAATGGGTTTAAGGCCCCAAAACACATAAAAATAGTAAATAAGCCCAAAAACAAATAAAAACATAAAAAAAACAATTAAATAAGATCAAACAAATAATTAAATTAATCCTTACTAAAATCCTAATTTTATTATCGAGCAACCTAAATTAATCTACTTCCTCCATTGATTTTAAGTAATTACCTAATTAATAACCTAATTTTACTAACCAATTTAATCAAAATAAACCTGCAACCACACACATAATTTCACTTCCCATACTATTGGGGCTATTACATTAATTCATAAAATAGTTAAAAAAATAAAAAAATAAAGCAATAAATAAAATAAAATAAAAACCTTAGAAACTAAGTCTTTACAAGGCTCTATCCATGGTTTTCCATGGATTTCTCACGAATTCATCATTCCAACATGGTCACCATACGTTTTCCTCCATAATCACTAGAAAAAAATTAAATAAAATTATAATTAATGAATAAATTATAATAATAAGTCGAAATAATAAAAATAATCAATAATATCAAAAAGAAAAAATAGAATAAGAAGAAGATGATGATGCTTATGAGTGATTTGGGGTACTCCTCATATTTGTAATTCACCATTCTTGATAAGTCTTTGAATCTTCTTCTTCAAATATTCTCCAAGGATCTTGAATTAATTGATGAATCAAAAGGAATTTTTGTGGAAAATAACTCAAAAAAAAAAGAAAAAAGAATTAAAAAAACCTCTTCAAAAATACGTTTCTCTTTTTTTCTTTCTTCTCCCGCCTCCCTCTTTTTTTTCTCCTGTCTCCCCCTTTTTTTTCTCCTGCTCTTCATCCTCTTTTTATAGTGGAAAAAGAACTAGAAAACCTAACCCAATCCTAACGTGATTCTAATTCCTAAAAATATAAGATTAATACTTAAAATTATATTTAGGAATTTTAGATTAACTAGAATTGAGTTAAATGCCAATTAGGAGTTTTAAACCAATTAGGATTGAATTTAAAAAATAAAAAAATAGATGGAAGAATTCAATTTTGACCGGGATTGTGCAATTTCGATCAGAATTACACAATTTTGATTGGAATTGGTGTAATTCCGATCGGAATTATGTAATTCCAATCAGAATTACATAATTTCGATCGAAATTATAGAATTTCGTCAGGTATTATTTTTATTTTTTAAAAATTTAATTACAAAAAGACCCCTGGAAGAATTTAAGTTTTGTAATTAGGTCCTAAAAAAATTACAATTTAGTCATTAAAAACACTAAATCTTTCCTTTAAAAGATGCATTTAAACCCTTAGAATTTTAAAGATTAAGTATTAAAGACTTGTTCATGATATTTTCATCATTGGAGTCTTTTGCTACATCCATAACATATCATCCCGAAATTGAGTGTCTACAGTTGCCCCCCTTTGTCACTGTTTACTTGATAAATTGCGGCAAAGTAAAATAGCACCCAATTTCTAAATTGAAAGTTAGGATACTTACCTGCACTCCTTGAAGCTTCTGCTTATGAATTTGCTATACTTGGACGTACAGTATTTCAAATGACATATCATACTCAATCGTATGATATTGATTATACTCAGTTGTATAACCTTGGGTGAATGAAACACATTTTACTTGGTTGTACAATGTTGACTACACTCGGACGTATAGCATTGAATTAAAAAATTACATCATACTTTGTCATATGATTTCGATTATACTCAGTCATATAATCGATTGAGGATACATTGCACTTGGTTGTACAATGCTGACTACACTCGATCGTATAGTCTGTATTAAAAAGGAACATCACACTCAGTCCTATGATGCCGATTATACTTGATCATATAATCGATTGAAGATACATTTCACTCGATCATACAATGCTGACTACACTCATTTGTATAGTCTGATTTGAAAAGAAACATCACACTCAGTCGTATGTTGCTGATTATACTCGGTCATATAATTAATTGAAGATACATTGCACTCGGTTGTACAATGTTGACTACACTCGGTCGTATAGTCTAATTTTTAAAAAGAAACATCACACTTGGTCGTATGATGCTGATTATACTTGGTCATATAATCAATTGAAGATACATTACACTCGGTCTTACAATGCTGACTACACTCAGTCGTATAGTCTAATTTGAAAAGGAACATCACACTTGGTTGTATGGTGTTGATTATACTTGGTCATATAATCAATTGAAGATACATTGCACTCGGTCGTACAATGCTGACTACACTCGGTCGTATAGTCTGATTTGAAAAGAAACATCACACTTGGTCGTATGATGCCGATTATACTATTAACCATTTTAATAATTCCTTAAATTATTAAACTATAAAGCATTGCAATTTAGGACTAAATTGCAAAGAATCAAGTGGGCTTAAATGTAAACCAAAGTTGAAGGACCAAAATGGATATTTTCCCATCTATATATTCCTTTTCTCTTTTTTTCGATTCATTTCTTCTTTTTCCTATTCTTCTTCCCTTTTTCCCTTTTCATTTTCTCTTGATTTTCAAATTTTCTTCCATTAATTATTCTCTCATCTGGCATTTGATTTTGGATATGTCTGATCCTATGGCCCATTTACAGTGTAGGCTACACAGGAGCAATTCCAAATAATCAGATCCCATCACTTTGCATTTGCATTTTCCCCAAAATGATTTGGGACTTCATGAAGATGAAGAAATATTTCCTTTGACTCATTTACACCTCCACAGATGTTCTCAGGCTGGAGATGAGGCAAATTTCCTATCTCTGTTTTCAATTCTGCAATAAACATATTTATTTTAGTATATAAAATTAACGTTTATATGCATGCAATTTAATCATAAAAATTGACAAATTAAAACCAAAATATGTTACAAACTAACATAAATATGTTCAATTTCACTGAAATTTTCATCGGGAGTTTGAATTCTAGTCTTAAATTCACAGATTTCTAACCGGATTTCTCAAATTTCTGATTGGAAATTAGGAAATCCGATCAGAATTCTAAATTTTTGATTGGAAATCTAGACTTCCGATTTGATTTTTTTTTAATGATGTCAAAAATAGAGATTTAAGAGAGAAAAATGATCCTGTTGTTTCTGCATTTTTCAGAAACCATTGAAATTCTTAGGTTGTTTTCACTTAGCGTGAGAATTTTTCCATGACTTGTCTAGGAAGGTAGCACAGTATGTTTGGGCATCCGGCTTTAAACATTTTGTTGTTGCTTTACCTACTGCTCGAGGTAGGTTAGATCACTATTCACTCTTTGCACTTATGGAGAGATGGAAGGACACTACTCACACCTTCCACACACGAGTGGGTGAGCTAATTATTTCCTTGATGAGTTCTTCTGCCATTATCGGGATTACATTCTGAGGTACCCCAGTTCCTTTTGATATCCATTACTGCACTCTTCTGGAGGATGCTAGGAGTCATTACATTCATGACCTGTTCGGGTTTGTTCCGACATGGAAGAATAGGAAGAATGTGCTTCTTTCTTCTCTTGTACAGGGTTTCAGAAGACTACCTACCACTACACCTCACTAGATTCTCCAAAAGGTGAGATGTTGTAATATCTCTTGTTTTTTAATATTTTAATACTGCATCGGGATATGCAGTGTTAATAATTTTTGTATATATATATGAATTTTTTATGAGTTTGTTATTTAATTAAAGCTAATTTTAATTGTTTATTATTATTTTAAGTGTTTTACGTAAAATTTTCCCGGGACTTGCATTTTCGGGGAAATTTTCACGTAAATAATTTATTATTAATTATTTTAAATATATTTACGGACTTGCATGAACTCATACGTATTTTTAAATTACTAAATAAAGCCTATGTGTGTATATATTTATTTAATTAGGGTTTAATTTATTACCCTAATATTTTATTATTTGTTTATTAATTTTATTGTTATTTAATTGTCTTTTAATTGAAATTGATTGGTTAATTGAGTTTAATTATTAATATTATTGATAAATATGTTGAGAAAATTAATTTTGGACAATTGTATAATTTTTGGTGAATTTTTAAAGTAATTTTGGTATATTTATATATATAGGGGTATTTTGGTAATTTTACACAAAATTGGCTAAAAATGTAATTTAATTAGTTTTAATAGTTATTTAAGGTATAAAAATGATTTCTATAAATTATTTGGTAATTTTAACTAATTAAAACTATTTTTCGTGAATTATTTTCAATTATATATATAATATACGATTTTTCTAATAAAATGAGTTTTTATTGGTTTTTATAGTGTTTTAAGGTTAATTATGTAATTTCTACTTATAAAATGAATTTCTATGTTATAAGGGTATTTTTGGTATTTTCAGAATTTGTTCTGTGTTTGTGGACCCCGGTCGGTAGACTATAGTTTGGAGTTCGACCGAGGGGTTATGGATTTGTGTTGAGCTTGTTTTTCGAAGTGTGTTTCTTTGCAGGGTCGGCTCTACTCTTTGAGTAGAGAGATGTCCGTTTTATAGGGGAGGTTCTGTCGAATTTTCGATAGAATTCTCGTAAAACGTGATGTCCGGTCGATCCCTAATTCTGTTTCAGTGTTTAATACTCTAGATTGAATTCTAGGATTTTCTGTTAGGTTTATTCTAATGTCTGTTATTTATTGTTTGTTTAGTTGCACCGAGACTGAGGGCTAGTGGACCAGGCCCGTCGGATCCATCTCATGGAGCGCACTAGGGTGAGTTACTATTTTATATATATATATGCTTAGGGTGCATGATTTTAGAAATATATGTTTTATTTTGATTAAAATGCATAAATAATGTGATTTGTATTTAAGTATATTTTTGGTTTATTTTTGGTATATATTAAATTATATACATGTTTTGTTAATAAATTATATTTAAAATGTTTTTAAATATATTTCTAACTTAATTTATAATTTGATTGGATTTATTTGACATATATATACTCGAAATATACCTGGTTTACTTTTGGTATATTTCCGGTATATATATGGTTTATATTGTTATTTTATTTAAATTCATGCATCATGTATTTGTGAATGGATGTTTTATATTTATTGATGAAGGATATCGATAGAACGTGCTACCTAGTGGGCAGCACTAGGACCGAGTACGTACCGGTGCGCTTATAGCATTTAGGCTATATTACTAACCTATTTGTGGATATTGATTGGTTATGAATATTTGATGTGTGTGATGTGATTTGGGTGTGATTGCTGGAGCTCGGTTGACCAAGTGTCTCGGGGCCAATCACACTGACAGTCAGACTGCTGGAGCTCGGTTGACTTAGTGTCTCGGGGCCAGTCTACTGTCCAAATGGATTAAGTGGATATATTTGGATTAAGTGAGCCTGCATGGCTAGAGTGTTGTCTAACACTGTTTGAGGTTTCGCTATCATAGGGTTCTATTAGATCCTTCATAAACTGTGATTTTCAATAGAAATATATAAAATGATTTTTACTGCATTTGTGTGAATTTGCTTGTATATATACATATTATATATATAGTGTTGACTGTATGCATTGTCATTTAGCATGCATGTATATATATTATAGTAATTCACTCAGTGAGGTCTGACTCCCCTCCGTTGACTATTTTTCAGGAGAGTCAACATCTTCAGACCTCAGTAGCAGGCCTATACGCCAGATTTCTTCCGCCCCGGCTTCTTTGTGTAAACTGCTTACTTGAGTCTTATTTTTATAATCTAGACACTGCAGTAGTTGTAAATTAATGGTGGGATTTTATGTATTTTATTTATGTGAGATATTGTATTATATATTTGAACTGGATTTGTATTAAAAGATTTATATATATGAGATGAGTATTTGATTTAAATCCAGTTGGTGAAAACAATATTGTGATAATTATGATATTTATGATTTTTATTTCCGCTGCATTATATATTGCTACTATTGTTGCATGTTTTATTTTATTTTTAGGCTTGCTACGGGTTCCGGATTCGAAAGAATTCCCGTTCCCTAGCGCCGGTCATGACCCCTGTTTTGGGTCGTGACACCGGGAAGCACTCTGACGGCCGATGATCGGAAGTAGCAGCGGTGAGGTGAGGGTTAATGGAGGGAAGTTGGGGGAAGGAGAAGAAAATAGAAGAGAAAGGAAAGAAAAAAAATAAGAATTATATATATATATATATATATATATATATATATATATATATATATATATATATTATAATATTAATAATAGTTTAATAATTTATAATATAGTATATTAATATAATACTTAGAAAAATTACCCACCACACATATATAATTTAATATTTTAATAATTTATATACTAAATAAAATAATTAAATAACAATAAAATTAATTAATAAATAGTAAAATATTAGGGTAATTAATTAAACCCTAATTAAATAAATACACACATATACGTTATTTAGTATTTTAAAAATATATATGAGTTCATGCAAATGCGTAAATCTAATTAATAGTAAATTATTTACGTAAAAATTTCCCTGAAAATACAAGTCCCGGGAAAATTTTACGTAAAATACTTAAAATATCATAAAATAATAAAAATCAATTTTAATTAAATAACATCTCATGAAATATCATAAATATATACAAAAATAATTAACACTGCATATCCCGATGCAGTATAAAAATATTTAAAAACACGGGATATTACATACAGGCTCACTTATTCCAAATAAATTCACTTGTTCCATTTTGGATAGTAGACTGGCCCCGAGACACTAAGTCAATCGAGCTCCAGTAGTTTAACTGTCTATGTGATTAGCCCCGAGACACTTGATCAACTGAGCTCCAGCAATCACACTCTCAAATCATATCACACATTAAATCAAATCAATCCGATCAATATCCACAAATAGGTTCGTGATATAGCCTAGATGCTATCGGTGTACCGATACGTACTCGGTCCTAATACTACCCACTATGTAGCACGTTCTATTGATATCATTCATTAATATATAAAACAGACATTCATAAATAAATGATGCATGAATTTGAAATAAATAGCAACATAAACCATATATATACTAAAAATATACCAAAAATAAACCAGGTATATTTCGAGTATAAATACGTCAAATAAATCCAATTAAATTACAAAATAAACTAGAAATAAACCATAAATATACCTAAAAACATTTTAAGAATAATTTATTAATAAAACATGCACACATTTTAAAATTTACCAATAATATACCAAAAGTAAACCTAAGTAATAATTAAACCATTTATGCATAACTTATAAAATAAATCATACATTTCTAAAAACATATAACTTATAAAATAAATCATACATTTCTAAAAACATACATCCTAAAACACGTATATATAAAATAACAACTCACTATTATTGCGCTTCTCGAGACGAGTTCGACGAGCCTGGTCCATTAGGTCTCGGTCTCGGTGCAACTAAATAAACAAATAACAACACGACATTAGAATAAATCTATCAAAATTCTAAAGACTCGATCTAAGAATATCGAACACAAAATAAGAATAGGAATTCGACCGGACATCACGTTCTACGAGAATTCTACAGAAAATCCGGTAGAACCTCCCCTATAAAATGGACATCTCTCTACTTAAAGAGTAGAGTCGGTCCTACAAAGAAACACACTTTAAGAATAAACATAGTTCACAATCCCTCGGTTGGACTCCAAACTATAATGCTACCGATCGAGGTTCACAATTCACGAAATAACTACAGAACACATGAAAAATACCAAAAATACCCTTTAATACTCAAAATATAGCAAATTAGGTATTTAAACGCTAAAAATAATTATTTTACCGATAAATGCATAAAAACCCTAATTTTAATACAAATCCAGTTCAAATACATAATACAACATCTCTTTAAATAATTAATGACTACTGCAGTGTCTAGATAAAATAAACCCAAGACTCAGATAAGCAGTTTACACAAAGAAGCCGGGGCGGAAGAAATCCGACGTATAGGCCTGCTACTGAGGTCTGAAGATGATGACTCTCCTGAAAAATAGTCAACGGAGGGGAGTCAGACCTCACTGAGTGGATTACTATAATATATATACATGCATACTAAATGACAATGCATACAATCAACAGTATATATCTAATATGTATATATACAGGCAATACACACAGATACAATAAAATCATTATATATATTTTACTGAAAATCATCGTTTATGAAGGATCAAATAGAACCCTAGAAAATCGCAACCTCAAATCAGTGTCAAACAACACTCTAGCCACATAGGCTCACTTATTCCAAAATATATCCACTTAATCCATTTGGACAGTAGACTGGCCCCGAGACACTAAGTCAACCGAGCTCCAGCAGTCTGACTGTCAGTGTGATTGGCCTCGAGACACTAGGTCAACCGAGCTCCAGCAATCACACCTCCAAACCATATCTCACATATCAAATAATCATAACCAATCAATATCCACAAATGTTTAGTAATATAGCCTAAATGCTATAAGCACACCGGTACGTACTCGGTCCTAGTGCTGCCTACTAGGTAGCACGTTCTATTGATATCCTTCATTTATAAATATAAAACATACATTCATAAAATAAATGATGCATGAGTTTGAAATAAATAGCAACATAAACCATATATATACTGGAAATATACCAAAAGTAAACCAGGTATATTTCGAGTATATATACGTCAAATAAATCCAATCAATTTATAAATTAAGCTAGAAATATATTTAAAAACATTTTAAATATAGTTTATTAATAAAACATGTATATAATTTAATATATACCAAAAATAAACCAAAAATAAACTAAGGATATACTTAAATACAAATCACATTATTTATACATATTTAATCAAAATAAAACATATATTCTAAAATCATGCACCCTAAGCACATATATATAAAATAGCAACTCACACTTAGTGCGTTCCTCGAGATGGGTCCGACGGGCCTGGTCCACTAGGCCTCGGTCTCGGTGCAACTAAACAAACAATAAATAATAGACATCAGAATAAACCTAACAGAAAATCCTAGAACTCGATCTAGAATATTAAACACAGAATTGAGATTAGGGTTCGACCAGACATCACGTTTTACGAGAATTCTACCAAAAATTCGGTAGAACCTCCCCTGTAAAACGGACACCTCTCTACTCAAAGAGTAGAGCCTACCCTGCAAAGAAATACACTTAGAAAAAATATAGGCACAACAACTCATCCATAAACCCTCGGTCGGACTCCAAACTACAGTCTACCGACCGGGGTCCATAATCACTAAACAATTTCAGAAATACCAAAAATACCCTTATAACATAGAAATACATTTTATAATTAGAAATTACATAATTAACCTTAAAACATTGTAAAAACCGATAAAAACTCATTTTATTAGTAAAATCGTATATTATATATATATTTAAAAATAATTCACGAAAAATAGTTTTAATTAATTAAAAATACTAAATAATTTTTAGAAATCATTTTTATACCTTAAATAACTATTAAAACCAATTAAATTACAATTTTTGTCAATTTAGGGTAAAATTACCAAAATGCCCTTATATATATAAATATACTATAATTACTTCAAAAATTCACCAAAAATAGTGTAATTATCCAAAATTAATTTTCTCAACATATTGATCAATAATATCAATAATTAAACTCAATTAACCAATTAATTTCAATTAAAAACACAATTAACCCTATTTTTCAAAAATTACATGAACTTAAATAATTCAAAATAAATACATAGAAATTCATAAAAATTCCAAATAAATTCCTATAATTCATTTCAACACCTATATTCATCATAAAACACAATTTCATAATTTAATTAATTAATTTCCGAAAATTAGAAAATAATATTAAAATATTCAAAAATACCCAAAAATCAAAATAATCTCCAAAAATTCCACAAAAATTCATACATGTAGATTAAGCTACTAGGATCAACATTTGTGAAGGGACTTTTCATGAATCAAGCAATTCGAAGTTCAAAAAAATCAAAAACCCTAATATGGCTGAAATCGAAAATTCGAAACCTAAGCAAATCAAGACCATTTAAGCTCAAACCAAAGCTAGAATCACACTCACCGGAGCTCAAGGAGAAGAAAGAGACCAGCAGTGTCAAAAATGGTGGCCGGAATCATCGTGATCGACGGTAAAGAAGAATTCGGCTTCTCCGGCCAAAATCGATCTCCAGATGCCGGAAACGGCTGCTACAGGTGGCGAGGAAGGCTGGGGAAGGTGGTGGCATGCCGGACGGCACACCAACGGCAAGGAAATGACATGACAGGTGGCGGACGGTGAGGGAAACAATCGGGGAAGAAGGAGGAACGGGAGGGGCAGTTTTGTAATTATTTCAAACTTTATTTTTTTGTTTATATTAAATGTATATATGTATATATATATACTTTATACTATATAATAAAATAATATTAAATTACACACATTAAATATACACCACACACTTAATATTTAATATTTTAAAATTTAATAATAAATAAAATAATTAAATAACAATAAAACTAATAAATAATTAATAAAATATTAGGGTAATATTAAACCCTAATTAAATAAATAAGTACACATATACACGTTATCTAGTATTTTAAAATATGTATGAGCTCATGTAAGTCTGTAAATATATTTAAAATAATTAATAATAAATTATTTACGTGAAAATTTCCCAGAAAATGTAAGTCTCGGGAAAATTTTACGTAAAGTACTCAAAATAATATTAAACAATTAAAAATCAATTTAAATTAAATAAAAGCTTATTAAATATCAATATTATATTTAAAAATTATTAACACTGCATATCTCGATGCAGTATTAAAATATTTAAAAACACGGGATATTACAGTCTTCCCCCCTTATAAGAATTCGTCCCCGAATTCCAGAAAACAGGACCAAGAAGGAAAGAGATACGGGTAAGAAGCTCGCATCTCTACTTCAGTCTCCCACGTATGCTCCTCGACTCTATCGCTACGCCACAGAACCTTGACCATCAGAATCTGCTTCGACCGCAACTGTCGAACTTGATAATCAACGATCGCCACAGGTTCTTCCACAAACGTCAAATCTTCACTCACTTCTACACTGTCAGGTTGCAACACGTGAGAAGAGTCTGAGACATACTTCCTCAACATCGAGATATGAAATACTGGATGCACCTATGACATACTCAGAGGCAAATCCAACCGATATGCAACAGTGCCAACTCTCTCCAGAATCTCAAACGGTCCAATATATCTCGGTGCTAACTTACCCTTCTTGCCAAATCTCATCACACCCTTCATCGGAGATACCTTCAGAAAAATGAAATCTCCAACCTGAAACTCCACATCTCTGCACCTAGGATCCACATAACTCTTCTGCCTGCTAAATGCGGTCTCTAATCTGCTCTTAATCATGGCGACTTTCTCTGCAGCATCCTGAACCATCTCAGTTCCAGTCAAAGCTCTCTCACCAATCTCATCCCAACTCAGAGGGGATCTACACTTCCTTCCATACAATGCCTCATACGGTGCCATGCCAATACTGCTATGGTAGCTGTTATTATATGTAAACTCAACGAGTGGCAAATGATCATCCTAGCTACCTCCCAAATCCAAGACACACATCCTCAACATATCTTCCAATGTCTGGATCGTCCTCTCAGACTGACCATCTATCTGAGGATGAAAAGCAGTACTAAAATCCAACCTAGTGCCCATTGCTTCTTGCAACTTCTGCCAAAAACGAGAAGTAAACACTGAACCTCTATCTGACACAATGGACACAGGTACTCCATGAAGGCATACGATATGCTTCACATACAGCTTCACCAATCTGGCAACTGAATAAGTGGCTTTCACAGGCAAGAAATGTGCAGACTTCGTCAATCTGTCTATAATCACCCAGATGGAATCGTATCCATCCTTCGAACGAGGTAAATCGACCACAAAATCCATAGCTATCCTTTCCCACTTCCACTCAGGAATAGGAAGAGGCTGAAGCTTCCCAGAAGGCTTCTGATGTTCAGCTTTCACTTGTTGACACGTCAGACACTTAGCAACATAATCAGCGACATCTTTCTTCAATCCATCCTACCAGTATAAGTCTCTGATACTGTGGTACATCTTAGTGACACCCGGATGAATGCTGTAGGTTGTAGAGTGTGCTTCCTCTAGGATCTCTTCTCTCAAATCATCTACATCAGGAACACACAATCTACCACTGATCCACAACACACCATCATCATCAAGTGTGAAATTAGTGAACTTCCCTGCTCTGACATTCTCTGCAAGCTCTTTTAGAATAGGATCTCGGCTCTGAGCTGCTTTAATCCTATCCCTCAGTACAGATCATACTTTAAACTGAGCTAGCAGTCCATCTGATCTACTGATCTTCATCATCAGACCTTGATCCACCAACAGATGCAATTCCTGGATCAATGGTCTCCTCTCAACACTAATGTGAGCAAGACTGCTTGAGGACTTCCTACTCAAGGCATCTGCTACCACATTAGCCTTACCGGGATGATATAAGATCTCAAAATCATAATCCTTCAACAGTTCCAACCATCTCCTCTGCCTCAGCTTCAAATCTCTTTGTTGGAAAATGTACTTAAGGCTATTGTGATCAGTAAATATCTCACAAGTCACCCCGTACAGATAATGTATCCAGATCTTCAAAGCAAAGATCACTGCAGCCATCTCTAGATCATGTATAGGATAGTTCTGCTCATTCTTCTTCAACTGCCTCGAAGCATAGGCTATCACCCTACCATTCTGCATCAACACACAACCAAGGCCAATTCTAGTGTGGAATGCTGTCTTAGGAATATCAGCTTCACTAATCCGCAGCTGATGATAACCCGACCTCAAGTCGACCTTAGAAAAGAACTGTGCACCTTGTAGCTGATCAAACAAGTCATCTATCCTCAGGAGAGGATACTTGTTCTTCACTGTCACCTTATTCAGTTCTCTGTAGTCAATGCACAGTCTCAGGGTACCATCCTTCTTCTTCACAAACAGGACTGGTGCACCCCAAGGAGAAACACTAGGTCTGATGAAACCTTTAGCCAACAACTCTTGCAACTGCTCCTTCAACTCTTTCAACTCTGCAGGAGCCATTCTGTAGGGTGGCATAGATATAGGAGTAGTACCTGGAACTATATCTATACAGAACTCAATCTCTCTGTGAGGTGGTAAACCTGGCAACTCCTTGGGAAAAACATCAGGAAACTCACCAGCAACAGGAACATCTGTGAGTGACAACTTCTCCACTGAAGTATCCCTGACTAATGCCAAATATCCCTGACATCCTTTCCTCAACAACTTCCTAGCCGTAATAGCAGAAATAAGATTCTGAGGTGCTGAACTCCTATCACCAACAAACTTAAATTCTTCTTCATCAGGAATTCTGAAAGTCACCTGTTTATTCCTGCAATCTACCACGGCATAGTGCTGAGATAACCAATCCATTCCTAGAATAACATCAAACTCCATCACATCCAACAGGATCAAATCAGCGGGTAATTCTCTACCTCCCACGAGAATTGGACAACTGGAAAGAACAATATTGGTGTCCAAAGAATCGCTTAGAGGAGTGGCAACAAATAAAGGAAAAGCCATCCTCGAAGCTTGCCAACAAGATTTGGAAGCAAAAACAGGAGAAATGAATGAATGCGTAGCACCTGGATCAAACAAAACCCATGCATCCAGGTAACAGACAGAAACAATACCTGCCATGACTGCATTAGATGCCTGAGCATCCTGTTGAGTGAGATGGAAAACTCTGGCTTGACCTCGACCTCCCTGCTGACTGGTAGAAGCCTAGCCAACACCTCTGGCACCTCCTCTAGTACCTCTACCATGACTCTGCTGTGGAACAATCTGAGTGGAACTTTGATGCTGGGCTGGTGGTAACTGAAATGGCATGGGTGCGGCACTAGCAATTGACTGCTGTGGGAATCGTGGAATCTGTGGCTGTTGATACCCGACGTAGGGACACGATCTAGCAAAATGTCCTATCTGCCCACATTTGAAGCATGTCAGTGGTGTCAGATAACACGGTCCCTGATGGACTTTACCGCAAGTCTGGCATACACTAGCCGCTGATCCAGAACTGCGACCACTACTGCTGCTCGAAGCACCTGACCCAAATCTGAATGATCTACGCTGACCTCCACGGCCATGTCTACTGCTCCGATGCTCTCACTGCTGCTGCCTCTGACTCTGCTGAGTCGGACCTCGCTGCTGACTACTTAAACCAACATGAAAACTTGAATACGGAGTAGCCTACAATCCACTTGACTGAACTCCTAGCTGGTAGTAATCAGGCATCGCTCCCTGCCTAACTAGCCTCAGCTCAATCTCCTTGGCTAACTCAATCACAGGCTCGAGAGTAAGGCCTGTTGTAGGCATACTAGCAAAAGCTGAACCCAAACCAGTAACGTAGGTAGTGACTGCAAAATACTGATCTCGCATCAGATCCTCTGCATATCTACCCAGCCGAAGAAACTCTCGGGTGTACTCCTCTACAGATCGATCACCATGAGAAATATTGGTCAGTCTGAGATGATAGCTCAAACGAAGCGGCTCTGGACAGAATCTCCTCATAAATCACTCTCTGACCTGAGCCTAGGTCATCGTCATCATGTAAGGCTGGATCATCTGAATAAACCAATCTAAGGCTGGTCCCTCGACAGACAACTCTACAATCATGATCCGCTGGTACTCGGTGTGAGCAGTTCGAGTCCTTGTCTCAATTGCGTGCAGAAAATCTAACATATCAGAAGTACCATCAAACGCAATCCTACCAACTCGGGCATAGAACAAAGCTGCCTCAGGGTCAGACATACCCTGCTGATAGGCAGGCTGAACAACTAGAGGCACAGGAACATCAAACTCAGGCTCAACAGGCTCCTCGTCCTGTAACTCTCTCTGCCTACGGCGACCTGCCGCTCTTTGAGGTCTACCTCTGCCATGACCTCTAAGTCTCACTGGCTGTTCTGGAGGTAAAACCTCATCCTGAAAAGACTCATCATCCTCGGCCTCAACGACCGGTGGAGCGACATGCGCTCGCCTCCTCATTTTGAAAAGACAAACGGAAAGATTTAGACAAAATAGACAACGGAGGAATAACGCAGAAAACTAAGCAAGGAATACTTATCAAGACACACTCAAACCTAATACACTGCAGTAGTTCAACAGAAAACACAACTTGAAAACTAGGGCCACAACTCACACAACTAAGCCCTGACACAGAACTCCGCTCTGATACCAACTTTGTCACGACCCAAAACAGGGGCTATGACCGGTGCTAGGGAACGGGAATTCTTTCGAATTTGGAACCCGTAGCAAGCCTAAAAATAAAATAAAACATGCAATAGTAATAACAATATATAATGCAGTGGAAATAAAAAATCATAAATATAATAATAACATATGCCCCAACTGGATTTAAATCAAATCCTCATCATTTCATATATATATATAAGCTCTTTTAATACAAATCCAGTTCAAATACATAATACAACATCTCTTTAAATAATTAATGACTACTGCAGAGTCTAGATAAAATAAACCCAAGACTCAGATAAGCAATTTACACAAAGAAGCCGAGGCGGAAGAAATCCGGCGTATAGGCCTGCTATTGAGGTCTGAAGATGATGACTCTCCTGAAAAATAGTCAACGGAGGGGAGTCATACCTCACTGAGTGGATTATTATAATATATATACATGCATACTAAATGACAATGCATACAATCAACAATATATATCTAATATGTATATATACAGGCAATACACACAGATGCAATAAAATCATTATATATATTTTACTGAAAATCATCGTTTATGAAGGATCAAATAGAACCCTAGAAAATCGCAACCTTAAATTAGTGTCAAAAAACACTCTAGCCACACAGGCTCACTTATTCCAAAATATATCCACTTAATCCATTTAGATAGTAGACTGGCCCCGAGACACTAAGTCAACCAAGCTCCAGCAGTCTGACTATCAGTGTGATTGGCCCCGAGACACTAGGTCAACCGAGCTCCAGCAATCACACCTCCAAACCATATCTCACATATCAAATAATCATAACCAATCAATATCCACAAATGGTTAGTAATATAGCCTAAATGCTATAAGCGCACCAGTACATACTCGGTCCTAGTGCTGCCCACTAGGTAGCACGTTCTATTGATATCCTTCATTTATAAATATAAAACATACATTCATAAAATAAATGATGCATGAGTTTGAAATAAATAGCAACATAAACCATATATATACTAGAAATATACCAAAAGTAAACCAGGTATATTTCGAGTATATATACGTCAAATAAATCCAATCAAATTATAAATTAAGCTAGAAATATATTTAAAAACATTTTAAATATAGTTTATTAATAAAACATGTATATAATTTAATATATACCAAAAATAAACCAAAAATAAACTAAGGATATACTTAAATACAAATCACATTATTTATGCATATTTAATCAAAATAAAATATATATTTTAAAATCATGCACCCTAAGCACATATATATAAAATAGCAACTCATACTTAGTGCGCTCCTCGAGATGGGTCCGACGGGCCTGGTCCACTAGGCCTCGGTCTCGATGCAACTAAACAAACAATAAATAATAGACATCAGAATAAACCTAACAGAAAATCCTAGAACTCGATCTAGAATATTAAACACAGAATCGAGATTAAGGTTTGACCGGATATCACGTTTTACGAGAATTCTATCGAAAGTTCGACAGAACCTCCCCTGTAAAACGGACATCTCTCTACTCAAAGAGTAGAGCCTACCCTGCAAAGAAATACACTTCGAAAAAAATAGGCACAACAACTCATCCACAACCCCTCGGTCGGACTCCAAACTACAGTCTACCGACTAGGGTCCACAATCACTAAACAATTTCAAAAATATCAAAAATACCCTTATGACATAGAAATACATTTTATAATTAGAAATTACATAATTAACCTTAAAACACTGTAAAAACCGATAAAAACTCATTTTATTAGTAAAATCGTATATTATATATATATTTGAAAATAATTCACGAAAAATAGTTTTAATTAATTAAAAATACTAAATAATTTGTAGAAATCATTTTTATACCTTAAATAACTATTAAAACCAATTAAATTACAATTTTTGTCAATTTAGGGTAAAATTACCAAAATGCCCTTATATATATAAATATACTATAATTACTTCAAAAATTCACCAAAAATAGTATAATTATCCAAAATTAATTTTCTCAACATATTTATCAATAATATCAATAATTAAACTCAATTAACCAATTAATTTCAATTAAAAACACAATTAACCCTATTTTTCAAAAATTACATAAACTTAAATAATTCAAAATAAATACATAGAAATTCATAAAAATTTCAAATAAATTCCTATAATTCATTTCAACACCTATATTAATCATAAAACACAATTTCATAATTTAATTAATTAATTTCCGAAAATTAGAAAATAATATTAAAATATTCAAAAATACCCAAAAATCAAAATAATCTCCAAAAATTCCACAAAAATTCATACATGTAGATTAAGCTAATAGGATCAACATTGGTGAAGGAACTTTTCATGAATCAAGAAATTCAAAGTTCAAAAAAATCAAAAACCCTAATATGGCTGAAATCGAAAATTCGAAACCTAAGCAAATCAAGACCATTTAAGATCAAACCAAAGCTAGAATCACACTCACCGGAGCTCAAGGAGAAGAAAGAGACTGGCGGTGTTGAAAATGGTGGCCGAAATCATCGTGATTGACGGTGAAGAAGAATTCGGCTTCTCCGGCCAAAATCGATCTCCAGGCGTCGAAAACAGCTGCTACAGGCGGCGAGGAAGGCTAGGGAAGGTGGTGGCACGCCGGACGACACGCCGGACGGCACACCAACGACAAGGAAATGGCATGACAGGCGACGGACGGTGAGGGAAACGGTTAGGGAAGAAGGAGGAACGGGAGGGGCAGTTTTGTAATTATTTCAAACTTTATTTTTTTGTTTATATTAAATGTATATATGTATATATATATACTTTATACTATATAATAAAATAATATTAAATTACACACATTAAATATACACCACACACTTAATATTTAATATTTTAAAATTTATTAATAAATAAAATAATTAAATAACAATAAAACTAATAAATAATTAATAAAATATTAGGGTAATATTAAACCCTAATTAAATAAATAAGTACACATATACACGTTATCTAGTATTTTAAAATATGTATGAGCTCATGCAAGTCTGTAAATATATTTAAAATAATTAATAATAAATTATTTACGTGAAAATTTCCCCGAAAATGCAAGTCTCGGTAAAATTTTACGTAAAGTACTCAAAATAATATTAAACAATTAGAAATCAATTTAAATTAAATTAAAGCTTATTAAATATCAATATTATATTTAAAAATTATTAACACTGCATATCCCGATGCAGTATTAAAATATTTAAAAACACGGGATATTACACTTTCTGCCAAATCTCATAACACCCTTCATTGAAGACACCTTCAGGAAAACAAAGTCTCTAACTTGAAATTCCACATCTCTGCTCCTAGGATCCGTATAGCTTTTCTACTTGCTAACTGCGGTCTCTAATCTGTGCTTAATCACGACGACTTTCTCTGCAGCATCCTAAACCATCTCAGGTCCAGTCAAAGCTCTCTCACCAATCTCATCCTAACTCAGAGGGGATCTACATTTTCCTTCTATACAGTGCATCATATGGTGCCATGCCAATACTGCTATGGTAGCTATTATTATATTCAAACTCCACGAGTGGTAAATGATCATCCCAGCTACCTCCCAAATCCAAGACACACATCCTCAATATATCTTCCAGTGTCTGGATTGTCCTCTTAAACTGACCATCTGTCTGAAGATGAAAAGTAGTACTGAAGTCCAACCTAGTGCCCATCACTTCCTGCAACTTCTGCCAAAAATAAGAGGTAAACACTGAACCTCTGTTTGACACAATGGACACAGGTACTCCAAGAAGGCACACAATATGCTTCACATATAGCTTCGCCAATCTAGCTACATAATGGGTGGCTTTCGCAGGTAAGAAATGTGCAGACTTAGTCAACTTGTCTACAATCACCTAGATGGAATTGTATCCATCCTTAGAACAAGGTAAACCAACCACAAAATCCATAGCTATCCTTTCCCACTTCCACTTGGGAATAGGAAGAGGCTGAAGCTTCCCAGAAGGCTTATGATGTTCAGCTTTCACTTGCTGACACGTCAAGCACTTAGCAACATAATCAGCGACATCCTTCTTCAATTCGTCCTACCAGTACAAGTCTCTGATACTATGGTACATCTTAGTGACACGTAGATGTACGCTATAAACTATAGAATGTGCTTCCTCTAGGATCTCTTCTCTCAAATTATCCACATTAGGAACACACAATCTACCACTGATCCACAATACACCATCATCATTGAGTGTGAAATTAGTGAACTTCCTTGCTCGAACATTCTCTGCAAGCTCTTCTAGAATAGGATCTCGGCTCTGAGCTACCTTAATCCTATCTCTCAATACAGATCGCACCTTAAATTGAGCTAGCAGTCCACCTGACCTACTAATCTTCATCATCAGACCTTGATCCACTAACAGATGCAACTCCTGGATCAATGGTCTCCTCTCTACACTGATGTGAGCAAGACTACCTGAGGACTTCCTACTCAAGGCATCTGCTACTACATTAGCCTTGCCCGGATGATATAAAATCTCACATTCATAATCCTTTAACAATTCCAACCATCTTCTCTGCCTCAGATTCAGATCTCTTTGCTGAAAAATGTACTTAAGGCTCTTGTGATCAGTAAAAATCTCACAAGCCACCCCGTACAGACAGTGTCTCCAAATCTTGAGAGCAAAGATCACTGCAGCCATCTCAAGGTCACGTGTAGGATAGTTCTACTCATGCTTCTTCAACTGCCTCGAAGCATAGGCTATCACCCTACCATTCTGCATCAACACATAACCAAGGCCAACTCTGGAGGCATCACAATAAACTGTGAACTTGTCCACATCATTAGGCAAAGCTAGCACTGAAGCTGTGGTCAACTTCTCCTTTAACAATTGAAAACTGTTCTCACAAGCTTCTGACCACTCAAATCTAACATTCTTTTGAGTCAAGCGAGTCATAGGGGCTGCAATTCTGGAAAAATCCTGTACAAACCTCCTATAATTCCCGGCTAAACCTAGAAAATTATGAATCTCAGTAACAGAAGTCGATCTAGGCCACTCAGACATTGCCTCAATCTTCTATGGATCAACTTGGATACCTTCTTTAGACACCACGTGTCTAAGAAAAGAAACACTCTCTATCTAGAAATCACACTTCGAGAATTTAGCATAAAGCTGATGTTCTCTCAGTGTTAGTAGTACAGTCCTCAAGTGATATACATGCTCCTCCATACTCCTCGAATATACCAGTATATTTGTCACGACCCAAAACAGAGGCCATGACCAGCGTTAGGGAATGGGAATTCTTTCGAATCCAAAACCCGTAGCAAGCTTTAAAATAAAATAAAACATGCAATAATAATAATAACATAATTAAAATATTCTGCAGTGGAAATAAATCATAAATATTAAAATAGTAATCCACCAAAAATAATTAAAACAAACAATCCCATCTCATATATAAATAATCTCTTAATATAAATTCCAGTTCAAATCTTTAAAATACACAACTTACACAAATATAATACAACACCCTTTAACAATTTTACAATTACTACAGTGTCTAGATTATAAAATAAAACTCAAGTAAGCAATTTACATAATGAAGCCGGGGCAGAAGAAATCCAGCATACGGGTCTGCTACTGAGGTCTGAAGACGATGACTTTCCTGAAAAATAGTCAACGGAGGGGAGTCAGACCTCACTGAGTGAATTGTTATAACATATATACATGCATACTACATGACAATGCACACAATCAATAGTATATATATATATATATTAAATATATATACAGGCAAATACACACAGGTGTAACAAAATCATTTTATATATTTTACTGAAAATCACTGTTTATGAAAGATCAAATAGAACCCTAGAATATCGTAACCTCAAACAGTGTTAAACAAAACTCTAGCCATAAAGGCTCACTTATTCCAAGTATATTCACTTATTCCATTTGGACAGTAGACTAGCCCCAAGACATTAAGTCAACCGAGCTCCAGCAGTCTGAATGTTAGTGTGATTGGCCCCGAGACACTTGGTCAACCAAACTCTAATAATCACACTCCCAAATCATATCTCACATTTCAAATAATCAAATACAATCAATATTCACAACAGGTTAGTGATATAGCCTAAATGCTATCAGCGTACCGATATGTACTCAGTCCTAGTGCTGCTGTAATATCTCGGGTTTTTTTAAATATTTTTATACTGCATCGGGATATGCAGTGTTAATAATTTTTGTATATATTTATGATATTTTAAGAGTTGTTATTTTTTTAAAACTAATTTTAATTATTTTATATTATTTTAAGTACTTTACGTAAAATTTTCCCGAGAATTGTATTTTCGGGAAAATTGACACATAACTAATTTAATACTATTTATTTTGACTAGTTTTATGAATTTGCATGAACTCATATATAATTTTAAAGTGCTAAAATAAAATGTATATATGTGTATTTATTTAAATTAATTAGAGCTTAATTAATTTCCTTAATTTTATTATTTAATTTTTTGTATTAATTAATTAATTTTAAGTGTATAAATTATTAAATATATTAAAATATTTATGTGGTGAGTATTATTAATGTGTGGGAATATATATATTACTATAACATAAGGTGGACATATATATATATACATATATACATTATTTTATAACAAAAAAATCAAAGTTTATGGAAATTACAGTTTTGCCCCTCCGTACATCTTCTTCTTCCCAACACCATTTCTTCCATTTCCAGCCATTTTCAAGCTGGTTTTCTTGCTGTCACTATGCCCCTCAGCCTTCCTCCTCCACCTCCAGCCATTTCCACCACCTGAAACACTATTTTCCGGCGTTGTTTTGCCGGATTTTCATCAAGAAGTCGAAAATCGACTTAGCTCCGATCAAGCCATTTCTGGCCACCAAATTTGATGCCGTCGGTCTATATCTTCTCCTTGAGCTTTGTTGAGTGTGATTCCAAGATTTTTTTCACTTGATTTGGTCTAGAATTGCTTAGGTTTTAATTTCTTCAATTCAGCCATTTTGGGTTTTAAATTTTTTTTAGCTTCAATTTGATTGATTCATGAAAAATTCCTTCACAAAATTTTTTTCTAGAAGCTTAATCTACATGCTGTAATTTTTTTAGAATTTTTGGAATTTATTTTGATTTTTGTGAATTTTTTTTATTTTATTAATATTTTCTAATTTTTGAAAATTAATTAATTAAATTATGAAATTGTGTTTTATGGTGATTATAGGAGTTTAAATGAATTATAGAAATTTATTTGTAATTTTTGTGAATTTTTATATATATCTCTCTCAACAACAACAACGGAGGAGGAGGAAAAGAGAGAGTCTCTCTCTTTTCCTCCTCCTCCGTTGTTGTTGTTGAGAGAGAGAG